>JAVLUX010000047.1:17332500-17867500 GCA_032164185.1 Moxostoma hubbsi | reverse complement strand
CTTATGACATCACCAGCACATTAAATGTAACCCCTTCACCAAACCCTAACCTGTGAAAACAAGCAGAAACCTGTGAAAGATCAGATTGTCTTGATGTTGATAATCTTGATTTATTCATGAGCATTTATTCTAGAATTCTATACAAAATACAGTGGCCCTAAAAAGTATTGTGACACTTTCTGGTTTCTGCCAAATGTTTGTGGAACATGTTCATAGTTAATGTGTTGAACTACACCTGTGGTGTGGTGATGGGATACTTATGAGGGAACTGATTTCAGACATCCACTAAAATCACCTCGAATGCAGTCATTCTAAAACTGGCTCAGAAAAGTGAAGTTTGTTCTGAGAAAAGGCCTGGTATCATTTGTTTGCAGATGCCACTTGGGCTGATATTTGGTTATCTAATGCAATGCAATTCAAACATTATGTGTCCACGTACTTTCTTGGAGCTTAAATGGTTAAATAAATCATGAGTAATGAGGTGGTGTGTTGTAGCACACCGCCTCATGGTACAAGCCCTCAAGGAGTGAGTCGAGATTTATCACCATTGAGCCCTAACCCCAGATGTCTTCAGGGGGCTTGACCCTGTTAATAAATGTACAAGAAGTTTCTTTGGATAAAAGTATCTGTTAAATTACTACACTGAAAACCCTAAAAAGTTGACTACTCATTTAAGTAAATATGTTCCCTCAATTTAACCGAGTAAAGTGGTCTTCAAAACTTGTGTAATTAAGTTCAATTAGCTTAGTGTTTATACAGAATGAACTTAACTATTTTAGTTAATGTTACTAGATACTAGTAGGCTGAACTCCAATTTGCTTTTTAAGCATTGTTGTTGTTGTTGTTGTTGTTGTTTCTTAATAATTTCTATTGAATTTACTCCAATTTAGTTCTTACAATAATACAGCTCTTTGAAAAAGATTATAACTGATTTTAGGAGAATCATTAAAAAAAAAAAACATAATCCTCCACAGAAATGCATACAGTATATGCTTTAACTTAGTTCTCCATACTCCTGTGCTACTGAAGTATGAGTTAACAGAGTCCAACTTGACCAAAGGGACACCGATCACTCGAACGGTGATTGACACAAAATAACTATTTGCAACAACATAAATAATACAATAAAAGACCTAAAACCTCTCTGAATTCTTAATAAAAAATAGAGGTCGACCGATAGTGGATTTTACTGATAACTAAGAACGTACCTATCGATAGCAGATTAATCGACCAATAGTTTTTAAAATTGATAATGAATGAAAAAGTAACAGAGTAAAATAGTGCTGAAATTTATTACAAAAATAAACCGCACTGACTGAACCATTGAAATGTATTGTACTTTTTTAAATAACATTTTTAAATTGATGTTGTTTCCTTAGTTCACAAGAGGGCACAATAAATACATAAACCATACAACACCATTATATTATTACATAGAACATTCCTATCCTGGTTGTTTAAAAAAGAGAGGGGGGGAGGGGGGCACTTCAATAGGTAGTTCACATCGTGTTCCACTTGCACTGATGCCACCGTGTACTAACACAGACTCAAGCTTCATAATAACAGCAAAATACCACTTTTTTATTCATTACAGTTGTATGTAGGGTAGCAATATTCCAAGATAACAGTGGTATTTGGCTGAACTCGGTGGTGAAGCGGCTCAAACTATGAGCCCAGGCCAGGGGCTGTTGAATCAGATGGAACACAACAGACTGGAACAGAACGCAAGAATCTCGAGACACACATTCCCAAGTTGAACATCTTTCCTGACAAAGCATTTAAACAACTCATTGCGTAATCTGAGAAATGCTTATTAGAGAACAAAACGCAATGGCCAAAGACACAGTAAGGGGCTATTTACACCGAACGCTTTTGCAACCATCCATTTGTTTTCCTATTTAAACGCACAATAGACGAACCTGTTTGTTTCACTTTGTTTCTGCTTATTCAGCATTCAGCATCTCGTGCAGGAGCTCTGTTTTTTTAGATGATGTGTCTAATTAAAATGAACTTTAAAAACATACTGAGACACTTGCTTTTTGTTCAAACGTATTTGTTGCACAGTGTCTAGCCTTTTTTAGCGCAAGAATGTGATTGATTTTAAGTCATCGCATTACATTTCGGCGAAACTAATTGTATTGAAATCTGATTTATTTCTGATTTGTTTGTTTTCTCTTGGCTGCATGAAGATTTTATTTCCTTTCTCGCATCACTAGCTTTAAATATGCAACTTAGCTGGCTAACGAATGCATAAACGTGACCAGTTTGATATAAACTATTGCAAATAGATGGTAACAAACATGACATTTGAACATTTGGGTAAGACTTGCATGTATTTTTGTCACATTTTTCTAACCGCTTGAGGTTAGCTTTAATGTTGGCATCCTCTCAGCCTTGTTTGCAAACATATTGCTCTTCTCTACTAATGCAGCATCCAGTCAACAAATTAATTATTTAATAATGATATGACAACGTGTACTGTATACATACCTAAATCCGCATCTGAAGTGTTCTGCTCCATGCAAAGTGTAGTCTCACGTGTCAAAACAAACACCACAAGGCATCAGTGAAGCATACAGCATAACAACAGCGGACCTGTCCCAGCCACTCCAACACTGAACGCAACTGGGGGAAAAACTATCGTTGCAGATCTTTGTCTATAACAGAGTTCCAGAAATCTGTTATCAGTGCTGATTAATCGGCAAAACCAATATATCGGTCGACCTCTAATAACAACTATTTGTTCCCTTTGACCAAGGTAACATAATTACCGCGCAATGGATTATGATTATTCCATATAGCCTCATTTTGTACTCAATAGCTTGAGTTATTAACACTTATAAGATAAATAAGTTCAAGGAGCATATATATATGAGTTATGATTCCGAATCTTGATATTTCAAGTAATATTTAATAAAAGATGCTGTTTTTTTTGTTTGTTTGTTTTTTTTTTTTCTTTGCATTGAAAGGTATGCACAAAATTGTCCTACTCCCTGAAAGATATGACTGAAATAAGAGTCTCACTGACAGCTCTGGACTTTGTAAACCACAAACAAAAATGTGTCCATGGGCCGTGGTCTCTGCAGCTTTCTGCCTGTCAATAATTTTGCATGTTATCATAGTGTTGTAGTTGCAGCGAATTATTGAGGCTCAATGCCATTGTGACAAGGAGGGAATGGCCAGGCCGTAAAATGGACGCCTGGACTCTGAATTGCCCCAATCAGCCGGGAGAGGGATAAAGCGGGAGCCGGGTGAACGGTTCACGGAAGATTTTAATTAGACACAATTTCACTTGACAACAACATAAAACTGATTTTCTGCACACACCGCTCTGTGTGTCACTCACACTGTTGGCCCAATGCAGAATGCACACATTCATTGGCTGCATGCATCTCTCTCTGTCTCTCCCGCTCTCTCTTCTCTCGGCCTGCTTATGTTTCCAGTAAGCTGGGAAGACCATCCGGCAGCGGGACGGCCTGAGGGGCAACATCTCCCCTCCATAAAGGCCGGATGTACCCTGGTCGGAATCGGACAATGGAGTATGATGATGATGATGATGAGGAGGGTGTGGCCAGGCCGCCTGGTGCTGAGAGTGTGAGAGAGTGTGAGTGTGAGTCAGTCAGTCAGTGAACATGTGCATTCTGCGTTGATCCGGAAATGCCAACAGTGTGAGCGACACGCAGAGGTGTGTGTGCTGAAAAGCAGTTTTGTGTTGTTTCCAAGGAAAAATGTGTCTAATTAAAGTCTTCCATGATCTGTTCAACCGGCTCCCACTTTATCCCTCTCCTGGCTCAATGGTATCTGTGCAGTGTTTTGGAAAGAGCTAATCTATGACTCAGTCTCGTGGAAGTTAGAACGGCTAAGGCTTAAGGCTCTACAGGTTTACTTACTAGGAATGCCAGTGTTTCTGGATGCACTCAGAAGTCATCACCCATAATTGAATTATTGAAATGTTTTACAAGAAATGTAATGTTCTTCATTCAGATTAAGTCAGTTTCTTTGAGCCAACATAATTCTGTTGTATTATGTCAAATTAATTTACTAGTAGTTATAATTCAATTAGGTTCGTCAAACTCAATTTACTAATGTTTGTCTTTATCGTATGTTTCCACTGGTGCATAGTGAGCGAATGTGTTATAGCGCTTTCAATTCCTTCTTATGGAAGCCGAGCGTCAAGCTCGTGAGGTGGATTGTAAAATTGACAGCAGTGCGGGGCAAGCGGTTCGCTAGCGTTGGGAGTGACTTTGTGCGGATTTCTTCCTCGTCAGTGGATACGCAACCTCAGACGCTATGTAGGTCACCACGTTCCGGATCCCAGATTGATTCCATCTTGACTGCGAGACATCATGACGATGGTTACGCCCTCTCATCGTCTCTAGTGTGCAGAGCGACAAAAAAACAATCCCAGTTACATCATATCTGATCTTTCAGAGCTGTATTCTTGAATATTTTTCTCTAGCACTGAAACACGCTTCACTGATGCCCTGTCCCGGTCCGCACCCACTTCCTCTTTTCCCCACATGTGAGTGAACGAGGTGCGTTTTTCCAGAACGCCTTTTAGACCATAACGTTTTTTTCTTTCTAAATTTAGTTTTATTAATCGGCATGTTCCAAGCCTTTAATAATAGACAAATAGATTTCTGTTCTAATTTTGTGAAATTATTCAGATTTCATCATCTCTGACAAGGATGAAAGACAAAAAAATTACTAGTAATTACTAGTCTTTCTCACGTTAATGAAAATAGAAAAATTGTCTATTCAGACTTACATTTTCAAATGTTTCTCTCTGGAGATACCCCTGAACCCCATACAGTATCATTCCTCAGTCACAGGGGCTTCTATGCCCCCATATTTGGATATCTGTATGTAAAGAAATATGAAAATAATTTTAATGTAAAATAAGTGTGTGTGTGTGTGTGTGTGTGTGTGTGTGTATGTGTGTATGTATTAAACTTCATTATGCTTAAAAATGAACAGATCATCTTATAACATTCATATCCAACTGCACTCAATTGATAAACTCTATAAAATATTGTAATATTTTCATAGAAGATCCCTCAGACACCACTGCATTGGCTGTGTTTTGTAAAGACTATTTAGACTGTTTAGGATTTTGTTTTCTCTTTCAAAAAAATTTGCAATGTGCAAATGTGATTGAATATCGTGATAAATATTGATATCGAATGATATGAAAGAATATCGTGATAATATTTTTTGCCATATTGCCCAGCTAGTTAATATATCTATAAATATCATTTATTTTAAGCAGATGCTATTTACACCCCAGTACAAAAAGTGCCAGTTTTTTTTTTTTTGCACACCATCCCTGGTACAAATAATGTTAGATGCTGTTTGCACCCCGGTGCTAATAGTGGCAGATACTTTTTTAACCACTAATGAAATATTAACGGTATACGGGCATCACTGAAGTGTGTTTGTGTTTGAGTCCCACAGACTACACCAACTCCTACCTCTAATCCTAACCTTCCCTTACAAAAATTAACCATGTGTTTACTACAGTAACCATGGTGTCACCCTGGTATTTTGTAGTAAAATCATAATATACACAAAATTAAACATGGATACCATATAAACATCAAACATTGTTACTACAATAATCGAAAGTGATCCTCAATCTAAGCACAAGCACCAATCTTCAACACAATGGTGACCTCAAACTCCAGCATTACAGCCACTCTTTAAATACCAATATAACAGAACATTACACTTTAACAAATCTCCTCCTATTCTCATGTTGCACAAATCACATAAATGGCACTTAATTTAAACATTTGTTCTCACTATAAAGTCCCATGCAATGCATGCTGTGAAAGGAAAATCCCCCGGCCATACTACCATTTTACAAATGGCTAGAACCCAGTTGTGACAAAATGTTCAAGATGTGTGTTGCTTTAGTTTATTTGAATTAAGTAACTAGAACAAGCAGCAAAAATTTTTTTTTGGAGTGTACAGCAACGATATGTAGCGGATCTGTTGTAGAACTGACATTGATGTTGATGAAGTTGGCTGTTTGTCCACACAGCACGTATTTATGACATCTAAACAGCGGTGTGTTGCTGTTGTATTGTCTGTGTGATGCTGTTAATGGTGGGAGCCAGATGGCCAGGACGAGGGACTGGTCATCCTGGTTGCCTCTGCCAGCGTTAAAACAGTACTGTTTGAATGACCTCCTCCAAGGCATTTCCTTCCTCATAAACACACACAGATCACATTACAACTGCCCAAAGATAAGAGCTGTAGGTAAAGCTGGTTTTCAGTGCTGGCAGGGACAGCACAGACACCAAGAGATTGTTTCTAATATTGAGCAGCATGGTAAGGTTAAGATTGTATTAGCCCAAGCATGTGATGGATTTTATTCTGGATTGTTTGGGGATCAGGGTACAATATGTACAGTATTACAGGCCGAAATTGACTCCGCTACTAAATCTGCTTTAATAAAAACGATCAGGCTTAAAAATGCTCATAAGAGTGGCCCCAAAAGTTTCAAAACTTATTACATGAATGGTCTTTGCAGTATATAACACAACATATCTACTGTAATGACATTCAGTCATTTTTAAGTGGGACGTAAGTTTACAAATGATTTGAAAAGCATTATATAGTATAACATTATATGAATAGAATAACATAATATTCTAAAATTTTTGCTATTCACACAAACAATTCAAAAGGTTTAATTTTGGAGAAATGAACACTAAAATTGTGAATTATTCAAATCACATTAATAAATCTGAATATCAATATAATATATACTGTATCTGTATATATTTGAATATATCAAGCATATAATTTTTTTGGATGCCTATATAAATAAAAAAAAATTTTTTTCTTCTTTAATATGGGAATCATATTTGTTAATAGCTCACAGTTTTTACACTCTCCACACATGCAAGTGTGTTTACTTGACAGAATAACAGTGGATCATTTATTGTAAGAAGGTATTTAAATGTGGTTTAGTATAGCCATTCTGTATGTTGGTATCAAACCACAGATAGTGACTGAGTGTGTGAATGCGGTTTTGTTTTGGTATATCTCACTAAACCTGTTGTGAACATGTCTAGGTCATATTTCACCAGAAATCAAAACAAAGATATATATAAGTATTTTGCATGAAGAAAATTAAACCTTTTTACGACCGTTCATATTTTTGGGATTTGTGTCATTATTTTATGACAGTATAGATTTGTATAGAGCTTTTTACAGCACACGTTGTTTCAAAGCAGCTTTACAGAAAATCATTGATTAACAGAAAATGAAAATTTTAACAACTGCCTTTCCCCTTATTCAAATCAGCCACACTTGTCACACCCATTTTTTCTGTTGTGTGTTGTACCTACTTAAGGAATAGTAGTTTATTAAGAAATCAGGTTAATTTCACCCCCAAATCCCAAAATATCTATTTAAAGTCATGACCATTAAGATTTTTCACATTGTGATATAAGTTTAATGGCAATTTAGCACATTTTCCTCGACAATTGTAATTAGGGCAATGCGTTAGGATGCTTGATTTTTATTGATACAGCAATGAAAACCTGACACAGTTATTTAAGTTAAAATGCCATTTAGCCTAATTTCTATCCTCGATCTTTGTTTGATCTTGGAGCATTAAAGGTTTTCAAAGACATAATTTTTCTGAAATATATTGTCACATTTTATGTCTAGAGGTGTTTTAAAGCTCTTAACTTTAAACTGATCCATTTGTGTACAGCAGAAGAACTTGTAGTCATTATACAAAATTGAATATTTAACTCAAACTTCTGTTTTGGTTTCAACATTAATGCTTGTTAATGAAAATGGTAATGTCGACACTTCTCTATGATGCACATGTAAACTACTTCACATTCTTTATTTAAGATGTCTGTTTTTGCGTTTGTATATGCCTTTTTGTGATTGTTTTCCTATGTAAACCTGTGCTAGATGGCCACATTGACTGTTGCGCTGCAACAGTTATATTTTTCATATAAAACATAAGAATAAATGAACATGTTAAATTTACAACCCTTGTAAAGAGTAAATATGAGACAAATTTGTGAGACAAAATATTTCACACCTGTACAGATATGCTAACATGTTTATTCTGGTTTACTGCATGGATATTTCAGCTGTTAATGCATGAGATTAATATATTTACATGTGTAGATCTTGTAGATAAGATAGTCACTTCTGTATTTTATCTTACAGGGCCAGCTAAGTTGTTTCTGTGACAGCTTCAGCGTTTTCTCCGTCGCAATGTGTATTCGTCAATGTCTGAATTTACTCACTCATTATGTTTTACGAGTGAAAGATTACCGACAAAATCGGTCTTGCTGACTGTCTGGTGGTTTGGCGCTGTTGAAGTATGTGGATTTCCCTCAGAAATATTTTATTGTGCAAGACCTGGCAAGGGTTTAGTTTAGACTTGTTTCAGAAATACAGTCTTAAGCCAGGATTATTCCTCCCTCTCTCTTGTGAGGAAGAGTTGGCAAAAGTTTACCTGCTTAGTGACATCTTTGAAACTATGATACTTAGAGTTTTGTTTGAGGTACTTTGCAGCAAATAAACTAGATAACCACGAGTAGAACTGTAGGCCTACATTCCAGTCTTTTTCCAGTCGTGTTTGTGAAAACATCAGTACTTACATCTTTTGGATGGACAATTCTGATCACTAGTCTATACATTTGCACTAATTTCTTCTGTTTTTATAAAGAACAGTTCACAGACAAGGACTACTGTGGCATTATTTGAATGTTTTTTTCTACACCAGTCTATTAATGTGGTGTCATCAATTTCGAATTTCCCAGCCCCTGAAAATCATTTAAAAGCAAAATAAATTGTGATTGATTGCTTTACATTTTGGTTACACAAGCTCTGCCTGTATAAGTGGGTGGTTCTTGGCCAGAAAGCTTCACATTGTACCAGACTTTGTTGAGGTGTGACATTATTTACGAAATTGCATTGTTACACAAAATTCAACTCAATGGGGTAGATATATGTTGGTCTTCGATGTGCCATGCACAACACGGGCAACCACATCATTATGTTAGTGTACTCTTACTCGGAAATATGAAATGATGACACCGACACCAATTACGAATATTTGTTCCCCAGTATCAGCATTATAAGAGTACTACAGAGTAGCATCTCTAAAGACAATACTATCTTTTGCTGCCTCACTGAAATGTGAACCTGCCCTACAGAGCACATATCAGGTTTGGCCTTTAAATCATGCATTTTTTTGTTTAAGAATACTACGTTGCAGGCAGTGGCAGTTTGATTGTATTTTTTTTTTTGAAGTGAGGGATGTTATCATTTGTAGATCTGTTTATTGTGCTATTTAGGCTAATAGTATAACTCCCTGTACATTTGAAATCCCTGCCATTTTGAGTAGTGTTTGATGCATAGCCATTGCAATAAACGTTCTTTGAGTCCTGACCCCCATTGAATAGTGGTTCATAAACCCCAACAGTTAACCAAATATTACAAGCAGGTACCGTTCACATCCTTAGAAGCAACATCCACACCCTACAACAGAGTTCAGCTCTGACTCATATAGACTGTGAGCGTGAGAGTGATCATTCACCCTCCAGCACCTCTGCTGACTATCTCACAGTCTCACAGACAGGATGAATCAAAGACCTGTACAAGAGAAATTTCCTTATGTATGAACAAACAAACGTACACACATTTAAACATGCACAAGACGCTACACAAAAGCCATAAAGAAATGTTCTGGGTTCAATGGAAGTTAAACTCCATTGATCTGTGGCATGCTCTCAATTACCACAGACAACATTTACATTTATGCATTTGGCAGATGCTTTTATCCAAAGCGACTTACAGAGCCCTTATTACAGGGACAATCCCCCCGGAGCAACCTGGAGTTAAGTGCCTTGCTCAAGGGCACAATGGTGGTGGCCGTGGGGTTCGAACCAGCGACCTTCTTATTAGCAGCCCTGTGCTCTAGCCACTACGCCACCACCACCTATGAGACAACAATTTCATCTTAGGGCTGCGTGATTTGGACAAAAATTTATATTGCAATTATTTTGATAAATATTGTTATGTTAAGTATGTTAAACTGCCAAGCTTTTGGTGAAAAACTGCAGGAAGACCTTAAGAGTGTCTGGTTGTAGCGGAGTTCACAGCTGTATAAACTGAACCGAACTCTGAACATATCTGTCAATCTTGAGCACGAGATGGTTTTGTGGAGCATGAACAGAACCACTCTGAAAATGCTGAAAACACTGTATCATGAGCCTCATGCTCTCTCTTAGAATGTGCAATACCATCCAAACAGAACAAAGCTGCACACATAAACTTAAAGTGAGCAGTACGTGCAGACAATTTATTTAATTAGATCGCAACACTATAGGTCATATCGTGATTTCAATTTTATTTAGATTAATTGTGCAGGCCTGTTGAATTCCAGAGGTTTTAAAAGCAGAAATGTGGATGTCATATTTTGTTAAAGCACTTACATGAATTATTAGGTAAACACTTCTGCATTATTGGAGCTGTAAAGTTGCCCAAATTTGTGGAGGGACAACTGTTTAAGGCAGATGAACTTTAACCTTCAGCCAGTTTTGTGTTTATGTTGTAATTCTCTACATATTTAAAAAACTCTATGCAAATAATCCTTCTCTAGTATCCTTGTAGTGCATTCTGAGATGCTACTCTACTCGCCACAATTGTACTGAGCGGTTATCTGAGTTACCAGTCTGTCCATTCTGTATTGACCTCTCTCATCAACTAGGTGCTTTCATCTGCAGAACTGACACTCACTAGATGTTTTTGGCACCATTCTGAGTAAACTCTAGAGACTGTTGCACATGAAAATCCCAGGAGATCAACAGTTACAGAACCAGCCAGTCTGACACCAACAATCATGCCATGATTGAAATCGCTGAGATCACATTATTTCCCTGTAACAAGATTCTCGACAGGGCGGGGAAAAGGAGGACACGAGGACAGGCTTCTGCTCACAGGTAAGGGTGTTTTTAATTCTCAAAGTAAAGTTACAGGGGTTCAACATAAACTTCTTCTTATAACAAAACTCAAAACTTTCTATCAACTTAGAACTACTCGGGGCTGCCAACACTGGACTGGCGTCCTGACTGGTGGTGCTGTGGCTCTTTTATGCCGCTCTCCCCATGCTCACTGAAATTAGAGACAGGTGTTAGACATATTTTAGCTCAGGTGTAAGCGCCCTTACCGCTCCCCCTCTCCGGACGGGCGCTTGACCACGCCCCCGCTGCCACATACCCCCACCGCCCGACTCAGGCCGGGGCGCCATCCGGCCTGCCTACCACTCCCCCCCCATTTCTGGAAAGGAAGTCAGCGACAGCCATCTGCACCCCCGGTCTGTGGATCACCTCGAACTTAAAAGGCTGGAGAGCTAGATACCAACGGGTGATCCGGGCGTTAGGATCCTTCATGCGGTGGAGCCACTGCAGTGGGGCATGATCCGAGCAGAGGGTGAAGGCCCGCCCCAGCAGGTAGTAGCGGAGTGTGAGGACTGCCCACTTGATGGCCAGACACTCCTTTTCCACGGTGCTATACTTCGTTTCCCTCAAGGAGAGCTTCCTACTGATGTATAGCACCGGGCGCTCCTCCCCCTCCACCACCTGCGAGAGTACGGCCCCCAGCCCCCTGTCTGAAGCGTCCGTCTGTAACAAGAAAGGGAGAGAGAAGTTAGGTGAATACAAGAGCGGCCCCCCACAGAGTGCGGCTTTAATTTGTGTGAACGCCTGTTGGCACTGCTCTGACCATTGGACCGGATCTGGAGCCCCCTTTTTAGTGAGGTCAGTCAGCGGGCTGGTGACGTCCGAATAATTAGGTACAAACCTTCTGTAGTAGCCAGCCAGCCCCAGGAACTGCCTCACCCACTTTTTGGTCTTGGGCCTAGGGCAAGTTGCAATCGCCGCGGTTTTATCAATTTGGGGACGCACCTGGCCATGGCCCAAGTGGAACCCCAGATACCGCACCTCCACACGCCCAATCGCGCACTTCTTGGGGTTTGCAGTGAGCCCCGCCCGCCTCAGCGACTTCAGGACCGCCCTCAGATGTTGTATATGCCGCTGCCAGTCATTACTATAAATAATAATGTCGTCTATGTAGGCAGCGGCGTAGGCAGAGTGCGGCCGGAGGACACGGTCCATTAAACGCTGGAACGTGGCTGGGGCCCCGAACAAACCGAATGGAAGTGTCACGAATTGGTGTAATCCGAACGGCGTGGTGAAGGCTGTTTTTTCTCGGGAGATTGGTTTCAAGGGGATCTGCCAATAACCCTTTGTTAAATCCAATGTCGAATAAAAACGAGCAGTACCTAACCGATCGAGCAGTTCATCAACGCGGGGCATTGGGTACGCGTCAAATTTAGACACCGCGTTGACCTTTCTGTAATCCACACAGAACCGCACCGACCCGTCACTCTTGGGAACAAGAACGACCGGGCTGGACCAGTCGCTGTGGGATTCTTCTATTACCCCCATATCAAGCATGGCATCCAATTCGTCCCGGACAACTTTCTTTCTATGCTCGGGGAGGCGATAAGGGCGGCAACGAACGACCGCCCCGGCGCGGTCTCGATATGGTGCTGGATGAGGTTTGTGCGACCCGGCAGGGGAGAAAACACGTCTGCAAATTCCTTCTGCAACCTGGCAACCTCTGCTCGTTGGCACGGGGAGAGGTGGTCTCCACAAATGACCGGGGCATTGAGATCTAGTTTTGGACTTACCTCCGGTCCGAGCTCCGCCCTCTCTGGGACCACCGTGGCCAACGATACAGGGACCGCCTCCCTCCATAATTTAAGGAGGTTGAGGTGGTAAATTTGACACGCATTCCCCCTATCGGTTCGCTTAACCTCATAATCGAGATCCCCCACTCGTCGTGTGACCTCGAAGGGCCCTTGCAACTTGGTGAGTAATTTGGAGCTCGATGTGGGAAGCAATACAAGAACTTTATCTCCCGGTGCAAATTCCCTCAGCCGCGCTCCCCTGTCGTACAGCCGGCATTGACGTTCTTGGGCCCGGAGCAAATTCTCCTGTGTTAGTTTTCCCAAAGTGTGGAGCTTTGCTCTGAGGTCAAGAACGTATTGAATTTCATTTTTGCTATTTGTAGGACCTTCCTCCCAGCCTTCTCGTAAAACATCTAAGATGCTGCGCGGGCATCGCCCGTACAACAGCTCAAATGGAGAGAAGCCGGTTGAGGCTTGCGGGACCTCTCGTACTGCAAACAACAGGGGATCGAGCCATCTGTCCCAGTTTTTAGCATCCTCGTGCACGAACTTACGGATCATGTTTTTGAGGGTTTTGTTAAAACGTTCCACTAGGCCATCTGTCTGCGGATGATACACGCTAGTGCGAATCGATTTAATGCCCAATAGATCGTAAAGTTCGCGAAGTGTGCGTGACATAAACGTTGTGCCTTGATCGGTGAGGATTTCTTTTGGAATCCCCACCCGGGAGATTATTTTGAAGAGCGCCCCAGCAACACTACGTGCTGAGATGTTGCTTAGAGGCACTGCTTCCGGATATTGCGTTGCGTAATCCACTAGGACTAACACAAAGCGATGTCCGCGTGCTGTCCGCTCTATTGGCCCGACGAGGTCCATTCCAATCCTCTCAAAGGGGTCATCGATCAACGGAAGAGGGCGCAATGGCGCTTTTGGGGTGGCCGGTGGGTTTACCAGCTGGCATTCGCGGCACGCCGCACACCACCTGCGGACGTCACCGCTAATGCCCGGCCAATAAAAACGGGCTATTAGTCGGAGAAGTGTTTTTCTTTCCCCTAGATGACCCGCCATGGGATTATAATGAGCCGCCTGGAATAACATTTCCCGGCGGCTCCGTGGAATCAAAAGCTGTGTCATGTTTTCTTTAGTTTGAGTGTCCTGCGTCACTCTATATAGTCGGTCATTTCTAATTGAGAAATAGGGGTATGCGAGAGCGATGTCTGGTTGAAGGCGCTGACCATCGATCACTTTTACCTGATCGAAGGCATGCTTGAGGGTTTCGTCCCGCGACTGCTCCAAAGGGAAATCCTCGTCAGGGAATTCCCTGCGAAGAGGAGGGGCGGAAGCCTCGCCCCTCTCCTCGTCATCCCGATTTGAAGCAGCCGAGGACGGCCCCGGCTCCGCCTCCCCTGTCAAAGCATCGCACATCGACCATCTCCCCACTTTAGTGCAGGACCCATCCATATAAACTCCCCCTAGCACATCTTTAAACGCTGGCCAATCGGTCCCCAAAATCAGAGGATGGGTGAGGCGGGGACTAACCGCTGCCTCCACTCTATGCTTTTTTCCCCGGAATTTCACTAACAAGGTCATCATCGGGTACTTGTGAATATCCCCATGCACGCACCTCACCCTCACCCGTCTAGCTGTGCCCAAAGCCCCAGGTTGAACCAAGCGTTGATGGATGGTGGTTTGATTGCAACCGGTATCCAGCAATGCTTGGTGTGTACCCCCCTGGATTCTTACCGGAATCCGGTACGCTCCAGCCCGATCGGGGGCAGCATGCGGGGGATCGGAGACCCGAACCACCATCCCCACTTCCATCATCGGACACTGATCACGGAAGTGGCCCGGGTCCCCGCACCTCCAACAGGCTGGCCCAGGCGCCACACCCGTACCTGCGTCGGCGGACGCCCCCACCTGAGGGGGAGAGCGGCTGAATGTGGCGGGGGGGGGGGGTGTGCGTTGCCACCGTGGGTCTCTGCCAGGCTCCTCGCCTGCGGGGGCAGGAACGGACCCTGGAGGGAAGACAGAGCGAGAGGGGGGAGGGGGAAGAGCGGAAAAAAACACAGGGGAGGGAGAGAGAGAGAGAGGGCTCGTCCGCCCTTGGGGATGCCGCCATGTGGTCCTCCGCTAGCTGGATCGCCGCCTCCAGCGACGCCGGGCGGTGGCACTGGACCCACTCCGCCGTTCTCTTGGGCAATCGCTGAGTGAACTGCTCCAGCACCACCTGATCGATTAGTCCCTCGACGTCGCGGTCCCTCACTAGCAGCCATTTCCGGCAGGCATCACGGAGCCGCTGGGCAAACGCGAACGGGCGGTCGGTTTTCTCCAACTTCATGGCCCGGAACAGCTGGCGGTTCTCTTCGGGACTCCGACCTACCCGTTGCATGATCGCTCTTCTCAGATCAGCATAAGCCAGGAGGTTCGTTGCAGGCAGTTGCTGAGCCGCGAGTTGGGCTTCCCCGGACAAAAGGGGGACAAGGCGGGCTGCCCACTGGTCGCGCGGCCAGCCCCAGATTTCTGCGGTCCGCTCGAACAGATCTAAAAACGCTTCGGGGTCGTCCGTTGCCCCCATCTTCTGTAACGTGGGCGGGGGCAATGGGGAGCGATGGTCCGGGGTCGCGGCTGAGGCGGGAGCAACCTCCTGGCTGAGCAGGCTCCGGATGGCATGCCGATCCTCTGCTTGAGCCCGCATGATCTCAAAAAAACGCCGATCTTGGTCCTCTCGGAGCTCAAGCAGGGACTGATGGTGGCTCTGATGTAGTGCTGCGAGGGACTGGAGGACTTCGGCCAGCTGGGAGGACTCTACGGGACGACCCTCCATATCTGAAGATCCCGGGTTTCGGCACCAGTGTAACAAGATTCTCGACAGGGCGGGGAAAAGGAGGACACGAGGACAGGCTTCTGCTCACAGGTAAGGGTGTTTTTAATTCTCAAAGTAAAGTTACAGGGGTTCAACATAAACTTCTTCTTATAACAAAACTCAAAACTTTCTATCAACTTAGAACTACTCGGGGCTGCCAACACTGGACTGGCGTCCTGACTGGTGGTGCTGTGGCTCTTTTATGCCGCTCTCCCCATGCTCACTGAAATTAGAGACAGGTGTTAGACATATTTTAGCTCAGGTGTAAGCGCCCTTACCGCTCCCCCTCTCCGGATGGGCGCTTGACCACGCCCCCGCTGCCACATTCCCCTTTCTGATGGTTGATGTGAACATTAACTGAAGCTCCTGACCTGTATCAGCATGATTGTATGCATTACACTACTGCCACATGATTGGCTAGTTAGATAATCTCATGAATAAGTAGGTGTAAAAAATGTTCCTAATAAAGTGCTCAGTGAGTGTTACTTTGTACAATAAGGTCAATGAGCCATTCTGTAATTCATTACTATAACCAGTAACTGAGGAACCAGTTAAAAATTTTTTTTGGGGGGGTTATCAACATAACGCCATAATACACACTTAACTTGTATTGAACCTAGAACATTCCTTTAACTTGTGCATCTCACTGAATGAATGTAAAATGAAAGTAAGCCTACCTCAATACACAGACTCCTCCTTCCTCTCTTTTTAGTGCCGTGTGTGTGTCTGTCTGATAATATAGGGGCTTATGGGACTGTGAGTTCTAAAGTTCATGTTTTCCTGTGACTGCAGACACTGTACAATCATTAAAACACCTCCATCCTCTGTACAAGGTGTTTTTGCCCTTTTAGATTTCCCTCATTATAGAAAATAAAAAAATGTCTGAATATTACTCTAGCCATATTTAATTTGATGTGAAAAACGAAGATATGGGAGATAAGCATACAGTCTAATCAATATGTCGTACTGCCTTAAAAGGTACAGGTACCTTTAGACCAGGGGATTCCAAAGACAGTGAGCCTCCATTGTGACACACCTACTCAAACACATCTGAACATAGTGTCAGAAAATTGTTTGACATTAATTCATAATTTTTAGAGAGAGAGAGAGTGAGAGAGAGAGTGAGAGAGTGAGAGTGAGAGAGTGAGAGTTACACTTACACACTGGTCAGTTCAAGGGTATTATGCTATAAATGTGGATTATGAGGATATTTCTAGTGTTCCCATAATTCAAATAGCTTAAAACATACTAAATGATGTTTTATTGAAAATTGTAAAAATGCAGAAAGTTTTTGGTTAGGTTTAGGGGATAGAACCTATAGTTTGTACAGTATAAGAAGCTTAAGAGGCCTTTACATCTAATTTGACACCTTTTCAGACAACTATTGACCTTGAAAGGCTTGAAGTTTTCTTTGGAAAAACTCAGCAGATTTTCCAGCAACCTCAGCATGCTTGGTGTCGAGGTGTCTGCGGAATATAGCAGGACACATGCTGTCATTAGCTAAAATATCATGACAAACAACACATAAAGATTGTGATGCATCAACTGATCCTGTCTATGTAAATCCTAAACTTAAATATTGCTCATCGTATTGTCATCTTTTGGGTTTGACCCCTGAAACTGAAGGATTTGAATTTGGTGGTCTCATAAACCGTTCCATTGTAATTACAGACTAATGGGTCTTTTCCACTGCACAGTACAAATCGACTCTGCTTGCTTTTTGGGGGTTTTCCACGGTGGATAGTACCTGGTACTTTTTTAGTACCACCTCGGTTGAGGTTCCAAGCGAGCCGAGCTGATACTAAATGTGACGTGAAAACCCTGCTGATCACTGACCAGTCTGAGAGAATAGTCACTACCAGCAACATGGCATGGGACATCAACCCGGTAGTTTTAAAGTTAGTTACAGCGATAGCAGTATCATTTAGTCATGCGACTTTCGAATTGTAAAAAGAAATGGCTGACTCTAGCAGCTCAAACAGGGCTCTCCGAAGGCCCAGAAGGACCACGGAGACATCCCATGAGGGGAAGAGGCGTGGCCTAGGATGATTCAGCCTCCGGGCACCTCTGAGGATCCTGATGATCAGGTCTTGCTTCCTCAAGAACTTGACATCCACCGTGTCGTGGTGTGCCACTATAGGGGCCACATACACCTTCAAGGTGGAGGGGGACAGCCACCCTTCCAGCCTCTTCCGCAAGAGGGAAAGCACTGACCGGCTGTGCATCTCCCTCTGGAAGAACATCAGTTTGCAAACAAATGCTACTTGAGGGGAAATAGCTGTCTCGTAGAGGGAGCTTGGGCCTGAGTGACCGTGTGTACCACTGCCAATGGTAGGCCACTTAAATCTTCCATGGGCCGTCGAGAGGCCAGACATGGAGATTCCAGAGGTCTGAGTGCAGGTGCCAGATGGTGCCACATCCCTGAGAGGAGGTCCTTCCTCAGGGGAATTTGCTGGTAGGCGCTGTCACGAGGAGCGTGAGGTCCGAGAACCAATTCTGGGTGGGCCAGTATGGGGACCACAGGGTCTGTGCAAGTAGGCTCACTGGGGAGAATGTGTATTTGCGCAGCCCCCGGGGCCAGCTGTATGCCAGCGCGTCTGTCCGGGGGTGGGGCTCCCATCAGGAAATACCAGAGCGGGCCCTGGATCAACGGCAAAAGCATCCTTGGTGAGGAGTACAGAAGAAAACATGAGCATGTTAATATGCGAACACAATTGCGGTCCTGTCCAGGGACCTGCGACTGAGTGCCCATTGCACATGGCACCCTAGCCTAGCTCAGAGACATCTGTTGTAACCACAACGTGCCTCGATGCTTGCTGAAGAGTCTCGTGAAACGAGTCTGAAGCCAGTGCTGGAGTGGTCTCATATGCCCCAGGAGCCTCTGAAACCATTTCAGAAGGAAAAGCCTCGACCGCAACATTGCCATGGTCATGTTCTCACAATGAGAACTTGAACCATCCACGAACGCTACCTCAATGTGATCGCTGCTCAGACACATGAAGAGGCGCCCGTGGCCAACGTAGGCGGAGAGATAACGACCGCATCCAGGAACTTTAAAAAGATGCGTCTTTAAAAAGATGTTCTCGGCAATGTGTTTTCCTCTAATAGAGAAAATATACTTTCTTGTCAGGAATATATACTCTCTTAGCCCTTTCGAAGCACCCAGAGGCATACTCTGCACTGATCGTGCAGCAGGAGAGAAAGCCGCTGGAATGCACCGTATATCCAACAGCATACGCATCTTCCTTTTAGAGGTGAATGGACTGGCAGTAGGATTCAGTTCGCTGACACACAACCGCTCGGCTCCGAAGGAAAAAAATCTGAATGAGTGGCCGCATTCCAGCTCCATTTATACCTGTATGACTGGGGAGTGGCATGAAAATTCCACTTGCCAATTCTCATTGGCCTTTTCTCAAAGATTGGTGGTGTTTGGAGCTCCCAAGAGCGACCCCTAGTGTCACTACATCGACACAATGTTGAGTGAGTGACATAAGGGGAACTTGACTTCTCCCATAGCTCTCTTTTGTACATTTAGGTGCATTAGAGAAGGTTGTTCACATTCATGTGAGATCTTGCATTGTACACACAAGAACTTGTACTCCTGATATTACATCAAAGACACAGTACAGATAATATTCATGGCATGAACATTCACTGCATGGTGGCGGTTGTCCAGAATTCTATACATTGGTCTAAATATTTCTTTGGGAACTAAAATGCTGATTTGCCGTGTGTTAATTTTGGCTTGTTTAACCAATGGCATATGCAGTGTGTGATTGGGGAAACCTGTTTGAAAACAGGTTGTCATAATTTTTAAAATTGTACTTAATGCCGTTAGTGTCACACAAATTCACCTTCACTTTTAAACTCACTGCAGGAGTTACTACACTCACGTCTCTCAGCAGTCTGTCTCGATTTTTATTCATAAAATTTGTGTTCATCTATTTGCAATACGTTAGACCGATGAGACTGAATGAGCAAATACAGTTTCTGCTATGCTATGTGTTGCTCAGTGTTTTTGTCTTTCTATTTTTAATGCCCTTCTGAGATTGTTTTCAGGACTACTCTCACTACTGTCAATGTTTACTCTGTGAGTGTTTGCTTTTTGTGAATTCCTGCTTACAAGAGGGGGAACACTGAGTGCTGCCCCTATAGACTTTTAGAGAGGAGGCTTTGGAGCTCCGTGTTCATGGATGAGTCATTATTCTTTTTACATAAACCGTTTTGATTCAAGAAAATGAGTGGTGCTTGCCTGTCGCCCTGCCACAATGATAGGGTGGTGTGGGTGGTTGATGGGGTGTTGCTATGCACTTGCTATACTTGGTTGATAACACATTGTTATGGGGTTTCTAGGGTATACTTTCTTAGGTGGGTACTTATGGGCCCAAGTAAACGGGGCCCATCCCCAAGTCTACGTGATATTCTGGCATCTAGATATGACCCAAACAACACGATCACATGGGAAATTGACATATTGCTTCCAGATGTTCATATACCTTAAATCAACCCCATTCTGCCTACAAGTGACATCCCCCATCAGACATTTTTGCATCAATTCATGTGTTTACCTCTCCCTGTGGCGCTACTGATGTTGTGTTGCACAAGCAACCTCCGAGGCATGGAGTTGTGCTGTTGAGCATGTCCACAAACCTGTGTTGTTTGAGGAATAGCTTAAAACACGGGGCAGGGTTTATTTGTGCCCTCAAAGGGCCCATTAGAAATGTGGCAAAAGCACCTATTTTGGTAGCACCCATGCATATTACATGTGATGTGCACTGAAATGCACATTGGACAGTAAAGCATTGATTTTGAGGTTGGGATGCCGATGAAAATTATGATATTAACAACAGTAACATCTGTGTGGGTAAAATTAACACCTAATTTTTAAAGAGCTTAATCTAAATATTCTGACAGAATGACTAAATTGGGTCTTTACAGATTAAATTCATCAGGTTCCTACCAATTAAACTAAAGTCATGCCTTGGAATTTTTGAAGGTGTACAAAACAATTGACATTTTCCTACAATCAGAGAGCATTCCATGAGTACAGATTTTACACAGATGGAAAACTGATCACTTGGTCCATAATAATTATGAAAATAGACCATATTTCTTCCATAGTATCCGTAGTTTTAAGAATGATTTTTGTAATAAGACCATGCATGGCTCCTCACTACCATGATTCGTATGGTTTCTATATAAAGAACTATGGCATTTTTGTAATGTAAATCTATTCCACAATCCCTGCCGCACATCTCACTGGTTCACTGGCGAATTTATAATAGTCTGTTGGAGACCATTCCGCGAATTACCGCACCTGCTCTGTGCTTGCACTGCTCCATTGAGCAGTGTTGACAATTGATCCGCGCAGCTCTGTTTCATTCCGATTTTGAAAAGTGTGAAATGCACTCAAACCTACAGATTATTGGGGAAGGCTCATTAATATTCACAAGGATAGCGCTAACTGATTGCTCAGTGAAACGTTGCGATCCCCAGCCATCCTGCGGTTCAGAAATTAGCTCGCATATCACTTGAAATGAAGCGAGTTTGACACGTGTGTTATGCGGTAACATCACTTAGTATGTGCATTTGTGTTTGTTTGTGTGTGTGGTGGGGTCTCTTTTGCAGTGTAGAAAGCACACAGCTGACATTGTTGCGTCAAGAATATTAATTGAATTATATAGAGTAAACACTTGTATTTTCCCTTTAGGTAATAAAGTATGCTTTCCTGTTGACTGTATTACATCATTTACAGCAAAAAATTCTAAAAGCCTGCTTTTGGTACCACTGGACACTTCATCTCGAAACTGGAGCTCACATGCTCAACAACATTTCCATCTGCAGCCACTGGGGGCAGTGCTTCGAATTGCAGTAGCTTAAATCAGCTTAAATCTCTCTCTCCACCAGTTAGATTGAATACCTAACATTCCACTATGTGTATGTGAGAGTGTTGAGGATAGTTTGTATCTTTTGTGGTTATATTGTTGTTTCTCTGTGTGATTTGCTTTAAATTATTATTGATGGAATATACTTTAAAAAAAAACTCACCACTTTATGTAACATCAATCCTTCTTCATTCTTGGAGATTTATCTTTAGGTGGAGACCTGACCACAGCTTTTTGGAAAATAAAATAAAATGCATTATGTCAGCTCTCTGCAATGCTGAACTTCCAACACCCATCTGATCAACTCCATGCTCACAGTGTTTAGATCTGTCAGATCCAGCTTTTGGTTTCTGAGAGATTTTGGGTTGTTTTATAATGTGGGGTATACCATAGTTTTGCAGAGCAGACCTTAAAGTCTGTTACGTATTGTAGCTTATTCTGGCCATTTAAACAACCCGTTTAAACAAGATGAGGTCATCTAATGGACATGCACAATGGCCAACCACATTTTGCTTTTATATAATTAAGTGACATATACAGGTAAATCTGAAGTTTATGATACCTCCAATAATAGACTTGCGTTCAGTTTGTTTGTTTACTCAGATATTTATTTTTTATAACATGCTCTCAGCAAATTCTAGTTTCTACTAGAACACTTATTGCACTTTATTTAACATTTTCAAAAGTGTAAAATCAATGTATAATCTAAGGGACATTTCTAGGATACTGTACATGTAGTCATTTGTTTAGATTTTTTGGTTTAGAACTTCTCTTGTGAGTGACTTGCAGTGGGACGAGCAGCTCTCCTCTGCTTGTGAGCAGACTCAAGCACTGATTCCAAATATCCATACTTCCCTATGTAACAGTTAAAGGATGGGCAAGGAGGCTGCAGGAACCGGCTGAACAGTCAACATAAAGGTTTAATGATATAAATTAACTTAAAAACACATAAAACATAAACAAACAGACACGCATGCAGTGCGGCCGTGTGCACCTCTCTCTCGAATCAGCATCTCCGGCTGCCCATTATCTCGCTGATTCAGCACTGGCTGTGCTCCATCATGGCCCAGCCATGACCTCCTTTTCATTACACCCTACTATACCAAAAACAGTATGCCAGTGGAGTAGTACGTCCAAATCCTCAGTATTCATAAATTAGTAAGTGAGGAATACCTGGATGAACTAAAACAGCCAGTGAGATTCTGAATTGCAGATTGACTGGACACTACTATTCCATAATGCCAGCTGAGGAGGTGTCATGTTCAAAACACTGGATTTAAAAAACGGTGAAAAACTGAGTTGAGCGACTCTTAAGCTGTTAATGATTTACGCTCACAGAGCACTTTATTAGGAACACCTGTACACCTACTTATTCATGTGATTATCTAATTAGCCAATCGTGTGGCAGCAGTGAATTGCATAAAATCATGCAGATACAGGACAGGAGCTTCAGTTAATGTTCACATCAACCATCAGAATGGTGATTTCAGTGATTTAGACCCTTGCATGATTGTTGGGCTGGTTTGAGTATTTCTGTAACTGCTGATCTCCTGAGATTTTCACACACAACAGTCTCTAGAGTTTACTCAGAATGGTGTCAAAAACAATAAAAACATCCAGTGAGCGGCAGTTCTGCAGATGGAAATGCCTTGTTGATGAGAGCGGTCAACAGATAATGGCCAGAGTGGTTTGAGCTGACAGAAAGTCTATAGTAACTTAGATAACCACTCTGTGCAGTGAGCAGAATTGCATCTCGGAATGCCAAAACTTGAGTTGGATGGGCTACAACAGCAGAAGACAATGTTGGGCGTTAGTACGTTAGTGTTCCTAATAAAGTGCTCAGTGAGTGCATACATATACAAAGGAATTTGTTCCATGGTGCTTTTTTTTTTAAAAACAGTAGATTTATAATTTTTTTTTTGCTGTTGTTGTTGTTGTCATATATTCAGGTCATGGGACAATGTATGGACAATGTTGAGTATGTCCCAAATATATTCATACTACTTGCAAGTATACCTAAAGAACATGCTGTTTTAAGTGGCCAAGAAGTGCGTCCTTCATTAAAACAGTACATACTATGACAGACTGGAAAGTTCAAGGAAAGGTTATAGAAATTCATTGAACAAAAAGTGTGGAAACCCTGTATTCACAAAATACACCACACAGTCTTTGAACATTCCACGGGGTGACACATCTGAGGGTGAGGTTTGTTATAACAGTATAAGTTCCTCACAATGATTTTAAACTAGCGATAATGTCTATGTTTGATACTTAAGTATTCCTCAGACAGGATAAACAAGTTAAATCTGTCATGCACCAGGCTTGATGCCAATAAACTGAATCACTGAGACAAAAAGTGCAATAACACAAATCAACCACACGCACTCTGCCATCTTAGAGATTTTTTTGTTCGTTGTCCTAGTGCAAAGCTCACTGTGTTTCTAAATACAGTTATTATGTAATTACTTATTTTTGTACACACTTCATAATAGTGATTAATCAAACTACACGATGATTCTAAGACTATATAGATATTACGGTTTTATTTTCTGTTAATGCATGATTTTTTTTTAAAGCTGCTTTGAAACGATGTGTGTTGTGTGAGGCGCTATACAAATAAAAATGTCTTGACTCACCTATTGAGAACCTGCACAATTAACAAATGTGAGCTGTTGCTTGTTTAGCTTTTTGGGCTACCACGTGTGTTTGGTGTTTTGGAGATAAGGTTGTTTGATGTTTAGGGCAACTATTTTTTCCACTGAATGACACTGGAAACAGACAGCTTTACAAACTGGGCCATGTGATTCATGTCCCACTGAATGTGTTTCCAGCACAGGAAGGGTGTGTATGTCCATGGGGCGAAGTTTTTCTGCCAGGCGGCTCTGCTGCATATGTGAACAGTCTTCCGTGTGTTTGTGTGTGTGAACAGATGTGAGGTCACTATTGATGTGATAACCTTTGATTGGTGTCTCCTCTCTTGTGTTATTTATCTTACAGGGTTTTGATTAGCCTGTGCTTTTAGCTCAATCACTCATAATAAATACATTTTCTTCACATTTTGACTCCAATTCTTCATAAAGGTTCTCAAGTCAAATCTTCTCTATTGTTCTTGTCCTATCTGGTCTCTTCTAAAGTTAAACCTTCTCTTATCTCTTCTTGAATGTTCTATTCACAAATCTATTTTTCAATCCTCTCTTCCCTTCTTTGTCTTTCCATCTTGTCCCATAGTCTCGTCTTGTCTTCTCTTTTTGTCAAATCTCTTCTCGTTTCATCTATTCTCTTATTGTCTCAACTTCTCTTGTCTCGTCTTGACTTCATTCTTGTCTCATCTATTATATATTCTTCTTGTACTGTTTTATCTTCTCTTTTTGTCTCATCTTTTATCTCCTTGTCTTATCCTGTCTAATCTTGTCTTGACTTCTCATCTATTCACGTCTCCTCTTGTTTCGTCTCTTCTCACCACGTCTCTTGTCTAGTCTGTTCTTGTATTCTCTTCTGGTCTATCCTCTTATCTCGTCTTGTTTCAACTTTTCTATTCTCGTCTCGACTTCATTCTTGTCTCATCTGTTATCTTCTCATCTTCTCATTTTGTCTCATCTCTTTTTGTCTCGTCTATTCTCTCCTTGTCTTGTCCTGTCTCATCTTGTCTTGACTGCTCCTCGTCTATTCTCTTCTCGTCTCTTCTTGTTTCGTCTGTTGTTGTTTCGCCTCTTATCTTGTCTCGTCTTGTCTCTTCTCTCCTGTTCTGTCTCGTCACATCTTGACTTCTCGTCTATTCACTTCTTGTCTATTGTTGTCTCATCTTCTCATCTCATCGTCTCATCTTGTATGCATTCTTCTCTTGTCTATTATATTTTCTTTTATTCTCGTCTTTGTCGTTTTGTCTCATCAATTCTTGTCTATTCTCTCCTTGTCTTGTCCAGTCTCATCTTGACTTCTCAGCTGTTCTCTTGTCTCGTATCCATCTTCTTGTCTCTTCTTGTCTATTCTCATCTTCTCTTCTCTTTTTGTCTCCTCTTGTCTATTCTATCCTTGTTTTGTCCTGTCATCTTGACTTTTCTCTTCTATTCTCTTTGTCTCGTCTTCTCATCTCTTTTCTTGTTTAGTCTCTTGTCTCATCTGTTCTCTTGTCTATTTTCATCTCGTCTTCTCATCTCTTCTTGTCTCTTTGCTTCTCGTCTACATTCTTGTCATATTCATTATCTTTTAACCTATTCTTGTCTTCCCATTCTGTCTCGTTGATTCTCTCATTGTCTTGATTTAACTTCTCCTCTTGTCTCATCTTCTCGCCTGTTCTCTTCTCGTCCCTTTCTTGTTTCATCTCTTCTCATCTTGTCTCTTTTTGTCTATTCTTGTCTAGTCTTCTCTTATTTTCCCGTCTTCTCTTTTCATCTCATCTTCTCTCCTTATGTCTTTTCTCGATTTGTATCTTCTTTTATTCTCATATTGTCTCTTTTCTTTTTAATCTAATTTTGTATAGTGTAATAAAAAGGAAAAACTATGATCCTTTGAGGTTTGATTCCTTACAGGGTGTTTGAGAGAACAGTCCTGTGGTTTCTAACAGATGAGCAGAGTTCTGACTTCAACTGTAAGCTTGCATGTGCAAGTTGTTTAGGACATCTTCTTTGGACATGACATGAGTAATTTTTTCCAACAACTGTTTACAGACAGATTGTTTCACTTTAATCACAATTTCAGTGGGTCAGAAGTTTACATACACTAAGTTAACTGTGCCTTTTAAGCAGCTTGGAAAATTCCAGAAAATGATGTCAAGCCTTTAGACAATTAGCGAGCAAGCGAGCGGAGAGAGGGTTTGGGCTTATATTTGGTTTTGTTTGACCCCAAACATGCAGAGATTTGCAAAGAGAAACAGTTTACTTTTCTTATCAGAATGAATGTTTGGGGTGTTTTTTTTTGCCATCTGTTAACACTTGTTTTAGAGATTGTACTGTGTTTTCAAAACTCTGGTGTGATAGACATTGATAAGTGTGTGTGTGTGTATTTGGGTTTTCAGACAATAGGCTAGTTTGAGAAATCTGACAGTACAGCTGCAGTGTGATTTCCTGCCTGCAGGTGGCAGCAATTGTGTTCTCTTTTATCAGTGAAAGTATTCGATACAGAACCGCAATTAATGGGGTGAAAGGTGGTAACGATTCTAAGCCCCACTGGTCCAAGGGGGACCACAACAAATTTAAAACTGTATTTTTTTTAATATGAAAGGGCCCAGGGCAATATACAGTCAGATGGCCCAGAAAGAAAGTCTAGATTGGAATAGGCCTAAAAAAAAACCTTCAATGTCTCTGAGGTAACAAACTTTATCATACAAAAACACAAACTGGAGAGTTTACTCCCGCTTAATGGCTAAAACAATACATCATTAATAGACAATTGATAGAAAGTACACACAGACACACTTCACATAAGCAAACATACTTTTTAAGAGAGACAGACAATATAAACCATGGCCACAAAAACTGTTTGGATACTTCAGCTGCACTAAATGTCAATGTCATCGCATAACATATAGGGCCTAAAT
Source organism: Moxostoma hubbsi (assembly GCA_032164185.1). Lineage (NCBI taxonomy): Eukaryota > Metazoa > Chordata > Actinopteri > Cypriniformes > Catostomidae > Moxostoma > Moxostoma hubbsi. The sequence goes on along the minus strand of JAVLUX010000047.1, from coordinate 17,840,480 downwards.
ATCAAACTAAGTTGCCATTATTTTAAAGAAAGTGAGCTTAAGCACAGTGTTTAAAAAAGGATTGATAACATAGTATAACAATGCTCTATTATCAAAAAGTATGTGTTCTGCCTGCTGTTACTCTTCTCTCTGTGTGCGTGCGTGCGTGTGTGTTTATGCTCTCTGTGGTTCTTTAGAAGAAACAGCACTGAATATCCATATTATATACTCCTTATTCTGGGAAGTGTGTGTTCTATCACATTCCAAGTTACACCCTCTTCATATTTCCCCATTCCTGCAGGAAGAGATTGCCAATTACATCAATGTTGATTATGGAACACACATTGATGGCAGTGCACACACCGTATGATGTAGATGTTAGACGGCAGAGGTGGGTAGAGTAGCCAAAAACTGTACTCAATTAAAAGTACAATTACTTCTAAAAAAACAATTACTCAAGTAGAAGTAAAAGTAATAACAATTACTTGAGTAAGAAAGTATCCAATTAAGAGTACTCAAGTAGTGAGTAACTCATTACTTTCACAAATGACATAATAGATGTTTACTCCCCTATATTCCATTATATAATACACATTGAACATGTACTACAGAATTATTATTATTAGTGGAAATTCTGTCATCATTCACTATCATGTTGTCCAAACCTGTATGACTTTCTTTCTTCCATGCAACACAATGAGATATTCAACAGGATGTTTAGTCACTATTTACTTTCAGTGAATATATATATATATATATATATATATATATATATATATATATATATATATATATATATATATATATAATATAGAAAGTGAATGGTGAGTGAGACTGTCAGTCCCTAACATTCTGTCTAACATATTTTGTGTTCCAGATAATACAAAGCGCCACACTGGTTTGGAACGACATGAGGGTAGATAAATGATGAAGGAATATTAAATTATGGCTAAGCTATCACTATAAAGAGATAGTTTACCCAAAAATTACTCATTTACTCAGCCTCATACCATCCCAGATGTGTATGACTTCCTTTCTTTTAAAAGAATATTTTAGCTCTGTAGGCCAACATTTTGATGCTCCAAAAAGCACATAAAGGCCATATCTTCAGAAGTTATATGATAGGTGTGGGTGAGAAACTGATCAATATGTAATTTTTTGCTAGAAAGCAGGGGCGATATGCAGAGAAGAATGTGAATCACCAAAAACACAAGAAGAATGTGAAAGTGATCTGTTTCTCATCCACACCTATCACATTGCTTCTGAAGATACTGATTTAACCACTAGTCTTATGGATTACTTTTGTGCTGACTTATGTTTGTTTTGTTTAGTTTTAAAATGTTGCCACCGATTCACTTGCTTTTATGAACCTACAGAGCTGAGAAATTCTAAATTCTGAAAAACTCTCTAAATGCTCTTTATTTTAATGCAGATTATATATTAAAAATGACAAATAGAATGAAGATTTATTGTATTAATATATTATGTACTAAGAATAACAAGTAAGGCCTAAGTATTTTAAAATTTAATATGTGACTTTGTTTCTGCGACAGCCCCATAGCTCCTACACTGATGTCCGAATTCACTCATTTCCTTCACTCGAGATATAGTGCACTAACTGCCATTCACTATATAGTGAATGTGTGAACGATTGCGGACACTGCCACTCTCTTTGTAATATGATTTCCACACGCCCACACATCTCACACGTTTGCGCACCTCGCTGTGCATGTGCAGAAATGCTGTCTGTTTACACTCCAGTTGTCGATCACGCGAATGGCAGTGATTTACACTTAACTTGGATGTTTACATGGATTTATACAGTTAATCTGCCTGAAGTTGCTGCGATAGTTTCCAGTAACCACTTGAGGGCGTGGAGTAAATGCATAAATGCTGCTTATGACATGCGGGATGCAGGACAATGTGCACTGATATGCTGCAAAGTTGTAAAAAAAAAAAAAGTATAACATTTACACTTAAAAACTAAAGGACAGTTATATTATCACCCTGAAAATGACCATCTCATTACACAGAAAAGCCCACGTTAGAATTAGAGCCAAAACTTACCTCAGCGTGCTGCCTTAAGATGGAGCTGTGATTTTTAATCTTGAAATATCAGCTTGCCTTGGTGTTAAATGAAGGCACTGCATGACGAAACTATTCTTTTTCACACTGTGCAGAGCGAAGAAAGTGTTTCACTTTGAAGAGTTTGATGCTGCAGGATTGATGACTTGAGTGACAGTATGTGAGACCGGCTCAGCGCGCACAGCTGTGTGAATTCCGCTCTCGTAAAAGTCCCATTAAATAATCTCAATAAATTACACATTAAAATTAAACCCAGTAATGTAACGACAGTAATGCCACACATTGTGGAAAAAGTAAAAGTTAAACAAATTAATTAGAAATTTACTTAAGAGTAAAAAGCACCTACTTTAAAAACCTACCCAAAGTAATTTTTTACCCAAATAGTTACTCAATTAAATGTAAATGTAGCGCGTTACTACCCACCTCTGGTCAGGGGTCTGACTGAAATGTTACTGTAGATTTGTCTCATGAAAGAAAAATGTCAACAAATCAAAACAACCCAGATCTCCCTGAATTTAGAGATGATACCTTTTGAACTCTAATGCTTCGTATTGGCACGAAGATGAATTGGCGTTTTCGGTGACAGTCTTGCATAGGGATTTGACACCGGAGCTGAGTGGAACAAGTGGTTAGAGCATCAAAAACGGGGTCCGAAATTAACTTTTTAGCCTACCAGCCAAGGTGGCTGATAGATGGAAAAATTTACCAGCCAGTCAGATTTCTTTTTAAAAATGTATTTATTATTTTGCCTGAAAGTCCATTTTAGATATATAATTTTTTTTTTTTATTCACTTATAACAATTTTATAAACTACATGTTGTCATATTAACAACCAGTAAGTAACTGAGTCTCTTGAACCTTAAGTCACGTTCATTACTGTATGTTATAAATGCAACAGTTTAGCACAAAGGTAAACATGAGAATTGTAATAACACAAAGTGTGAACAATATTACATTAAAATTGTATTATCAAGTATACAGCGTATTAGAAACTTTCTGTACATGTCTAGAACTTTTAGGCAGAAAACAATCTCATTCGAATCGCTTCTGAAAAGTTGGATGAACATAACTTAAGTTGAGTGTGGGCAATAATCATATAATTAAACAGCCTTAACCTAAACCCCCCTGCCCCGTAATCTTCATGGGTAATATAACCCTGCAACTCTCATGGATCCCCCATTCCCTCTATCAATCACTGCATATAAAGAAATAAACACTTACATATACATACTAGCCCAAATACACACACACACACACACACACACACAAATCTTGTGTCCTCCAGGCACAATTGAGGAAGTGTGGGCTTATGACCGGCTTAGCGGCAACATCACTAACTGTGTTTTGTGTGTGTGTTTGTGTGTGAGCACAGCTGTGCTGGTTTCTAACCCTTCCCCCCTCATGTCTCCATATAGTAAAAGATAACACACACACACACCATCCTTTTGTGGACTCTTAACAGTGTGTGGAATTCCCTCTTAGCAGATGAATAAACAGGGTGTGCCCACTAAGACAGGAGAAAAAGCACAATAAAAATACCACACAAGTAGTCCATATGACCATATTTCATGCTTTTAAGGGATGTCATTTTTATGCCTGTATATTTGACTGTTCCCTACTGTTTATATTATTAAATTATATAAACTTGATATACTAACCTGCTGGAACTATAAAATTTGCTTTTCACTTTAAAATGTATTGATAATCACTGTAGTAATTCCAAAAGCCCAGAAGATGATAAAATACACAGACACAGTACACAGTGTTACTCACACAAACACTAAACACCATCAGGGTAACACAAGTGACACTAAAATAATGCAATAAACATTAACTACACTAAAGGAGTTGGCAATATGACCAACATTTTATTTCACAATAACTATATCACAATATAGTAAAAAGTTTTCTGGAAAATCAATAAAATGGGTTTATATATAAAATATTTTTGGAACGCCAGTCAGTGTATTAAATACTTCATAAATTAAAACTACTTCCTCTGTATTTGGAACAAGACAAACAATGTCAAAGTAAATAAATACAAATCAAACTTACCAAAATGCTAAATATAACAGTATGCCACATTGCAGTTTAAAATGTTGACCGATTTTATTATTGGTATTATAAAATTTGTTCAAGAAACTTAATTTCTCCTCAAAGTAAAACGACAAAAATAAAACAAGTAAAAACATATCCAATGAAAATAAACACTTCTTGGAGAAAATAAATATCAAATAAATATCACTACTTGCACAATAAATTAATAAATAAATTAATGACCAAATTAATGCAGAGTTCATCTTGGCATTCATAATATTCTTTTGTGTGCTTCAGGCCGCAGAAAAATGTTAATTGTCGGAAAGATCTTGTCCATGTTTCTTCAATTCGCATGAACCCCTGCCCACTGATAGATAAGCCCAGGCTGCACACATGGATATTTACATGCAATATACACTATATAGTGAAATCTCTATCGGTTGACACTTTATATTGTCGCCACGATATATATCATATCGCCCAGCTCTACTACACTACATAAAATATAACACAGAACACCCCAATATACAGTTGAAGTCAGAAGTTTACATACACTTTGGTTAAAATTAAAATTAATTTTTTAATTACTCCACAGATTTCATATTAGAAAACTGTAGGTTTTGGCAAGTCGTTTAGGACATCCGCTTTGTGCATGACACCATTTATTTTTCCAACAATTGTTTACAGACAGATTGTTTCACTTTCAATTGACTATCACAATTCCATAACTGTGCCTTTTAAGCAGCTTGGAAAATTCCAGAAAATAATGTCAAGCTTATCATAGGCTAATTGGCTAATTTGAGTCAATTGGAGTTGTACCACTGGATGCATTTTAAGGCCAACCTTCAAACACGGTGCCTCTTTGCTTGATATTGCGTTACTCCTTAAAGTTAAAACTTTTTCTCTTCTGCTATGCTATGCATTCCATACAAATAAGCCATGCATTGCATACAAGAGACATGACAGGTTATGCTAACTACTGTACAACACATGTCAAAACAACATAGTACACAAACAGATATTTAGAAAGTATGTATATCATATTTATAATAAAGAATCAATAACATGAATATTCATGATTTTCTTTTCCATCAACATGGCAGCCAATATGAATAATAGGGGTGTGACTGGGTTCACAAGAAAGGGACGATATTTTAACACTATATATACACGACTGGTCTTTTATTCGACTTGGTGTGGGCGATACCACTGTTTTCTTTTCGATCCGATATCAAGTACTTTTAGGCCAGTATTTTTATGAATTCTTTGGATAAAATTTGTAACTTTAAATTATTACTTAATTTTTTAAATATATTTATAGGCTTAAGCAGAAAATTATAAGGCTGCTTTATTTTCCTTTTAAAAATTAGTTAGTAAGCCACGTAGAAAACCTCAAAATTAACCATAGATATTATTATTATTATTATTATTATTATTATTATTATTATTATTATATGGTTACTATTACTAAAACCAAGTTACCATATGGACACTACAGTAATGCTGTAGTAAAACCATGGGTAATTGTATCAAAGCCTTGCTTTCGTGGCACGAGATCTCCTTCACACCCCTAATGAATAATGAAGTATAACCACTGTCAGCAAAGTCCAATACTTGAACCTGCATCATATGTCATCATGTGCTGTGCCCATCGACAATGTCAGTCAACTTGAGATATTTTTCAAAAGTCAGGATAAAATTCAGTGGGGAATGCCAGCCTAACATGTTCAAGGAATAATTCTGATGAATAATTTAATATTTTTCACTTAAGTCATCTCAGTCCATGCTTGTTTTGAGTTGTGCACAGTGCGAACAGATGCTACAACTTTCAAAGTTGCAGGTTAATACAGCTTGAATGAAGTCGTTTTTAACGCTACAAAAATGTCTTAAAATGGTTTGTTTCATGAATCAAACTACTTGTTTATTATAAAACAAAAATGTAGGATTATTTTTAAAAACAAGACATTTTCTCTGCGTTCTCAATCGATGGATCAGTGACTCCGAGCAATGTTCTACAGTGTCAGCATTTCTCGTACTATTTTCCTTTACAGAGAGCTGTAACAAGAAGTTCGGCTGCATAAGCAAGTGTAAAACAGTTCACACTCACGGGTAAGGAAGAGGCGAGAAACCGGCTTAACAGATAAATCATAGGTTTAATGGAAAACTCAAAATACAAACACATAAGACAATGGACATGTCCGTGAACGATCTCTCTCTCCCACACCGCCGTCCGCGAGTGGCCTTTATCCCTCTTGATGGCTTTATCAGCCTAATACGGGACCGGGCGTGCGTAATCACGCCCCGGTCCCGCCCTCCACTGTGCCACATTCCTCCCCCGTTCTTTCAGGCTGGGGACCCCCGGCCTGACGTACATCCCCTGGGGGGGGGGGGGGTCCTCCCACGCGGTCTGCCGGCGGGTCATCCCCATCAACCTGGGCAAGGGGAGGGGAAACAACAACAATAATTAAAAAAAAACGTGGGGGGGGGGGGGGGGTCCTTCCTGCACTGGGCAGTACCTCCCCTCCCACAAACACCATAATTTAAAAAAAGAGGGAAAAGGCCAACGCAGAGCGGCAGAGAGAGAGAGAGATAAAAAAAAAAAAAAAAAACTTACTCGGTTCTCTGATACGCCGTAGCTCGTTCCTCAGCCACTTCTCCACCCTCTACAGGACGACATCCGCGCCTCTCCGGGCGGATCGGAGGCAGTCCTCAGCCCCTGGCAGACAGAACGCCCCGCCGTGTTCCCGGGGAGTCGATGGGGCGTCCCCCCACCCCTGGCAGCGTTTCTCCCGCTCCAGGCGGTCGGTGGCAAGCCCTCCCCCCGCACGTGGTCGGCGGTCTCCAACCCCGCCGCATTCCAGCGGCTAGTAGTGGACTCCCCCGCCCCTGGCAGTGGCCCTAACTGCTCCAGGCGGTCGGCCAGGAGCCACTCCTCCCCTCGCGGTCGGCAGCCGTTCCTCCGCGTCCAGACGGCTGGGCTCCTCCGTCCCCTGGCAGATGGCCGCGGCTGCTCCGTCCCCCAGCAGATGGCCGTGGCTGCTCCGCTGGGCGGTGGCGAGAACTCCGGCACGGCGCATCCCTCTTCCTTCCCGGGTTTCGGCACCAGTGTAAAACAGTTCACACTCACGGGTAAGGAAGAGGCAAGAAACCGGCTTAACATAAATCATAGGTTTAATGGAAAACTCAAAATACAAACACATAAGACAACGTCTGTGAACGATCTCTCTCTCCCACACCGCCGTCCGCGAGTGGCCTTTATATCCCTCTTGACGGCTTGATCAGCCTAATACGGGACCGGGCGTGCGTAATCACGCCCCGGTCCCACCCTCCACCATGCCACAGCAAGTGAATTGAGTGAGTATTTCCTCACACTCTGTAGAACTACAATGCCCACCATGCACTGTGTCCTCCCTGAAGTTTTCACACATTTCTCCCGATTTTTCACAATACAGGGACAGTAGAGGTGTACAAAAGCAACACATAAATTTATTTGAAATGTAACCCTATTATAGTGGATATTATGGTTTAAAATAAAAACTATTACATTACTTGTTATTAGAAAAAGTAATCCAATTACGTTATGCTTGTTACTTTTATTGCATTACCCCCCCAACACTGTTTGGGAGCAATTTCCTAATGCTTGAAGGTACCACGTTCATCTGTTCAAACAATAGTACATAAGTATAAATGCCATGGCACCACGCAGCCATCATACTACTCATGAAGGAGACTCATTCTGTCTCCTAGAGATAAATTCAGTTTGATGTGAAAAGTGCAAATAAATCCCAGAACAATGGCAAAGGACCATGTGAACATGCTGGAGGAAAGCGGAATACAAGTATCTATATCCACAGTAAAACAAGTCCTATATCGACATATCGATGAAACAAAAATGAAACTGTTTGGCCATCTTTATCCATTGTTATGTTTGGAGGAAAAAGGGTGAGGCTTGCAAGCCGAAGAACACCATACCAACGTGAAGCATGAGGGTGGCAACATCAAGCTGAAGTTGTTTGTTTAAAGCTATTAAAAACTATTTTCTAGCTTTAGTAGTGTAGTACTAATACGAACGATCACAGAGCGCTGTTGAATATAAACACTGAGTGATGCTGACTTGCCTCACGTCACCAGCTGGCTCCCATTACACAAAAAAGGGTCTTAATTGCTGGCTAAAATATGTAATGTCACAAATTTAAATGTAAAGAGACAGATGGCTCTTAACACATCTGCACTGCTCTTACGCTTTAGTTTAGAATGGCAGAAACACAAGCGGAGTGATACACACAGTGAAGCATCCATGTGTTGATGGTGTGAGACCATCAGTGCTCATGGAACCTCTCGTCCATTCAGATTCGAGGACTGGAACAAACTGTTGTATATTACAAATAAAAGCAATATAATATCATATTTATCGATGTAAAACATGGATTTGTAAATTTTTTAAAAGCTAAAAATGTGACAAATTATGAAAAAACAAATAAAATATGAGTTGTAACTTAGAAGGTCCCCTGACTAATTAACAGCATTAGCTGGGAGAATTTTTTTTTCACATGTTAGCAAAATGAACATTATAAATGAAATATACCCATATGAACCGATATCTAATCGAGAGCTTGTGAATCAGAATTAGATCGAATTGGGAAATCTGTGTCAATACCCAGCCCTAACCTTAATTGTTTCTCCCTTATAGCAGTGCAATTTAAATGAAGAGCAAATAGACCCTTTTGCTTCTCAGAAGTCTCCTCTTGAGTTTCAGAAGAGACAGCGTCTCAAATTGTGCTCAGATTTGCTAAAGCCTGCAAACAAAATCAGAGATTTTAATACAAACTCAAATTCTCCCAAGGCCTCATTCCTGAACTATGTTATGCACATTCTTTGTATAGCTCTAGATTCTAGAACTGTAATTCAACAATTGTCTCATTTGTGTCTCTTTTTATTTCTCCATAAGGAACTTTATGGGAAACGTCTGAAACAAAGTTGATACTGAGAACAATGACTCAGTTGAACAACTGAGAAGTCCATTAAGTCTCACAAACTTTGAAAGACAACCCTTGAGTGATAAAGCTTTCATTTGGGTGTCTTTGTCATGGAATGTGTGTGTGCGTCTGTGTATGGTGGGACACTGTCATTAGTGTGCAGGTGGATCCCATGAGGCCATTTGACTCGGGGGAGGAGTGTGTGTGTGTGTGTGTATGTGTGTGTGTGCGCACGCGGTGACTCCCACCGGCAGAATAGCACTGTGTAGGAGGTGCGGCCTGTGTTCAGTCAGAGCGTGAGGTGAGGCTGCTGTCCAGTGTGTGAGTGTGTGTTTTGGAGTGAGGACAGACCACTGGACATGCTGAGATTCCTGCCTCTCTGTAGGCTTTGAACTGGAGATTCAACTGGAGAGTTGTGGATTTAAAGGGTTTATTTCAGAGGAAGAGGTTTACTGTAGTGATGCAGGGCAGGACGGGAAAATCACCCAAGAAAGAGTTGGTGATTGAGTCTCCTCAGCAGTTTAAATATGCGCCTGTCCTGGAGGAAGAGCAGGATGGCATTCGTCCACAAGGGAAGGTTAGTGCCACAGTCACCATTCACACACTTGAGGACACATGATGACAGAGAGATGCTTTTTTCTTCACATTTTACTACCATTGTCAAGGTGATGAAAGAAATTAGTTTAGTTAATATTATGTTTAATAGTCAACTTTGCAGTGATTGATAACCAAGCTAACTTTTTGTCAATCAACTTTGATAATCAATCAACTTTTTTGATCAATGTTTTAAAATGCATTTTGGACCCACTTTATATTTGGTGTCTTTATGATGTTCTTCAGCATTTGTTACAATGTACTTCGTATGTACTTGCAGTATTGTTGTCATTGCACTTGCATTTAAATTACCTACATTTAATTACATCTGTAGTTACTGTTACCCCTAACCCTAACCCAACTCTGACCCTGAACACTAACCCCTAACCCTACCCCAAACCTACCCCTAAAGCTTTGACGTACCTCAACCTCCATATCAGCAAATGTTTTTCTTGTGTGATTTGTGTAGAAGAACACACAGTTACACAATAAGTACATTGTATTGTAAATGTTTTAATGTTAATACATAGTAGCTGAAGACACCTAATATAAAGTGTGACCCAAATGTTCAGGCAATTTCTTGATTGTTCGATTTTCAATTAACTTTGATAGTCTGATTTTACTAATTATTTATTAACCGATTTTGTGCTCATTTAATACTAAATAAATTTTTATAAACTTTGAAAGTAATCAACGTTTTTCTACATTTTATAGTTTAAAATGTAATATAGTTGTTTTTTTTATTTGTGGGCTAATGTAATATTAGATACTTTTTTAAATTAACGTTGCAATTAATTTAATAGCAAGTCAGTTTTTATATAGTTTTATATTTTGAGAGAGCGAGAGAGCTTTAGTCAATCAACTTTGTGATAGTTTGTTTGTAGGTTAAGTTAAAGCAGAAAACCTTTTGAAAAACCGAGGTGTGGTTTTGACAGGATGGTTGTTTGAAGTTATTGATTAATCCATATTGATTATTAATGTAGTGTCTGTACATTTTTGTACATTTAAAGGTTTTGAGTTTTAATTCTATGGCAGGATCATGGTACTGTCAAGGCATCAGATGATTGAACCATATTAATTTGCCATGGTAGTTTTTCTAAGGTACCTAGAAAGAATACCATTTCATTACCATCAAAAATTCTCGCCTGAATCCATACCCATTTTGCTACACACTCTCTCACTCTCTCTCTCTCTCTCTCTCTCTCTCTCTCTCTCCCTATTGTCCCTGCCCACACAACTCTCTTCTACTGTATTTCTATTACTACAAACACAATAGAGTTGAGATCAGCTTTCAGACTGAATGTTTGCTTCAAAGTAGTGTTTAAAAAAGTTACTTTATATGTTGAGATCACACTGTAAAACACTTTAATTATCTTACACATGTGCATGTCATTGTGTGAAGGAGTTTCAGTTTAGTCTCATACATTGTGCTGTGAAATGAATGGCTAATGAACTGTATTATGGACACAGTTCAAAGTGTGCTGTAATTTCTAAGCCTGTTGTGTCCAGCTGGGGTGTGTGGATGTGCTGTGTTGCTGAGTGCAACAGTGTTAAGAAGTAAACACAAGTTATGCAGAAAATGTACCCACATCCACAGGAACTCCTCATTACTGTGATGCCATTTTGAACACAAGTGTCCAAACATTGACTTTCATGTGCCAATATATAAATAAATAAAGGTGGGTGGGTAGGTAAGTGTGTGAGTTTAATTTTAGCTTGTTCTTTTATCATGGTTGGGCAGAGAGATATGTTCCTTCAAACTGTAGTAAACCTCCTAATAGGAATTAGGGCCCACATATGCTCAGATCGGCCCTGGTTGATGTACAGTAATGATGTAATTATGTACTGTTTTATATGTCTCTGTTTTATATGCTTTTTATGTCATGTTGGTGACCTTGTTTCGAAAAAAAAAAAAAAAGCTTTCGTGGAAATATATTTTTTTTTACTGTTACGCTACTATGAAATGTAGTTAAGTTAGTAGTTTCGCTCGCTAACATTGCTGTCGAGTGAGATGTTGTTCAGTGTGGTTGGTTGACTCAGCAACTGACTGCATAGAAATACCTCAACAACAATAAAAAGTCACCTGTCAGTCATAAGACTGTTACTCATATCTCTCATATACTGTAAAGATTAAACTGCTGAATGACTCAAATACATATATTAGCACTCGTATACAAACTCATCTAGACATCCATGCACATGGATCATTGACAAATTAAGTTAAGTCTAAGATTATAAAATGTAAAATTTTGTAAAAATCTAGTTTGGGGGGCCTGGGTAGCTCAGCAAGTATTGATACTGACTACCACCCCTGAAGTCACAAGTTCGAATCCAGGGTGTGCTGAGTGACTCCAGCCAGGTCTCTTAAGCAATCAAATTGGCCCGGTTGCTAGGGAGGGTAGAGTCACATGGGGTAACCTCCTTGTGGTCACGACTAGTGGTTCTCGCTCTCAATGAGGCAAGTGGTAAATTGTGCATGGATTGCACAGAATAGCATGAGCCTCCACATGTTTTGAGTCTCCTTAGTGTAATGCACAATGAGCCACGGGATAAGATGCACGGATTGACTGTCTCAGAAGCAGAGGATTCTGGGACTTGTCCTACACCACCCGGATTGAGGGGAGTAACCGCGCCACCACAAGGAACTAGTATGCAGTGGGAATTGGGAATGCCAAATTAGGGAGAAAAGGGGGACAAAAAAAAAATCTAGTGTAAAACACGCGTATCACTTATATTTTTGAAAAAACATTTGTAGCATTTTCAAACTAAATATTTATTTAATGACTTCAAAAGTGTAATGTGGTGTAACCAAAAGGTAGTAAAATACAAATATATATATATATATATATGCATATGCATACACACACAGTGCATTCAGAATGTATTCAGACACCTTAATTTTTTTCACAGTATGTTGTTGCAGCCTTATGCTAAAATGCTGTAAATTATTTTATTTTTTTCACAATCTACACTCCATACCCCATAATGACAAACAAAATAACAGATTTTTGAGAACTTTGCTAATTTATTAAAAAGACAAAAACTGAAATATCATTTTGACATTAGTATTCAGACCCTTTGCTATGACACTTAGAATTTAGCTCAGGTGCATCCCATTTCTCTAGATCATATTTGAGATGTTTCTACACTTTGATTGGAGTCCACCGGTGGCAAATTTAATTGATTGAACATGATTTGGAAAGGCACACCTGTCTAATATAAAATCTCACAGCTGAAAATGCATATAAAAAAAATACAGAGCAAAAAACAAGCCATGAGGTCAAAGAACCTGCCTGCAGAGCTCAAAAACAGGATTGTATTGAGGCACAGATCTGGGAAAGGCTACAAAAATTTTGGCAACATTTAGGGTTCCCAAGAGCACAGTGGTCAATTCTTAAATGGAAGCATTTTGGAACAACAAGGTCTCTTCCTATAGCTGGCTGCCCAGCCAAAATGAGCAATCGGGGAGAAGGGCCTTGGTAAGAGAGGTGACCAAGAACCTGATGGTTTCTCTGATTGAGCTGCTGAGATCATGTGTGGAGATGGGAGAAACTTGCAGAAGGACAACCATCACTGCAAAACCACACCGATCTGGGCTTTATGGCAGAGTGGCAGAAGGAAGTCTCTCTTCAGTGCAAGACACATGAAAGCTGCTTGGAATTAGCAAAAAAGCATCTAAAAGACTCTGACTGTGAGAAAGAGATGGCAGATATCAGTTTCTCCTGGTTTCAGTTTGGTCTTCTCTGGTCTTCAACTAATTCACATTTAGTGCACATTGACTATGACATTTACCTCACGTGGATCCTGAGAGAGCAGCAATTTACCTACTACTACCAGTTTACACGGCCTGGATTGCCTGCATGTGATTTTCTGCACCATCGTGGCATAAGAAACTAATTGGCAAAACTGGAACATTTATTGGCTGATGCCAATGATTTAAAATGCTGTATATCTGTTGACCACTAGTATTTTTGAATAACTCAATAGATCTCTTATAGAAGACAGAAATAAGCACCAACTCACTGAATGACTTATAAACACAGCTATACAGCAATGATCAAAATACACATGCACACACACACCCTCTATACATCAATATACTGTAAAAATACACCTCTTCATACTTCTTAATTTCAATGAAAAGCTGTTTCTCCACTGTATTTAGGGTGTGAGATTTAAGATCATACACACACACACACTGGCCACATTGAACTGCTTGATGGTGATTTCATGTGGACACTTTAATGAGTGTGTAAAGTTGATTCATTCTGCCAATATCACTCCCAGGTGTGTTAGTGGACTGTGTTATCTCACTTAGTCTTATACACACACGCACACAAATTCCTTCTGTATTATCAGTGGAAACATGTTATTACCAAGATCCTCGTCCAAATGTCTCATTCTTCAGAGATCAGGGCTTTGTTTTTCTCGTTTAACTCTCTCTTTGTAATAGAGGAGAAATTAGAATAAAACTTTAATTTATGTTCATAATATTATGGTCCGTAAAAGTTTGTGAATAAGGCTGCGTTTCCATCCCATGTTTTCAAAATAACAAAATCGTCATTTCCGGAGAAACTGTTTTATTAATAAAATAATTGTGGTTTAGAGCACACAGAAAAAAACACTGGAAAGAACTCTGGGAGCAACAGTACAGTTCAGTTACTCCTTCCTTATTTATTTGCAGTGTAGCCCTATAATATATTTTTCAAAAGTGTCAATAAACCTGCTCTTTGGCAGTTCAACTTTGTATTCAACTTATTTGCTCTGTAAACTCTATGCAAGCTTTGGATTTTCTAGACACCGTTATTTCAGGATGACCAGAAGAACATTTCTGATGTGATGATTGGTCCACTGGTTAGTCCAGTTATGAATGAGTTATTTATTCACATTACTTTTGATTAGAGCCGGACTGATTTTAGATGGGGGAAATTCACAGATTACCGATATAGTGGTCGATATAGTTAATTTTTGAGCTGGATTGAAAACAGACCTTTTCTATGTGGATTGTTCACCGATTTTGCCATGCCCATGCAAAGGTACTCAGAAGGCTGCTTTATTAAATATTTTTATCAAAGAATATTTGTTGTTATTATTATTATTATATATTGTCTACAAATTCTAGAAATGAACACTGAGAAAATAAAGAATAAAGATACAATAAATAGCTAAATTAACATCAGTACTGTATGTTCAGTATCAGTCAGTTGCTGACAATTTATATAAAGAATAAATAAAAATGATAGCCAAATAAATATCAGTACTGTTTAGTATTTGTCAAATGCTGACCATTAAAATAAAGAATAAATAAAAATAAAATAAATAGCTAAATAAACATAAGTACTGTTTAGTATCAGTCAAATGCTGACTATGTTAATACTGCCAGTCAATTATTGGCAGGTTGTAAAACAAGAATCATTTACATCTGCAGAGTAAAGAGATAAACAGCGGCAGTGGTGTTACAGCGTATTCCACTATACAAGTTCAGGGGAAACTTTCAACGTTGGAAAACCAGACTTTTAAATATTACATTATGTAAATGCAACGACTTGAATTGTTCGGTTGAAGGGGGTACCAAACTGCAAATCCTGAACAAAAGAGTTTGGTGAATACGTGTTTACACGTTAGCTTCCACTCAGCTGAGAAGCAATGAAAGTAGCTACTTGGTTAGCTAGTTGGCTATAAGCTCGTTTTCACAGAGAGTAAAAGATGGACCTCAGTTCTGTAAACAATGGAGTTGGAGCATACTCTGCTGGACAAACTACATTATGACACCAATTCTAAATCACCCCAAGCATGCGTTTAAAAATGTATGCCGATACGATATATCTGTGAAAGGCTAATATCGGCTGACCGATAAATCTGTACTTTTAATGCTCATCTTGTATTCCTGATTAATTCAAAAGGATTTCAACAGAGTTTGAGCATTTCTTCTTATCGAATAAAAAAATACACCAAGCGAGCGTATATATATATATATATATATATATATATATATATATATATATATATATATATATATATATATTTTGGAGGTTTTATCCACATCTTGGTGTTTCCATCCAGCAGTTTTATGCAGTGTCCCAATATGTGCATAAAAATGTGTGAAGACCTTGCTAATGTATTTGCATACAATGTTCCCATTGAATGATGATATATTAGAACTAAAAAAAAATTGCGTCACTAGGGGCACCAAATAAGAATGTCATTAATATTGTTTCCCAATCTCTCCCACCGTCCCCCACAGCATCTTGTTGGCTCGCTCAAAGATTATAATTATCTTTGGTGCTGCTAGTGGTCTGGAAATTACTTGCTGTACCACAAGTTCACTCACAATGAAGTAACATATTTGTGGATCACCACTTGCTGAATTCAGCCTGCATTTTTTTCTACACCACAGCACCACAGTGGAGTGTTTTCTGTGACATTGAGATCAAACATTTGATACATATTGTTTTGGTTGAGTCACTCTTTCTAGTCCAAACAGTAATGCCCAAAGTACACTTCGGTCAGACGTGAATGCTGAGCATCCACATACAGGATGCTAGAGGAAAATTGTCATCAGCAGTGTGCTCGTACTAAACCCAAGCAGCCAGAATTTGTCTAAATGTGCACCTTTGAATGCACAGAATGTGCATGCGCCTGGAATTATTTGCACTAATTAATAGTTCCACAAAGTGGCAACACTCACATTTGAGCCATTTCCTCACGAAGAAGCACTAAAAGATGATGTTATCACTAAAAAAAAAATATATAAGACGAATGTGAAAACCGCAAAAGGGACCCTTCTGAATTCACCCTGTATGAAATGTTGATTTTTGTATGTTTTCAGGTGAAGCCGCGTGTTGTGGAGCCTCTAGATTATGAAAGTGTGCTGGTTCAGAGGAAGACTCAGATTCTCAGCGATGGATTCCGGGACATGCTGCAGTTTCCTCTGGAGGACTTTCAGGTGAGAATACCTGGAAACCCTGCTAGCTGTGGCCTTTCCCAGTTATGTATTGAGAAGGTTGGGGAACCCAGTGGTTGATTTGTAAAATGATTTCAAGGGGGATGGTGGGATGACACCTCTCTTTGTTTGGGAGGGAATCACGCAAAGATTGCAGGTGACCTCACGATCGGTATTGATTTAATTTAATGCATGTTATTGGCATACAATTCTTATATAATCTTGACAACATATACATCATTAGAAAGGTGCACTCCAGCTTTGATATTTTACCACAGTTTTATGTGAGTTATTTCTTAATTTGTGTCAACATTTTATAACAACAGTTATGAAAATAAAAACGTTTTAAAGACATATACCAATTCATTGGTGTAAACCCGCATTAATTTGCCTTTTAGCAAGCTTCAATGAACAATATCCAACAGAACTTTTAGGTCAAAGGTGTGCACATTTTGAGAAATATTGATGGATTCTAATTTGTTTACATTTCTTCATTACATGAAGGCCACATACCTCCAGGCCACGTGACAGGGATTACCATGCTGTATTATCTATATAACTTTTGCACAAAGCATACAAATATATTTTCAAACATGTTGAAATCTAATTCTTAACGGCTAATCACCATTACTTAAATTCTGTCATTTATCATATTTAGAGAATACAAATATTTTAATTGCATGATAAGTATTACATGACACCAATCTAATCCCTGCATTTAATCATATACTATAATACCCTCTTCCAATCAGCATATAATTATAATATTTTAGGATCCCTGTAGAGCTGCAAAAGCAGATGTTTTATATCATCCCTTTCATCAAGATCAGTGTAGTCCAAGCTGGTTTGTACTTGCTGTAGTCTCAACCTCAGACACATGTCCATGAACCAGCTTTACATATATCCTGGTAGCCAGGGCGCACAGGTTTTTATTAGTGCAGGTTTAAAAGTTGTGTTAACATGATTCCAGACTGCTACAGTGAGCGTTTCTGAGGAAGAACTAGTCACCATATTTGCCAAAGTTTGTAAGGTTTGTGGCATAAAATCTTTGAAAGATATTTGAAAGAGTTTGTTTGCTACATTTAAGTAGATATCCACAAGCAGAATTATATATTCCACTTTGTTTTCTGAGTTATGTTCAAGTTTTTGTTACTTATTTATTTTGAACAGATGGATATTCGACCTCAGAATCAAAGCACACTTTCTAAAGTTTCTTTGATATTGTCTGTACAACCTTTTTTGGACACTGCTATTCCATTTTGATTAAATGAGCTACCACTTCATTGCTGTCTGGGAACAAGTATTTTGCTTAAGTACATTGTCTTGAAAGAGCAGTATTGTGATGTCACATTCTAGGTTATCTCGACTAGGAAATGACCCAACACCCTTGTGTTAGCAGTTAATAAATCATCAGGATGTCTGAAAGCCTCATCACAATTGTGTTGCGTAAGGGGCAGCAAAGCATTTTACATACTTTTACTGCATATATACAGATACGTCAAGTGCATAGTAGAAGTACTTTGCTGGTTCTGGGAAATGTAATACTCAAAAGTATGTACTGATCAGACATACTACTGTGTCATAAAATTGTGTCCTGACACTACACATCGTAGCTGAGCAGCTGTGAAGGTCAGACAGCCGTTTGCTACACTCACTAATTGTCAGATGGCCTTGAACCTTTTTTCTCCATCTCTCTGTATGTGTCTGAGACCCAGCACTCAAGTGTGATCAGTGCAGCAGGTGACCTAGAGTCCGAACACAAGACATTTAGTGAGACAGAGGCACATCTGTTCTGTCTGTTAAGAATAAAATATGCATTCCTTTTCATTGTATTACATAATGTACAGCTGAAAACAACTCTTTACAGCTTGCTTTTGCTACCCCTCTGTGGACAATTCACTCGAAAAATGGAGATCACACATGCCCTTACGCCCAACAACACTTACCACTTTGGACACTGGGGGCAGTGTTTCCCATTTCGGTAACCACAGACCAATTTTAGCCAAAGAAAAGTCAATGTACTGTTTCTGATTTCCCTCTGTGAAATGATGAACAAGGCAAAACGCACTACTATCTGCAGGGCTTTGCGGTTGAGGGTGGTGATGTAGTCCAAAAATATGCTGTCTATTGTGTATGTATAAAATGAACAGAGGATGCAAGGGGACTCATGTTTACATATACATAAAATGAACTATAATAATATATATTTTTTTAATTGTCAGTATGTTTATAGCAATTACTTTATACATCATATACATTGTCTATACATTAGGGAGTTCATTTGTTTCATGATTTGGTTTTAATTTTTCAAAGAGTCGCTTTCTACCTCATTCATTGCAAAGCTGAAAACGGATATTTGACCATTTCGGTTTTCACAGTCGAAGACACTCACTAAAAAAACACCATCATTGTTTAGCATCACACACATCACACACACATGCGTTTAAAAACAAGAGAGATGATATATCCAATACTAGTTCCACATCTACTCCAGTGACGAATCATTAGGATTTGTTCACCCTCTTTAGTGTTTTGCTGTTAAGTAACACAACTCGACATCGCAACGCCGTTGTAGCAGGTTAAACTATTATTTATCTTTCTGTTATTCCAGTTATTGCAACAAGCATATATCTCTGAGCTGTAAAACAGATTCACGCTGTGATGAATGACATTCAAGTGACAGACTGTACATCAACATCAATATCAAAAACATTTAAAAATGTTCTTTAATGAATTTAAGCAACATTATTGTATGTCAAAAATGTTATGATCTTACAATCCTACTCAAATACATGTAACGTTACATAAACAAGAATTAGCTAAAAAGTAATCCAAAAGCCATTTACCTTAGATTATCTTAAAATGTAACAAAGAGATTTTAGTACCAGTTTTTTTTTAATTCAAAAGTAATCTACACAGCATGGACTGTAGTTCCACAGTATTGCCGAGTATTACCATAAACAAAACAAAAATGGACACCTCACAATTCATACACATTTCAAAAAACGAAATCAAAATCCCTTTATTGTCACTCATCCATATA
Source organism: Moxostoma hubbsi (assembly GCA_032164185.1). Taxonomy (NCBI): domain Eukaryota; kingdom Metazoa; phylum Chordata; class Actinopteri; order Cypriniformes; family Catostomidae; genus Moxostoma; species Moxostoma hubbsi. The sequence continues at coordinate 17,820,823 of JAVLUX010000047.1, read as the reverse complement.
CTGAACACAAGTGCAACAGTAGGTGAATGTCCTGGGTGCAGTTCCGAGCAACATAGCAGTCAGGACATTGATGAGACATACACCAATTTACAATAAACATCAGATTTACATGACACTAGTGAATTATCTAATATACACACAATTACACACAACACACTATACAAATAATATACAATGTACAGTATACAATACACATTATATAGAACACACATACACAATAAAAATAGAATAGTATACATGCAATAAAAATAGTTTATATAAAATATACAGTAGGTTGTATTGTACTGACATTCAGGCTGTTGGTCGATAAGCCAGTTGCCAGTGTGTTGTTAAGAGAGAATATAATTTATGACAGTCCAATGATGTCTGCAATACCGCCTGCCTGATGTAGCAGTGAGAACAGCCCATGGCTCGGGTGGCTGGAGTCTCTGATGACCCTCCGAGCTTTTTTCACGCACTGCCTGATATATATGTCCTGGAGGGAAGCTCTCGTCCGATGATGTGTCTGGCAGTTTGCACCACCCTTTGCAGGGCTTTGTGGTTGAGGGCAGCGCTGTTGCCGTACCAGGCAGTGATGCAGCCAGTTTGGACCTGCTGCTTTACGGATATTGACCCGTCGGAAGGATCAGGTTACATCTGTTACAGAGACAGAGAGTGAACTAACCTCTGTAGCTTCGGCCACGAGAGCTCTCTCCGTGAGGGCAGTGTTATTTCCCTTGAAACGAGCATAAAAAGAATTAAGCTCATCAGGGAGAGAGGCAGCCGTGTTCACGCAGAGTTTTTGTTCACTTTGAAGTCCCTTCATGGTTTTGGTATACCAAATTTTATTCCCAACAAAGTGCATAATTCCCTTCCATAAGAATCCCCCCCCCCCCCCCCATTTTCAGAAATGAATTTCAAGCCCTGTGTTCTGTTTGCTCATGGTATTTTGGGGTGCATTTTTTTGGCTTCACTGATTAGCATCTTTCATTCAGGAGGAAGTAAGGGCTTCAGGACAGGAAGTTTGGGAACTGGAGGGTTCTATTGTGTTTCTTTGGAATGCCGCTTATGTTCATTAACACTGTTTCCCTCTGGCTCTGAGACCAGCTGACCCTGAGGAGATGTACCGGGCTGGATATTTCTCCAAAATATAAAACAGAAAAACATTAAGTGCAAGACATGCAAAAAGTTTTTGAGATCATAACGTGAACAGCTGAGGTCCATGCTGAGCTCTGATGGCCTAAATGGACAGAAGACTATCTGTACGTAAGAGCTGAACGTGGTGTTTGTGTCCTGCTGACAAAGCAGACATGAGTCAAGCTGGGGAGTTTTGCTCTAAAACTGTGGTCGAACTCATCCTGTCCAGTTTGTTTATCTTCCAGTCATGTAGCTCTACTGTGTGCAGTCTCTCTCAAATACACACACAAACATACCAAGAGCAGCTGTGGTGTTTCACTGTACAACCTTATCAGGGGAATGCCTAAGAGACACTGACTAAATAAAGTCTTTGTTTTATATTTGAAAATAGTGAAACTGTGTTTTTCTTCAAGGGTAATACATGGAATATGACTCTGCAAGTAATGTTCCAGAAGAGTTGATCATGAGAGTTATTTTTGTAAATGACCAGAATTACAATTTTTGCTTTGTGGAGGATAAAATCCAAACTAGTCAAAACTAGGGAGCACAATATCATGGAGACTCAGGGGTTGGCTCTTTTGACTTGGGCCAGTAAGCAACCAACTATCATTGTGGTGGCAAGTTTTCCACGGACAAGCACTACTTATTTTTTCATAAAAATCTAGTTTGCTTTAATGTGTTGTGTTGTGTTAAATGACTTTGATGTAAAGACTTTGGAATCTATTTTTGATTGTGGAAGTACTGTATATGTAAGGTTCTTGTGTAGCCGTGTTGCTTTTTGTTAAATGTTCTATTGGTGGTTGTTGGGTCAGAAGCCTATACCATCAAACTAGTTGAACAAACTCAGGGTTGCAGGATTGGTTTTGAGTTGACAAAACCAAACCAATCTAATTGGGGTTAATTGTTACCATGATTCTGCTCATTGACTTTGTCAACTTAGGGTTTGCTCCTGAGTTTAAGATTAGTTTATGCATGCGTTCACATGAATGAGTGACGTTTGCTGCGAACAGCCAATTGCGTGCAACGTGGAGAGTGAGAAATTCACTTCTCGCTAGAGTGGATTTACCTCGCAGCTGATGGCCTGGCATTAAAAAATGTGAAGTATTTGAATAAATTTAAACAGCACAACATGAGATTGTTATAAAAATATGATGAAAGAAAACACATTTACACTGCACAATAGATCGCCATTACATCATGAAGAGTTTAAATGCATAATTTACACAGCACAAGGGACCACTGTACAATTATGAAGAAATTAAGGACATTTAAAGACAGCAAGAATATAAAAATATAAAAAAGCTGTGTAAGTGAATTAATACCTGTATAGGTCCACAACAAGAACACACAAGGTTATTAATTTCAAAAGCTTAAACACTTTATTTACAGTAAAATATGAAAGCTTTATTATTAAATTAAATTTAAAGCTTAATATAATTTTATACTATTACAAATTAATATAGGCTACTATTGAATAATTAAAAAGACTGCATTTGGAAAACTATGCAATGATAATTAGGCTTTTGTTCTTTTTTTTTTGTGTGTAAACTGATTTTGTGTACCTCTCATATTGAAAAAAGTGCACTTTAAGAGAGATGGGGGTCATTGTGTCTTGAGAAGTCACAGCTGAATGGTTCAGCATCTGTTAGTGAACAAAACCTGCTACGGAGCAGGTTAGCTGAGTACCGTAAGTTACTATGGTGATGAACACCAATAAAAGCCTACCCACCTTTATGGTACTTAAAAACCAGGATTGAGGCAAACTAAACTGGTTTCATGGTATAGGCCACAGGTGCCAGTGTTTATATAGATGTGACTACATTTGGCTGAGGTTAATTGATAGTTTTATCACTCGCTGGATTTCACTATATCTCACTTCTGATGTTTTTCTGCTGTAGATATCTACACTGCCCCGACAGATCCGAACAATCTTCCCCACAGTACCAGCACAAGCAGTGAGAGAGACCCAGAGCCTGTTTGTGCAAGAGGTAACACACACACAGCACTCCCTTTTGAATCCCTTCTTTAACTGTCTCACAGATTACTTTAAACCTGAAACTTTTTTTGATGCTAAAATTAGTGCTGTACACAATAAAGCATAAACCAGCATGTTCATGGGTCTGCACAGGGCAGAACCTTCTGCCCAGACTCATTACACTGACCAAATGATGGGGGAAAGGACCTCTTAACATTATTTGTTGTACTTTGCAGCCTCTGTATGGTGCAATTACCACAAAAGCATCACGAAAATGCAGAACAAGCGCTTTTCATGTGGAGTTGACACATCTTCATGATTGCTGTAGCAAATTGGATAGCCACAGTCTGTACAGGATGAGAGTTAGAGATTTAATGCACATTTCAATGAATATATGATGAATAGTGAATAGTTCTTTCAATTTATCAAACTCCCAATTAGACTTTGTGAAAAAAAAATTGTTACTTGAATAGGTGCTATATTAGAGCATTTCTATCTTTATACTCTGGATGCCTTTGTTTGGAAAATAGTGTATTTTGTGTATATATTTCAGTGCTTTACAAATCTGTAATCTCGCGATTTAGCTTTTATTAAAATACTTTAAAATATCTCCTATACCAGCTGATTATGCAATGAAAACTATAAGTAAGCCATTTGTAGGTTAATTTACTCAAATTGTAAACACTCTTTGTAGCTATATAAAAAAAAAAAAACATTGATTTGTTTGTTTGAGCCCAACAGAGCAACACAGACTCAACCAATAGTGTGAGTTTGGGGGCGGGACTTATCTTGTTGTTCGACCAGTGGCAGATGTGGAGTTTTTGGGAAACCTGTTTTGCAATTTCATTTGGTGATGCTGATGGCACAGATATAACACACTTCAGCTTTAAGCTGCAATAGGAGAAAGTATTTTAGCATTGAAAAAAACGACATTTCTCTTTCACGCACATCCTCACATATTTACTACACTCAGAGGATTTCCTCTGCTGTTTATAGAGAGAAGTTTGTCCAAGACTGACCTTCATCTCAAATATCACGCACGCACACTTAGCTCTGGAGAGAATAGAGCTCCATTGTTCTACAGATACTTCCAGTCCATTATTAGTCATTGCCAGATTAGTAAAAAAATCATAGGATCCTCCCAAACTATTTCAATGCAGGCTTATTATTTAACATGCACTGATGTTGCACAGTGCTGGTGTCCAGTAGATTATATTGAACAGATGGATTAAAGCTATGTTCCATCATCTAGTCACTTGCCTCACTGTCTTCATTTACATTTAGTCATATAGCAGACACTTTTATCCAAAGCCACTTACAGGAAGAAATCTTTCATACAAAAGTCAACCATATATTTGGTATCACAATGCCAAGTTCTCACAATGCCATACTGCTCAAGAGTAGCTGGAGTAGTATATAAGCTAGCGCAGAAGAGAGAGACAGACAAGGAACTTTTTTTATTATTATTATTTAGTGATGCACCGAAATGAAAATCTTTGGCAGAAACTGAAAATCCTTGAGACACAGGGCCGAAAGTGAAAATGTGTGTATATGTGTGTGTGTGTGTGTATATAATATATATATATAATATTATTAGACTTTTGAACATCCATCCAACCAATACATATATACAGTATATAGGCCTGTGTATATATATAAACTGACTTTTACCTAACATAAGCAAATATTTACTCTACAAAGTGCTAATAAAGTACTTATGAACATAAGGACAAAAGCATACCTTCCTATGCTAAGTTTTTCTTGTATCTGTCAGTATTGTTGTGAGTGGGGAAAAATAAATTAAAAAGAGTTTATCTGTGACCGTATCACTCACTGGTCCAGTGTCAGCCGAAAAGGGATTTGAATGTGGCCGTTTTTGCAGACTGCGAGCGGCAAATGTTAAGCAGGTTGAATTGGACTCGTGTTTGATTTAGTGTGAGGCTCGGCTCGAACAAGAGGTGGGTATATTTTTACCATGATATGTGATGTGGCTCAAACTAAACAGCCTCACAGCTTCTAAATACGTGCAGATTTATTACTACTATTTATTAATGCGCTTATATTCAAGGTAGCGATCGCTTCATTACTTTTGGAAACGTAGACTTCTGGCAACTAGATAAGGCATATACCAACAGAATGTGCATTTGCATCTTAAATTTAATCACAGCATGCTTTCATAAATTCCTTTTGAATGTTTTTGTGCTGTTGCGCTCATTAGTGTGGACACACACATACACAAACTGTACAGATGTGCATCACAATTATAGGCACAAACTTGTTAACCTCAATAACAGTGGAGATGATTGTGGACTTTAGGAGGAACACCCCAACATTGACCCAACTCTCCATTTTGAACAGCACTGTGGCAGCAGTGGAGTCATTCAGGTTCCTGGGCACTACCATCTCACAGGACCTGAAGTGGGAGACCCACATTGACTCCATTGTGAAAAAGGCCCAGCAGAGGTTGTGCTTCCTTCACCAGCTGAGGAAGTTCTACCTGCCAAAGTTGCTGCTGATACAGTTCTACTCAGCAGTCATTGAGTCTGCTCTCTGCACTTCAGTAACTGTCTGGTTTGGTTAAGCTACGAAATCAGACATCAGAAGACTACAAAGGACAGTTTGGACTGCTGAGCAAATTATTGGTTGCCCCCTGCCATCCCTTCAAGAACTATACTCTTCCAGAATGAGGAAAAAGGCTGGAAAGATAATTCTGGACCCCACTCACCCTGCCCATTACATTTTTAACTGTTGCCTTCTGGCCGACCCTTCAGAGCTCTGACCACCAGAACCATCAGGCACTGGAACAAATTTTTCCCTCAGGCTATCCATCTCATGAACAGTTCAAATTGCCCCATTGAGGATTAATTATGTGCAAAACACAGTATATAATATTTGTCTTATTGTGTATTTCTATTTATACTTAGATTTTCTATTTGCGTTTTATTTTTATTCTATTTTTGTATTATTATCTCTGTCTTGTTGCTGTTTTGATTGTGCACTGGAAGCTTCTGTCACCAAGACAAATTCCTTATATGTGTAAGCATACTTGGTAATAAAGCTCATTCTGATTCTTATATATATATAAACATCAGCAGCTGTTTACATCTTTTTGCATAAAACGCTGCATTTTCTTCATGTCAGTGTCTCTGTTACTTGATTTTATGTAACAATTTTTGTTAAGATTGTCTGCTTTTTTTTTTTATAGGCCAACATTTCTGTGCATCCTATTACTATTATTATTATTATTAAATATTAAGTGCTGTGTTAGAGAGAATGCTTTGATGTTGGTTTAACATCAGTCACTGACTTCCAAAATTCAGCAGGGTGATTCAAATATTGTGCTGATGTAGTATGTATAAATATTCAGTGATTGTTCTGTTCCGCATGATTTGATCTATAAAAAGATTTGTTTTATTTTTTTAGCTTTGAAAAAGCTTTGCCTTGCCCTGTCTTTCATCTTCTTTTCTTCCTGAAAACATTGGATTGGACGCAGAGCAAAGGCTTCACTGAATAAATGAGATCTGTTTCAGCGCAGAGTGACTATGCATGAAACCGTGACCCAAAAATAGTCATGCTGGATCTCCTGTCTTGTCACAAAGGAGAAAAGTAAACAAAGTAATTTTATACTGCAGTTCAGTCATGACAACTCTCAGAATAGATTTAAGTTATTATAATGGATATGAAAAGTTGGTTGGTTTGATATTGGCGGAGTAGATCTGCTTACAATGCTGCAGAGCCAGTATGAAGACTTGGTACTGCTAGAAGAAGCACAGGCATGCTGTATTTATCATTTAAGACATGTTGCTGCTGCACAATTTTTATATATATATATATATATATATATATATATATATATATATATATCTCACACAATCTCCTTGAATCAGACTGTACCTAGGCTGAATCTAGACCTGTGGTGCTGGGGAGGAGGAGGTTTACGGAGTAACATTTCGGTGGACGTTTTCGGTGGACGACAACATTTTCCAAATTGTGTTAAACTGTGTGGAGTGCTTGTATGTGCTCATTGCCAACCTGGATACAAAAAAATTATATTCTAATAAAGAACGTTGTCTTACTCAATGATTTTTGTTTTTTTACTAAATAATTGCTAAAAATATATGATTTTTTTTTTTTAAAGAATGTTGTTTCTAGAGTACCAAAGTCACTATATAAACTCAATTTCTCACTGGAAAGAAATCTAAAATGTCAATAAAATAATTATCCAATGGCTTTGAGGAAAGCAGGGAAGGCTGTCATCAAGGGGCTGTGTTTGATGTCGATAATTTTTGCAGCAAATTTAACAGACTGGGGTAGCCATCAACATTGATGGTGCTTCGTGGGTCTTTTACATAGCCAAGTAATCCCAGAAGCGGAAATAATGTTTAAGGCTCACCCAGACATGTCTGGATGATGCGATTGTTCTGGACTTCTGATGTCATCGTGATGTGCAGCGCTCACGACACCTCCACGTCACCTTTAAAACTGAGTGACCGCCAAATGCAACATGAGGAAGGCGCAATTTAAAGATTTATTTTATCTAGCCAAGTTTATATGATGATGTGTAAATGTTGCAGATTCTGTCTTAATTAAACAGATTAGGATTTTAGAAAAGTTCTGAAATCCTTTATCTTTATATTCATGCAATACCGTCAATGAGAAGATTTCAACGGTATAATAACCATCCATTTTCAAATCGAGGTACATTGTGAAACCTTGAAAGGGTTACATGCCTACTGCCTACGTGGCAGGAAAATTGCGATGTTTACTTTTTTAATTGTATAGATGGAAATGCATTTTGTCTCTCTAGTCAGTCGTGTGTGTGTTCCGCACATCTGATTGGGCAGGTGTTTCGACCGCACCATTTACACAATAACAGTGGGAGGATGGGGATCAGAATCAGATGACAAGGTCAAATGTGTTTTAATGATAACAATTAATGTATTTATCATGTAAATACATATACATTCTATTTTCAGTGATATAAATCGGTAAGTAAATTGTTGTAATTGATCCAATTAAGGGTCAAACATAGACCTTTGCATGGGCCCCCCCCTTGGGTTTCATCTGTACCCTTTGACTTCCCCTGATGGCGAGTCTGATTTTTCACACCATAAATTGAGAATTAAAACCTTTTTTTCCACTATGTAACATAATATATTAGTGGGGTCCAAAAATCTGAGACTACATAAAAAAAATCTGGGATTATTATTTAAAATTCTGTGCCGTATAATGTATAACTTCCGGACTAAATTAAACCAACTCCCTGTTCCCATGTCTATCTGTCAGTGGATTACCAGCTTTCTGATGGATAGGCAGCAGCTTGTGAGGCAGGGAAAATTCACTCCCACCACCTGTACCATCAGCACTGTTGCCCCCCAGGGATGTGTGCTCTCCCCACTACTCTTCTCCCTCTACACCAATGACTGCGTCACCAAGGATCCCTCTGTCAAGCTCCTGAAGTTTGCAGACGACACCACTGTCATCTGAGATGACGATGAGTCTGCATATAGAAAGGAGGTTGAACGGCTGACTGTCTGATGCAGTCAAAACAACCTGCAGCTGAACACGCTCAAAACTGTGGAGATGATTGTGGATTTTAGGAGGAACACCCCTCACCATTCTAAACAGCACTGTGGCAGCAGTGGAGTCATTCAGGTTCCTGGGCACTACCATCTCACAGTACCTGAAGTGGGAGACACACATTGACTCCATTGTGAAAAGGCCCAGCAGAGATTGTACTTCCTTCACCAGCTGAGGAAGTTCAACATGCCACAGGCGCTGCTGATACAGTTCTACACAACTGTCATTGAGTCTGTCCTCTGCACTTCAATAACTGTCTGTTTTGGTGCAACTACGAAGTCAGACATCAGAAGACTACATTGGACAGTTCGGACTGCTGAGAGGATTATTGGTTGCCCCCTGCCCCCCTTCAAGATCTATACACTTCCAGAGTGAGGAAAAAGGCTGGTAAAATCACTCTGGACCCCACTCACCCAGTCCACTACCTTTTTAAACTGTTGCCTTCTGGCCGAAGGCAACAGTCTGAGCACCAGAACCGTCAGGCACAGGAAAAGTTTTTTTTTTTTCCCCTCAGGCTATCCATCTCACGAACAGTTAAATTGACCCATTGAGCAATAATTATGTGCAAAACACAGTTTAGTCTTATCCACTTCTGCCACTACATTGCACTGTACATAATTTACGGTATTTTTGTTCTTTATATAACGGATTTTTAATAGATTTGCACTACGTGTGTGTATGTGGGTATGTATGAAGATGAGTGTATGTATGCATATGTATAATTATTTATTTGTATTCTTTTTTTAATAAATGTTTTTCATTATCTATGTCTTGCTGCTGTTTTTGTGTTGTTTTTGTATTGTTGTACGCTGGAAGCTCCTGTCACCAAGACAAATTCCTTGTATGTGTAAGCATACTTGGCAATAAAGCTGATTCTGATAAAGGTCAGATTTCGTTGCTTCCATTGAAGCACACAAGATGCTCTTTGAAACATTCTCAAATCATGCTGGACAATATGATCATAAGGTTTTGCACAAACTTGTGGAGTCCATACCATCTTGGGTGCCATTTAAAGACGTTTTTAAATTTTCACTAGTGGAACTCAAGAGTTTTGGACCCAGTATTTGAGTACTCTGAAGTGACAGCTATGATCAAGCATGAAAACGATGATCAATAATGATCATGCATGACATGACTTTTCACTAAATTTGAAAATCAGTGACTGATCAGTGACGTACACAAATGTGTCAAAGAAGGGCCATATTTTTAATTTTGAGATTAAGCAACAAACTGATAACTGATGCTGCAATTCTAATGTTTTTTTTCTACAGGTTTTTGATAATCAAAAAAGAGTAGAATTAACTGTGCTTTAAGTTGGTAATTCCAGCTCTCCGAGTAGAATGGAACACAGCTTGAATCATGGGACTGGGATGACATGTTTTGGGCTGATCTCACACCTGGGTCTCTCACTTGAGTTCCACAGCTCAATGTTTCTTGACCATAGCTATGATTTTTTTATTTGTTTTTTTTTTTAGTTCATGTACATATAAAAAAAAAAACAGTTGGTGTGAATAATCTTGCTTATTAAACTTGAGTTTTATATTATAAAAGTGAAAAAATAATGCTGCTGATGATATTATGTTTTTTCTTTCAGTGCATAAAGACCTACATATCTGACTGGCATGTTGTCACCTACAAATATGAGGATTTTTCTGGTGACTTCAGACAACTTCCCAAGTAAGACTAAATACACTGAAACAGGTTACAGCCTGCATCACACTGATTATAGCTGTGGGACAAAAGACTGCAGACTATATCATTGTTAAAATGTCCTAAACCGTGTGTGTGTGTGTGTGTGTGTGTGTGAGAGAGAGAGATTGTTGGCTCTTGGAAAAATGGTTTGCTTGGAAGTAAAGAGCAGGAAATATCTGCTTTACTGGGTAACAATACAGCAGAGGAACAATGAAGTCATCATCTTCACAGCACAGAAATGCTGCCACACAGACACACACAGGCCCTTCAAATATTGTACTAGTTGTGGTAGCTTTAATTGTAATCTCGAGTATTTATTAGATTAATTGTGCAGTCCTACTTCAGAGTATATAATGTTTGTTAATAATATAATAAAGTTAATATGTTGTTACCAAATATTTGTCACACTGCAGAACCATTAAAAATAAACTAGTGAAAGCGAAAATGTGATTAAAATGGTGACCAATCACATCACCTAAAATGTGAACTATCTGTCAAAGCTTAACTATAATTCTGACTGAATGTACAATAACTAATGATTTTTTTGTTAATGACAAATTTATAAATTTTCATACGAAGTGTTATATGAAATTATAGCAAGCATTTATGCACTTCAAACAAACAGTTTTAAGCAGCACAGTGCATCACAAATATACAGAATTGTTTTTTCCTTTTTTACTTCTAAGTGCAGTTAATTATATTTCCATGTAAATTCTGAATATGTGAATCTGAATATGTTAATAATGTTAATTTATGTTTGTTTTGCAAACAGCAAAGTATCCAGACCTGAAAATTTAGCATTGCATGTGTTTGAGGTGGATGAAGACGTTGATAAAGATGAGGTCAGCTTAATCCCTCTCACTCACTCACTCACACACACACACACACACACACACACACACACACACACACACCTAGCGTTGTGATTTAAAAAAATAAAAAATAAAGTTAGTATATGATGAGGTATACTTTTGCCGTAAGTGATTGTAACAGACCTAATATGGAGTTCAGGTTGAATTAGACTCTTTTACTGTGTCCTAACCATACAAGGGTTACGTTTCTAGCATCAGTTCCTCACTGAAAGTGAAAATGCTGCAAGAAGTGTCAAAATCAAAGCTGATCAGAACAGATTTGATGTTTTATATAAAGCTATGTGGAGCATGATTTCGAACCAGTGAGATTTCACTGTGGGCAGAGCTGCACTGCATGACATGACAAAAGTAGAAACCAAACATCTGGCAAAATGTAGCTCAACGCTTGTTGCTTGTTGTTTTCACAGTTGATCCTGACAAAAATTTAAATACACAAGAAGAGATCACTTGTGGCTTTATTGCATTGTGCCTGGTTAAGAGACAATGTTAGAGTGAATCTGACTTCCATTCCCAGAATGGCACATAACTGGACATCCGATGACCTGACATTGTTATTTTTCGCTCTTCCCTTCACCCTTCCCAGAATTCTCCTTTCCCTTAATCCAACCCACATATTAAATGTTACTAATCATTCCCACTCAAGACTGAGTCACGTTTTTAGGTGAGTCCAAATGTGTGCTCACTTGCAGACTTAAATACAGTATAACTTGTGTTACGTAACAGTTTGGACTGTACTATTGACTGTGAATGCCATTGAAGTTCTATTTGACTCATTTGTCTAATTTGGTTACTAACTGGTTTCTTGTTTTTAAAAAGATGCAGCCTGCTTAGTATGCTGATTATGAGTGTGTTTTAGCTTAAACGTACAAAATCAGCAGGGGATCAAATACTTTTTTCAAATACCTTTTTCCCTCACTGTAAGATACATTCTCTTAAAGCAAGCCTAAATATCTTAATTGTTGATCCTCGAGTAAATGTATCTTGTTTTAATGATTTTAGACATTTTTAAATGGAAAACAAGACAAACACTTGATAACAATTATTTTTTTGCTAGAAAATCAGCAAAAAAGGGTATCTGTCTTCAATATCTTGATAACTGGTATTTCAGAGAAGCCAATCCGGTGTATTGCAGTTTTACCACCTCTTGTCCTCCTCCTGCTTTCATGAAGGGGGTTTTAGGACAGAAACATCAGAAACAACTGACACACAGTGTATTGACCACTTCTGTTAAGACCCTTACACATGACTTGTAACACACCATTCAGTGGCAACAGCAGGAACACTTTGACCTCCAAATCAAAAGCATGGCAGAAAATGTATAGCTTTGATTTTAGCACTGGCCTTGTCTGCATAATTATACAGTACGCCATCTGAATTAGGAATGTGTAGCTCCATAACTGAGGCCGATGCGATGCGCATCTCGATGCATAGCCTACGATACATTAAAGATACATATGAAGCAGCTACCGATACGATTCACCCCTATTACGATGCAGTGCGATCCGATTTCGATTCAACACAATGCGATTCAATTTATATCTTTTATATCGTTAGATTAAACACTTATCAAAATAATTGTTAGTTGCAACCCTAATGTTAAAGTCTGTTGACTGCTTTAGAAAGTGAGAGAAAGCAGTTCTGTGTGGTCTATGAAACTCCATCTGCAGTCTGCCCACTTGCACATTCAGGCCAAGTATTAAAACCATATTACACAACTCCCGTAATCCCTTCAACTATTGTGTTTGTGTGTGGTTGGTTTATATCTACAGTGTCCACAGTGATTTGATAAGAAGGGTTTCTGGCTTCAATAACTTGATAACTGGTATTTCAGAGAAGCTGATCCGGTGTATTGCAGTTTTACCACCTCTTGTCCTCCTCCTGCTTTCATGAAGGGGGTTTTAGGACAGAAACATCAGAAAGCCAAGTGTGGTCTGTTGGACAGAATCAATTTCAGAGCTTGTCCAGGCTGGTTTATGCTGGATAGTGGGGGTTTAGCTGGTGGAATTCCATGTTTAAAGCTGAAGTTTGTAATTTCTGCCAAAACAGGATTGGTCGGTAACATTTATAAGGCAGTGTAGGGTAAAGGGTCAATTGGCCTGGCATTCATGGATCTTAATTGGCAGATTTTTACTGATGATTCTACTGATGACCAATAAAATGGCATTATGTTGTATATGTACACTTGCTGAATTTAAACAAAACACTTATTTTTATGCAATATTTATTACATTTTCAAAAAATGTGCACAATCCATTGATGAAGGTGGCTGTAGATGTTTCAACTGAAACGCAGTGTATTGACCACTTCTGTTAAAACCCTTACACATGACTCGTAACGCACCATTTGGTGGCAACAGCAGGCACACTTTGACCTCCAAATCAAAAGCATGGCAGAAATTGTATAGCTTTGATTTTAGCACTGGCCCTGTCTGCATAATTATAAAGTACGTCATCTGAATTAGGGATTTGCAGCTCCATTACTGAGACCGATGCGATAGGCATCTCGATGCATATCCAACAATACAATACATTATAGATACATATGAAGCAGATTACAATACGATTTACCTCTATTACAATGCTGTGCGATCCGATTTCGATTAAATGCAATACGATGCATTTGGAAAATATATGATGCTATGCGATTCAATATGGTAGGATAGAGTGGGTTTGCTTTTATTTCTTTGGTTCAGATAGACAGTAAATCATAAATTAACTTAAGTGCCTTCTGACTTCTAATGCATGGACCTTTCAGAAAAAGGCCTTTTGTAGTGCAAAAAAAAGAAAGAAAAAAGATTAAATAAAACCAGACTTTATTTTCCTGTTCTGTTTCCAGTTACACTTTTAACAGTTCACACATTTAACAGTGACACAATTTAAGGATGCTCAGGGATAAACGATGAAGAAATGTTCCGTAACTTGCAAGCAGACGAATTTGCTTTTGTGTTGGTGCTTCAAGTGTGTTAAATTAGTCGTACTGCCTGTATAATTTATAGCAGCATGACATATTTTACAAACTGCATGGTTTTATAAATATCTTCATCTCTCTTATAAAACCCAAAGTGTTTCCAAACATTGGATTTGTAATTATTTCGTGGAAGATGCAGCTCTGCCTCTGCCATGTTAATCTATATTCTATGTCAGGTGTGTCCACACTTTTTTGTGCGATTATATACTTTTAAAAGACCAATTCAAGATCTACCAACTAAATAAAACCGTTTAATTTAAAATGCTTGTTGGGACTACTGCATGCATCCCTACATGAAATTTATCTTCTAATTAATTAAAAAATATATAATAATGTTCAATGTTGATATCATTCAGTTTTAACACTAAACCAACACACGTACAGCACAATAGATTACAATAGCCAATGCATTTACCTTATTTTACAATAGCCAGTGCATTTACCTTATGATGGTAGCTAGTCTCAAACACTGCTAGCTTCGCAATTTTGCTCCCTGTTCTCAGAAGCCCTTGGAAGGCGCAAACCTAGTTGTCGCGGCAACTGAATAAACAAAAATCTTGCCTGGTCAAAATGTACTCGTCAAGTGCAAGTCAGACAGAAACTAAAAGAAGAAAAGACATTATATATATTTTTATTCAAATTTAACGAAAACGCATTTACATTTTGTGCGATCTACCAGCATTGCCTTTGCGTTCAACGTATGTCACTGTCAGGACACGCCTCGGTCTCCGGAGTGTTGTTAAACGTCATGTTCACGTAGCAGCAGTGGTGATGAGAGAATGCGCTGGAGAAACCGTTTAGAGAGAAGAAATCAATCTACATATAATATATGGTCACAAATTATTGGTCACTTTCCAAATAATAAAAGTATAATACATCTACTAATAATTATATATAAATAAACCGTTTTTTACAGATGCAAATATGTTAGGAATGATGCATCGCGATACAAATGCCAACTTGTATCCGATGCACACTTTTTTAAATCGATGCATCACATCGTTAACTTTTATGCTGATGCACCAATGCGAATCGGTCAATCTTACCATCCCTAATCTGAATTGTCCAGTAATCATTGGCTACCACTTCAGAAGGTCAATGGCAATGGGGTCAACTTTGAAATTTGAGATAATGGTGAAGCTGTATTAGGTTCAGTGTATTAGGTAACAGTGACATGTCATGCAGAGGAGCCTTTTATCGGTCATAAGGGACTGTTATTGGCCAATGCTCATAATCTCAAATTGGCAAAATATCATCCAATTTATCAGCCTGGCCGATATATCAGTTTATCACAAGTTTATTACAATTTGTTTGATTTGTCATCTAATAATGTCTCATATTTCATCTCAAACATGCTCTTCACTTTTGACGACATGGTTCACAAGTACACTCACTTTAAAAAAAAACTTTGGTAGCACTTTTACAGTACTCTTATACATTTACGTACTATATAATTACAACAACTTTAGTAATTACTAGGTATTAACCCTAAACCTAACGCTAATCTTAACCCATATTAAGTACATGTAGTTACCTTATATTACTCAGAGCTTTCTTGGGTAAGTACACTTAAGTATACTGAAAGTACACGTACTGTAAAATAAAGTGCAGCCAAATCGTTTTTCGTTTGATGGTGTGGAAATGAAACTCTCTGCAAGCTGATTGGTCCTTTTGACGTGTAATCGGTTAGCCAGTTAACTTGCTTACTTTTTAATTTGCTCAGTTTGTAAACCGGTTTCTATGCAATGCATTGCAAGAGTTGTCTCTGAAACCTCCTCCTCCCCAGCATCACTTGTCTAGATAAGCTACATGGAGATTGTATTTATCTCTAAATTTGCAGCAGCATGTCAGACATGCTTGATGCAGCATGTCTTGTGTTTTTCTTACTGTGCAGCAGCAGCATGTCCACATGCTTAACGCAGTATGTCTGTGTATTGTCTCCGTACTAGTGTGCAACAGCAGCAGCGTAGCATATCTTGTTTGCCAAGACCAATATCCTATCAACAAGTATGTACATAACCACATTAACATGCTAAATGTTTCCAAGAATTACAAGACAATAAAACTGAAATGCAATAAATAATTCAAATAAATATAGAAATGGTTTAGTTCCCTTTTTTTGGATTTATCATAGTTTTAAACATGTAATAATATTTTTAATAATGGATTTTCATTATTTAATATTGAAAGTCTGGGTCTTCTACACATAAAAGGCATTTGAAAAATAAAAATATAGACAATGAAGGCCTGGTAAAAAGTTTTTGTGCCAAAAAAAAAAAAAACTGTGGTACATTAAATTGCCTGAAGTTGAAAAAAACCCTGTTTATGATCTATGCACAAGTAATACATTAATTGCAAGTTATAGTGAAAATGTGGAAATTGGTTGAATATGCATTCATTTTTGTGATTGCTCTATTCTGGATGGTTTGAGTGGAAGTTCAGTGATTAGAATGGAATAATGTAGAGTGAGTGAACAGTTTTTGGCTGGAAACATTGTCATTGAAAAACATAAAGCTGCCCTTTAGGAATATGATTGCAAAATTCAGTTCAAGAATGACTTGACTACATGTTGCTGATGTAAACACAAATAGTTTATTGCACATCAAATATTGTTTTCATATTCAGACACTATACTGATGTTTACAGTACTGTATGTGACAGTCCAGAGACTGCAGTGGAGGTTCTGTAGTGTGCTGCGCTGCCCTGGGTCGTTTGAGTTGAATCTGGTTAATCAGAGGTTCTGTTCAGTCATGAGTCTGGATTCTGTTCTTTTTCTTCTTTGACTCCCACTTGACTCCAAGTTTGTTTTAGCTGTAGGATCAAACAGACACGGCTTGGATCGTCATCACAAAGCTAACTATTCTTTTTCTGTGTGTGTGTGAAGGACACTGCTTCTCTGGGTTCACAGAAGGGAGGCATCATCAAACAGGGCTGGCTGCATAAGGGCAACATCAACAGCACCATCAGCGTCACTATGAGGGTGAGATTCTTCATGTTAAGAATACAAGTCTATACACCAGTGTTTGTTTTGCATGTCTCATTTAATCTTTTTCTTTCAGTCATTCAAAAGGAGGTATTTCCACCTGACGCAGCTGGGGGATGGGTCGTATAATCTCAACTTCTACAAGGATGAGAAGATCAACAAAGAGCCCAAAGGAACCATCTTTCTCGACTCTTGTATGGGTGTAGTGCAGGTAAACTTTTAAACACAGTCCTATTTAAAACCCAACTTGGAGTCATATAGAAGTAAATAATAAGAATATGGAGGGTGGAAAGTGTCATCAAAAGAAAATTACGACTGTTCTTGGTAAGAAATCTTGACTAAGTTTTATACGAGAATTTGGAAAAATATATTGCTACCAAACTAGAATATGACCCCAGAAGAATGGAGAGCTTGGCATAATGGTTATGCAAAGAAAGGAGAGAGTGAGAGATGACAGAGGGGAGTGTGTTTTCATAATTGATGAACATACTCTCTAGGAGAGAATTTCCCACATACACTCCCAAAATAAAGAGAAAAACATTACACACCCACCCACACACACATAGCCCCTATGGGCTGTTTTTGTGTGGAATCTTTGAAAACTTTATGGCTTTAATCACTTTTAGGTATGGTCAACTAATCATCGTCACACCCTTCATGTTTTGCTTTGTCTCTATCACTAATGTTTTGTATCCGTGTAATTAGCCCTCTTCCTCTGACCCCTGACACAACCTTTACCCCTGTTGTCCTCGTCTGCCTCAAAAAGGGCACTGGAGTTTACTGGTGATCAAGGTTGTTCTACCAGGGGTCCACGGAGGCATTCGTAAGGGGTCCGCAAATCATTGTTTGATCCACCATTGGTACGCAATAATCACTTGCACGTGAGCGATAGTGACAGAGAGGAGTATGTGTTTCATGTAGTTAAAAGTCCCTCGACATATTGAGGTCCCTCATATCTACATGCCAAAACATCCTCTTTCCTCTTAATCTCCTGTGCATCCTGTATTTAGTGATGAACTGAATGGAAAGCCAAATACTATTAAAGTGCTTAGAAACTGTGCTAGTCAACTATGGTGTGGTGCACTGGCAAGCCATCTGCAGGACTACTGCTCATCACGAACAGCTGATGGTGCGACGCAACTCAGTTTGAGGGTGCTGCTGTAGAGGATTGTTCAAGTAAACACATCTGCTTTGCATTGGTTGGGGATGACAGCCTTAAGATTATTATATTATTAGTTGCTTTTTGCTTTCAGAAAAGCCTACTTGGTGTAAATATATAGTTACAGCTGAGATTATCAAGATGGCATAAGCTACCCATTTCTTTATGCTAATTTTGTAACTTATGTAGTAAATCAACCACTCATATTTTAGTAACCTTATAAAAGCTGTTTTATTCTGCATGCAGAGGGTCTGTCTCTCTGTATCTCTTTGGAGGAGGTTTGGCACAGTAATTGACAAGGCATAAAAAATGGCACTTCATGTCAAAAAGGTTGCAGACCCCTGCTGTTCATTACTTAATGATTATTTTAATGTATTTTCAATGTAAACATCATAAAGTATGTACATACATTAATATGTTACCACACACGTTATTACAGTATCCTCCTGAGACCAGAGCATGAATACTGTGTGCATTTTCCATTTCCCTTTTTAATGTGTAACTAGCAGCTCCTAATAATAATAATAATAATAATAATAAAAGTTTATTTTATAAAATTTAAATGATATTTTATAATTGTAAATGATGCAAGAAAAAAAAAAAATCATAAAATTATTTGTTTCCAAGGAGTGTTGGTTATTCATGTTTTTGAGACATTACATCATAAATTAGCATAATTAACTCAATCATCCAATCACTGCCAACCATGTTTTTTTTTTCCTCCCGATTAATAATTTTTTTTTTTTTTTTCAAAGTATTGAGTCGTAGATATATAACAAAGAAAAACACAACATATATTCATTGAATCAACATTTAACTCCCAACTATTACCCCTCCCCAGTCACCAACCCCACCCTGACCCCCAACGAACACCACTGTGGTCACATATAAGAATACACACAAAAAAAATAAAAAATAATATAATCATACAGAATTAAAACTACACATCTTTCTCCACAGCCCCTCCCTGAGAGTCCCCCAAAATGCTAAATAACTGCCACATTTCCTTTCAAACAAATCCCAAAATCACAGCCTTCTGCATGACACCTCCTCGAAAGCTGCAACCCTCCCCATATCTGCATACCACTCCGAAAATCAGGGTGCTCCAGCCGACTTCCATCCCCTTAAAATAAGCTGTCTACCAATCATCCAAGCTGTCCACACTGGTCATAAACCATTTTTTTATGTGTTTATCCCATATATTGAAGACTGCCCCATTGCCCAAAATTCTGAGTCTGGGGCAAAATGAAATTGAGTGCCCAATACGTCATACAAAAAACTCTGAACCTTCAACCAAAATTCTTGGCTCTTAACACACCACCAGAAAACATAGGTTGTGTCTCCATCTTCGGACTGGCATTGCCAGCAGGTGGTTGTATCTTTAAGACTATGCCTATACAATCTAGATATATGATCTAGATTGACCAATAGAATCTATGTAAAATCTTGAATTGCATAAGGCGCACCCTTGCATCTCTAGATCCAGACTTTACATTTTTTAGAATCCTAGCCCACACTCCCTCCTCTAATACCAAGTTTAAATCTTTCTCCCATAATCTCTTGATATAAGTAAAAGCTCTATCCCCCAGACTCTGAATTAGCAAGGAGTAATACACTGATGCCTCATGACCTTTTCCAAAAGCAGTAATTAACTCTCCCAGAGTATCTGCCACTTTAGGGGGGGGGGGGAATGTGCTACTCCCAAAAACAGTACAGAGCAGGTAGAGCAGCTGTAAATACCTAAAGAACTGAGATCTGGCAATCTCAAAATGTTGAACCAAATTTTCAAAGGATCTCAACACTCTCATATAGGACTGAGCGTCAAAAAAAGGTGTAGTAACTGAGTGTAGTAACCCCCTCACAAACCACTCTGACCAGCAGAAAGGGGACTTATTTATACATAATTTGGGTTCAGCCATATGCTGGAGGCAGCATTTAAATAAATGTCTGAATTAAACACTCTGGACACTTTTGCCATACCGAGTGCAAATGTGAGATAACGGTGTAACTTAACTTCTCCGATCAGATTGATAGAAAGGTTTTGCAATGGCGAAATAGAGAAGAACTTCCTGTTCAATACAAAACAAAGGAGGGACTCACTCAGGTGGACGCGACCAATGAGCCAAATGTCTGAGATTGAATGTATCAGAATCAGCTTTATTGCCAGGTATGTGTACACATACAAGGAATTTGACTCAGGATTGTACATTGCTCATGGTGTGCTTACACATACAAAAATACAATAACACAATAATAAAATAAAATCAGACACAGGCTACAATGTAGACAACACAAATATACACACTATGAACAAAAACAATATTGACAAATAGTGCAGTGATCAGAGTGCAAAGGATGCAGGAGTAAAATTATAATTATCATTGTTATGTACATGTCGGAGGTGATGTGATATACAGGTACACATACATGCATACATGTACACAGTGCGATGAAGCATAGTGCAAAGGATGCTGGAATAAATAGTAAAAGTATTTTGTGCAGGAGTTGTGACTTGAGGTAGGTGGATTGGTGTACAGTATATATAATAATATGAACAGTATGAACAGCTCTGAAATAGAGAATGGTGAATAAATAATTAGTAACCAGTAAATAGGTGGCTGATAAGAGACAGAGTTACTGGGTTATTCCATAGGAATTTTATTTTATGTATAATAATAAAATAAAACCTTTGTCAATCTTGTATGACAATCTATCTTATTATAATAGTATCTTATTGAAATGTAATCTAGGACGCTTACCATTCCAAATGAAATACTTTGTTATGCTATCAAATTGCTTTAAATAAGAGATGTGGACATCTACAGGGAGAGAATGTACCAGGTAGTTACATTTTGGAATACCATTCATTTAATAACATTAACCTTCCCAATCATAGAAAAATGTAATGAAGCCCAACATTGCTTAAACCTTTTTATTTAGGGGTCAAAATTAAGGGGTCAATTTCCTGTTTGGGCCACTGGAAGGCGCCCGGCTGAAAAGCCATTACTAGGCAGAGACAAGGCTTTGGATTTAGACAAAATAATTCTTTATCCTGAGAACTTAGAAAAGGAATTAATAATTCTGTGGAGGCAAGGCATAGATCTAATAGAGTCAGAGACAAATAATAAAATATCATCAGTGTAAAGCAAAAGCTTATGCGTCATACCTCCTGCCACAAAATCATCTTCCCTTATCGCGGCTGCTAATGGTTCCAGGGCAAGACAGAACAATAATGTGGAAAGAGGGAAACCCTGCCTGGTGCCCCTATCCAAAGTCAGATAATCTGAAATTAATCAATTTGTTTGTACCACCGCTGCCAGGTGTCTATAAAGCTTAATCCATACAATAAAAGTATTTCTGAAACCGTATATTTCCAGAATCTTAAAAAGATAATCCCATTATACCATATAAAATTTGCATCAAGTGAGATGGCAGCGACCAGAGTCTGATCATTCGCCACCGACCACATTATATTGATGAAAAGCCTAATGTTATCAGAAGAGCTGCGGCCCCAAATAAACCCCACCTGATCTATATGTATAAGACATGTCATAACTTAATCGGTTAGCCAGAATTTATTACCATTTTTACATCTAGCTGGATCAGGGAAATTGGATGGTGTTTTTGCTCAGTCATCAGTTTAGAGAGTTCTAATTGTTCCACAAAGTTTCTAATATCTTCATCAGTAGATGAAGATTTGGAACTATATCATTCTTGCATTATCAATGGCCAAGGTAAATATTTTACCACCAGCAGATTTCACTGAGGGAAAGGCATGCTGTATGATCCGACCCCTAAGAACCACCTTAAGTGGTTCTTCATATGTGGCAACACCTCTAAACTCACCAGAGTATGATCTGAGACTAAGATGTTTCCAATTGAGCAATCAACAACAGATGAAACGAGGGACTTGGATATATTAAAAAAAAATCTATTCTAGAATAAATCTTGTGGACTGATGAACAGTAAACATACAGGAATGCATTTACTAATGTTAATGAATGGAACTGTATTGTACATTGATAACAAAATAAAATCTAACAAAATTTACATTTAAAATGAAGCAAAATGACCCACAGATGTGTTAATGTTGAAAGTTCTTCAAAATAACAAACAAGTTTTTTGTTTTTTTTAATTTTGAGGGAATAATGTCGCAAAATCATGTTTATCAACATGCTGGCACGTGAAAAATTAAATTTATTGACGTATCAATGAATCTAGAAACTCTACTTTTTACATCCAAACAAATGAAAAATCTTAGAGATTTCTTACCAGAGACACTTTTGTGTGCTCTGCACCAGTAGAAACACTTCAAGGAAATCAATGTAATTTAGTTGTCACGTGACTCTGTGCAGCAGAAGTTAACACTTAAATGGCAGTTTAGAGACTTTTAAACAGTATTCAGTTGGTTTAAAATAATTTAAATTATGCGTTTCATATAGCAAAGCCAAAATACAACTTTTGTATTTTAGCACAAGGTTATAGGCATAAAATGAGCAAAGTTCTTCTGTTGTTCTTGACACCCCCTAAGGTTCTGTAAAGAGCCCTCTTCTTATCAAGGACCATTTTTCGATGTGGATGGTTAAGTTGTATATATGAATCTTTGGTTTTCTAAAGTACAAGAGCATAAAACTTACTTTGTGGAACTTGAAAAGATTCATCAGAGACACAAGACTGTAAAGTGTGTGTCACACTTATAATATTTAATGTTTTGAGTATATTTATATGGATGTGATGGAGAAATGTGTAGTGTTTGAGATGCTTTGCTCAACCCCTTCCCCTGTATGTGTGTGTAGAATTGTCGTGTGCGGAGGTTTGCGTTCGAGCTGAAGATGCAGGACAAGAGTGGTTATGTTCTGGCTGCAGACTCTGAAAGTGAGATGGATGACTGGATCAGCACACTCAACAGAATCCTCAACAGCAGTTTTGAGCTCGCCATGCAGGACAAAAGGAATGGAGATTTGCACGATGGTGACTGTGTTATTTATTTCTGCAACATAATGATAATATAAAGTCTTTCTGTTCACATTTATAAAGCAAAACACTTTGCTGTGTCTACCAAATGTACCACACTGACCTTCTCACATGGAAGTGCTTATACATACAATGACAGATATTTTTGTCTCTTGAGGTATTGTGTGTGTTTTCGGGGTGTGGAGTATGACATTCTCTTTCTCGCTGTCCATTTTTATTTGTAGATGAAGAGCAGGGGAAGAGTGATCACTCCTCTGGCAGTATGGACAGTTTTCAGGTAGGTCACGTTTGAGTCCAGGAACAAAGTGTGAGATGTACTGGACATTTACAGTAATTGAACACAGAAATGATCACAGTAGCCAGACTTTTGACTATTGACATAAAGCCTTATCCCCTTTGCAGCTTATTCTGGCCAAGAGCCACTTACTTAGACTGGAAGAGACCAACATTTTTTGAGTGAATGACCTGCGATGAGACTTATACCTTTATATTGGAATTCCTTGCTGCAGACAGGGAAAAAGTCAATTATAAACTCTTAAAAATCAGCACTTATGGTGAAACATCTAATATAATATAAAGGAATATTTGTGATTTTTATGTGACCTGCAAAAAGATTTACCATATTTCATCAGAATACACAGGATTGGCTGTCAATACCACTATGAACCAATTATGGACACTGGATTTGAAGTGTTGAGTCTGTTTTCATTGATATCTCACATTCTGATCTGGTCTGAGGCTGTTCTAAATCTGAATCTGTCTCTCTCCAGAGTGCTAGAGACATCGAGAGCAAGATGAGAAACGAGACACGGCTGAAGCTCTTTACACTAGACCCAGACATACAGGTACATCACTAAAACAGATGTAAAAGAACCTTTTATATATATATATTTTTTTTTTAATAAAGAGTAATAAAGTGACTTGCTCATGTTTACAAGTACAGTACTAGTCAAAAGTTTGGAAAACATCTACTTATTTTTTGTTACTAACAATTTTCACATTTTAGAATAATGGTAATGTCATCAAAACTATGAAATGGAAGTAGGAGAATTGTGTAGAGATCACAACATTTTAAATAAATGAAAACTATCTTGTATTTTAGTTTTTTCAAAGCAGCCACCCTTTGCTATGATTACAGCTCTGCACACTCAACTAAATTGAATCAATCGTGATCAAACTTTTGACTGGTAGTGGGCTCAAATATTGCCATTTATGAATCTCATAAACATTTATCTCACCTTTCACTCTGAGCAGAAACTGGATTTCTCTGGAATCGAGCCAGATGTGAAGCCATTTGAGGATAAGTTTGGGAAGAGGATCTTGGTGAACTGTAATGACTTGTCCTTCAACCTTCAGAGCTGTGTGGCGGAGAACGAAGAGGGACCCACCACTAACGTACTCTACCACATATAACGAATTATAATCTTTGATTAATACGATAATTTTTTACCTTTGCTAATTACATATGATATTTTAATGAAAATAATTCCAGCTGCCTTAATGTCTGAGACCGTGCTTCTCAAATGGTTTTGCTTCAGGACCTGGACAAGTGGCAATCCAACAAAATGCCAAAATTCAAACATATTTTATGTAGTCTAGGTTGTGTTTTCTTTTATGTTTCAAGGGTGAGGGCATGTCATGTAACCTGTCCATATTGACTTAAGCAACACAAAAAAAATAAAAAGGATGATAATAGCACTGTACAGTTCAAAGGGTTAAAACCACAAAATAAGAAGTGCCCCATGTACATTCAGTTTTCATACAATAACATGCAGTTTCTTTCCCTTAAAAACACTAAAGAAATAATTGAATGTTTGAACTTGAGCTCTTTATTACTCTGTAGTGAAGTTTAAACCAGCAGAAGCTGTGTAAGTTAATTATATTTGTTTATTATATTTAGCCTAAAATGTACGAAGTATAAATCCTCTGTTTTTTTTATTTTCCTGATTTTTAGTTTGTTTATCTAATTTTATTTTAGTCTATTTTAACAGAAGGGGAAAAAGAAAAAATTACAAAAGAATATTAAAATATATAATATTAAAAGGTCTAATATTAACTGCTCTTCTTCTTTATGAGGGAAAAGAGGTGACATTAATTTCAGAGCTAAATGGGAATTGTTGTCCAAAGGCCGCCCAAAATATGAATAGGACCTTTTCACTCAGAATGGAAAGATCCTGATGCTGTCATTGGTGGCTAATTTCTGATTTCAATAGATAAAGAGGCAAATGTAATGACTTTTACAACAAATTTACGGAGATTCTCAAGGTGAGACGCATGGGATTAGGGTTCATGTAACGATAGGAATACATAAAAAAATACATAGCAATACAATACAAAAATACATAGGAATACATAGCAGTTGTATAGCATTATTTCTTGTTAGTCTGATATGTGGGTATGATTTGATGCTGATCTGACTGCTGTGAAGGATTGGAAAGTTATGGTGTGTTTTGAAATTTGACTCCCTGCAAATCTGTTTTGCAAAAGGCTTTGGACTGATCTGGGCCCCGTTTCCCAATAACGATTGATCTTAGCGGTCAAGAGCATTTTCTATGAGTAATTTTATAAACGTTTCCCAAAACTTCCCTTACTGTAACATAAATGCGCAAGGATGTGCTTTAAGTGCTACCTCAGAGAGTTTTGAATTGTGACCGTATAGTGCTGCTCGTAAGTGTAACTTCATTTTAAACATTTGTAATTTTCCTCACCGGTAATATTAATTCACATTTAACCTAATAATTACATATTGTTTTGCAATAATTTGTGTAGAATGATCTATTTATTTTACACAATCACTGCTTCGTTCATCAGGTGTGCATAATTTTCACAAATTGCTCTTTCGCAATAAATGTTAATGTCGCAATAAATGTTTTCAGGATCATTGCAGACAGCGGAGGCCCTGTGTATGGTCCTGCTAATGAAAAGCATTAATTGAATGAATATAACGAGGTTCATTTTTGTGAAGCGCAAAATAAGGAGATGCGTGGAAGCTGCGCTTTAGGGACATTCGCCAATCAAAGGGAGGTCTGATCTTTACTGCTAAAAGTGATAATGGTTTATCTTTCTTAAAATGTGGCCCCCTCTGAAATTCCAGTATTTCATCCTGGCACTGACTCATGATGAGGGAAATTATCCTAAATGCTTGAAACCAGCAAACTTTGACTTTAATCTTTATAATATCCATTAATGATGCACAATTGATTGAATTAAGATTGAAACCACAATATGCCCTTGCACGATTACTAAACCTTAAAAGGCTGCGTTTCTGCTTTCAGCGCTTCAGTCAGCACTGTGTGAGCATGCTGCGCCCTCTAGCGGTCTGAATGGCATTTTTCATTATACCAATATAATACAACATTTTAAAAGGGTTTTGTTCCTCTGTTTAAATTTTTTTATTTTTCCATTATGTGGCTGACATTTCCATGGCCTAAATTTTCATATTGGTGTACTTCTAATTTCTTTTTTTTTTATTCTAACTATGATTATTTGCATTTTATTGCCTGTTTTTTACAACCCTATCAGAGAACCACTGGTCTAAACTATCCTTACCTCAGTTCCTGTTTCATCTGAGAGGTTCTATGTTTGTGTTTCAGGTGGAACCGTTCTTTGTCTCTCTGTCATTGTTTGATATTCAGAGTGGTCGGAAGATCTCCTCAGACTTCCATGTGGATATGAACCACCCATCTGTAAAAGCTTTGCTGCCTGCATCAGGCACTCACATCAGCACCAGTGCACCAGATGGCCCACAAGGGGTGCAACCTACAACTAACAACCTGTCAGAGAATGCCATACAGTATCCACGACAGGTGAGGACACACTCACACACACATACTGTGCATACAAATCAGAACTCTTAAGTTCTATTGACAACACATGTGGCCTGCTGTGGGTCACCAAAGAAAGCAATTTTCATTCAGTGTGTGTAAACAAACGGAAAATGAATCAGTTTTACAGTAATACATTTGCAAAGAAAACCAAGTGGGTAAAAGGGAAGCACTGTAGATAAAATGTTAAAATATGCAACTCTCTGGAAAGGATAACCAATACACATTACCAGTCTTGTGCACAATTATGCCCAATCTTTTATCCAATTACATTCAGTCTTACTGAGTGTTTACATGCACTTTAAAAGTTTGATTTCATTCATACTAAAGCAATAATTTGTCTTTTTAAAATGTTATGTAAGCACATTAGTGTGACTGAAATCATACTGAAATCCGTTTTTTGCTAAATCGAACTAACAGATGATTGTAGATTGGGTCCATCTAGCATGTATACACATCATTTGGACCGCTAGAAATGTTAATTTTTGGACGGATAAACAGTCTGTAAACCATTCACACCTGTGGCACATTAATGTGCCTCTAATTACTATTCTTTTGTCTCTATTTTGCTCATTGCCAACTCCTCTTATCCATCTGCCATAGTAACACTCATACATGCACGTCTAAATCACCCAACAGCCATCTTTGCAGAAGAATCAAATGTCTTTCTTTAAAAAAAAAAAAACTTTTTTCATAAACTTACATGGTCTTTTTTTCACACATTCCATCATAAAAAAACATAGTGTGCCACGGCACAGTGGTTGGGAAAGACTGCTGTAAAGCACTGTTTACATAGAGAAAACTACACCAACTATCCATCGGCAACGCATAACCAGAAGTTACGTGCTGCTAAAAGACTATTTAGACACCTTTGCAGCTCAGATATCAGAAATATTTTACTGAACAATTCCTGTGCTTTTAAAAAAAGTTTTGCCTTGCCCCAGAGACTTCTTGAAAGCATATTACTGTACATATTTTCTGTGGTAATCAGGCCTCAGATGTTGTCAGTAAGACATTCTTACAGATATTAAAGTTTTCTTAAATGTTTTTTTGTGTGTGTAGGGAGTGTTTTCCGTGACCTGTCCACATCCTGACATCTTCTTGGTTGCACGGATAGAGAAGGTTTTACAGGGTGGAATAGCACATTGTGCCGAGCCGTACATGAAGAACTCTGACTCTGCTAAGGTACAACTGCTGTGTGTGCGTGTGTGCGTGTGTGTGTGCGTGTGTGCGTGTGTGTGTGCGTGTGTGCGTGTGTGTGTGTGTGTGTGCGTGTGTGTGTGTGTGTGTGTGTGTGTGTGAGAGATATCACATTAAGGCCTCTGGAAAGAAAGTGCGTAAAACCAGATGTTTTTTAAACATGCAAGTGTTTTTTTAAAGATCTCAGGTATTTGTATCAGATATACTTGTCTCATTCCACCTAGAGACCTGCTCATGCTCTTTTCATTCTGGGTATGTTATAGTAATATAATTTAGATGTACAAATGATATAAAAGAATTTCAAGACTGTTTTAGATTGCACACTGCAAACCTAATAAGAGAGCTAGAATACCTTAATAATACGCTATTTTCTCAGTATTTTTCCCTCTCTGCTCAGGCTGCCCAGAAAGTTCTGAAGAATGCTAAGATGGCCTGTAGCAGACTGGGTCAATACCGCATGCCATTCGCATGGGCCGCTAGGTGAGAGACTTTGAGTTTTCATGAGAAAAAGTTCTTTGAATTCACACATTTACGAAAATACATTCACAGTTTTTTTTTTATCTGCATTGTATATAGTTTCTTCTCATTATTGTTTTTTTATATTGGGGTAGAGTATGAGGTGGACATTTCTTTGAGGTTCACTTGCTTATAACACACATTCGATCAGCTTTTGGTTAATTACTGCTGTCATGATGAGTAGAAAATATACACATCATAGCTATTTTGTTAATTCACCCCAAATCCAGTATGAAGAGAATCCGTATGTTGAGGCATATAATTGTACAACTGTTGTACTGGAAAAAGGGTGTTGTAGTTTTGTTTTTCTTTTCAATGGAACATTACAGATGTTGCTCAACGGGAAGCATGTGTATGTGCAAGCTGTTATCTCTATCGTTCAATTGGAAAATGGTATAACACAGCAGCAGGAAAGCTTTGTTCAGCTGCCCTCTTCATTTCTGTCTCTGTTTCTCAGGCCTCTGTTTAAAGACGCCTCTGGGACTTTGGACAAGAGTGCTCGATTCTCTGCACTCTACAGACAGGACAGTAACAAACTCTCCAACGAGGACATGTTCAAACTGCTTGCAGACTTCAGGAAGTCAGTCACATCATCAAACGCTCCAATAATAACAGTATTTTTGTGTTTTCTTGTGTAATATTTTGCTATCAGGTGTTCAGCGTATGTATGAGCTGCTGAAAGATTTCTGCAAGCTCTAATTGAGCTAAAAAGATAGAGAAAAAAACATGTTAAATAGAATAGTTTCTATTTCAACACTTGTTTATTTTTCCTCCTTGTGATTTATTTATTTTTTTGCTCTCTTAGGCTAGAAAAAATGACAAAGTTACCTGTGATTCTGGGTAATTTGGATGTTACGGTTGATAATGTCGCACCAGATCTGACCAGTAAGACTTAAAGTAGTGTTTATACACACATATTTCTTGTCATCCTGCTGCAGCACAGACATTTTTTAAGTTTTAATTGGTTCTGGTAGGTCACCTTCCTCTTATGGATTAGCTGTTCTTCTATCTCTTTCCTGTGTGTGTAGACTGTGTCACGGCCTCCTATCTTCCTCTCCGTCAGACTGATGGTCTGGACAGGGGGAGGATGGTGTTTGAGGTGGAGGAGTTTGTGCCGTCTATCGCTAAATGCTCTCAACCTTTCACAATTTACAACAACCACCTGTATGTTTATCCACGACAGCTCAAATACGACAGCCAGAAAACCTTCACCAAGGTAAAACAACACCAGAAAAACATGAGCATGTTGATTTTGATGTTTTGCATTAAAAAAATACATGTGTTCCTGTCAAACATGGAAACTTAAGCTAAGGAATTATCTCAGGAAAATATCTGTTATTGTTGCCAAAAGGTTTTTCCAATATGACATGGAAGGCTACATGAATTTTCAAGAAACGTCTGTTTCAAATGTACATCCCCATCATGTGCCATAGCATTATAAATGACCCAGCAACAAAGTTTTAACTTGTTATCTGGATCATTTCTGTAAAGTTCAGCGTAAAAGTGTCCAAACACACAGGACTTTAATAAAAAAAAGAGAATGGCAACAGTTGCTAAACTGAGATTGGTCATTAGCATTTTTAAGACATGGTTAATTAGCAAATGGTAATTTGGTTGTTTGTTATGTTTTTCTCTTGTGTTTTCAGGCCAGAAACATTGCTCTGTGTGTGGAATTCAGAGACTCTGATGAAGAGGACGCTCTCCCACTGAAGGTCCTTCAAATGCACCCAGACACGCGCACAAACTCATTGCATTTTTAAAATAAATAAAAAGTATTATTTATAAATTGGTGACATCCATTAATGAAGCCAGTTTTTCAGATTTAGGTCACTTTTGGGGATTTTAAAAAAATATAATAACAAATATAGTTCATTAGTGTTACTGTGGGTGATACTGTAGTTATATACACTACTTACTACTAAGTTACATTAAAGTGATATTTTACCCAATAATGAAAATCATCAATCATTTACTCACTCTCATGCTATCCCAGATGTGCATGACTTTCTTTATTCTGCAGAATACAAAGAATTTGAGAAGAATATCACAGATCTGTAGTTACAATGCAAGTGAAGGGTGACCAAAATTTTAAAAGGCATTATAAAAGTAATCCATACAACTCCAGTGGTTAAATCCATGTCTTCAGAAGTGATATGATAGGTGTGGGTGAGAAACGGATCAATATTAAGTCCTTTTTAACTGTCAGTCTCCACTTTCACAACTTCTGTTGTCTTTGGCAATTCACATTCTCCATGCATATCACATACTGGGCAGGTAGGATATTTATATTAAAAAGGACTTATATTTTTATCTGTTTCTCACCCACACCTATCATATCGCTTCTGAAGATATGGATTTAACCACTGGAGTCATATGGATTTCTTTTATGCTGCCTTTATATGCATTTTGGGAGCTTCATAATTTTGGCACCCATTCACTGGCATTGAATAAATAGACCTACAGATCTGAAATATTCTTAAAACGAACAAAAGTCACACACATCTGAGATGGCATAAAGGTGAGTAAATGATGAGAGAATTAACATTTTTGGGTGGACTATTCCTTTATAACAGTGTACATTGATCAGCATTCTACAGTGGCTTTGAACACCGCTCATACAATCAGATTTTAGCATCTGTTAATAAATGTTGATTTACCCCAGTAATCAGTATTGTAAATGCTCTCTTTTTCATCAGTGTATATATGGGCATCCAGGAGGGCCTATGTTCTGCAAGAGAGCGTTTGCTGCTGTCTTACACCATCAGCAGAACCCAGAGTTTTATGAAGAGGTGGGACAGTAACAGCTCTTATGTTTGTGTGTGTGTGTGTATGTGTTGTCAGTGCTGATCATAAAACTGCCTACATCCACAGTTTTCCTGACTAAACTCTGGTCACCGCCATGATGATTCTTATGGCCAATGGACTATTTTCTAGTACCGGTCTCAATATGAGGATTTCAGATGGAGAACAATAAACATTTTAAGTGTTAGTTGGAGTAAAAATGAGTTCAGGCTCAACTTGTGCTGTTGTTAATGATATCAACATAACTAATCTCAGTTCATACCTTAACATCATACACCCACTCCTTAAACTTTGACTGGTGAGGCACTGTCAAAAAACATATTGTGACTCTCAAAAGCACTGGTTCCCAACAGCAGGTTCCAGGGAGTATGTGAAATAATTGGATTTTGTTTTGTTTAACCTATATGATTTAAAATTAAATAATAGGCATCATGGCTGTGTAAAAATATCGATTTTTCAGATTAATCATGATCTTTATTTGAACGACCTCAATATCTATTCTTAAAATCCCCAAATCAATTGATTTAATATGCGAAGTTCAGCACAGAGATCCTTTCACTGCATGTTTAGAGTTTGGTTTGACTCAGTTTAATGGGTGTTCAAAGATTTTTTGTCATTGACAATGTCTCTTTTAATAACCTTTCTGCTCTGCACAGTCAGTTGTTTAACAAAACAACTAAAAAATTACATTTTATTATGAAAAAACGACGTGTGCTCACAAAACACTGAACAGCTGGATGTCTTAAAGAGACAGTACCATTTAATCAATGGTTCTACATTTCAATGTAAATACAAATCATGCATGTAAAAAAATAAACGTTTGTACCAAGATAAAAGGTCCCCTGTTCAAATAAACAGCATTATGGTGTGTTCAGACCAGAGGCGTCGAGAGCGTCAAATTGACCGGAATTCATTAATTTACAATGGCATTCAGCGTTTCTAGGTGGTATGAAGCGGCACGTCTGTGGCTGGTGCTGTTTGGGCATTGTGGGCATCAGAGAAAAGTTCAAGTACAGGCAACATTATGGCAATGAGCTTTGAGGTGGTTCGGCGGCAACCTATTGGAATATAGAAGCTCCACTCTAGCGAGGTCTAGAACTAGAGAATACAACAGTGTAAACTTTGGTTCCCACCAAACAATAGTTCCGAAGACAAAATGGAGGAGAAACAAATTATTGCCGTGGCGGGTTTCCCCATAATAAAACGCTGATTTGATCCATTGCACTACATAACCAGGACCACAGTTATTATTACAAATGTATTTAATTTTGTTTATTTTGGTAACAAACAACCATAATTTTATTTCTTTCTGCCATCGATCGAATCCTTACTTTCACATTTTAAAAAATGTCATGAGGATATACGCTACTTGTGATAGTTCGGCAAAAAGATACCGGTCGACGTGTCTGGATGTTTTGCGGCCTCTTTAAATATAGTTCACAAAACCAAGCATTCTGAACGAACACTGCCTCCTATTTCAACTACGTCAGAGCATCCACGAATCTTTGATAGATTTGTTGGCAGGGCAGCCAGAGCAAATTTTGACACACTTGCCGCCTCTGGTCTGAACGTACGGTTAGTCTGTTCCAGTAGTTTCACAGTTTATATGGCCTGGGTTTGTTTTTGTTTTTGTTGTTGTTGATGAATAAACATCATATCCAGCAACTTCCAATTACAAAATTCATGATCACATTAAATTGTATTTAGCCTTTGGTATATATCTTTAGTTTTGTGTCAATGAAAGGGTACTTGAGCCTTACTAATAGTGCTGTGGGGGTAATTACAGCAAAAAAGGTATGTTAAACATCACATTATCTGCTAAGAACATATGCCGATGTGAGTAAAAGCACTGGATACAAGAAAACACAAACAGGCGTCCGTTATGAACCGTGGAACACTTCTGCATTCAGGAAAGAGGTGGATATGTGCTAGTGTTTGTGTGTGTGTGTTATGTGTTAATGTTGTCTTTTTTTTTCTTCTCTTTTTTTTTATCAGTTTAAGATTGAGTTGCCAGCTCAGCTGACAGACAGACATCATCTGCTCTTCACTCTTTATCACATCAGCTGTGACAACAATAGTAAAGCCAGTACTAAGAGACGAGAACAGGTCGAGACCCAAGGTGCGACACACAACCTTCTGAATCCAAGTGTTTTGTAAAAAATATCCTGTGTATACAGTATGTGCATGTAACATGTATGTAAGTGTGTGTGTGTGTGTGTGTGTGTGTGTGTGTGTATGTGTGTGTGTGTGTCATTGTGTGGTAAATGGAGTCAACTAATAACACACATTGCTTTTCCTGGGAGAACTTCTTATCTGCCTAGAAAGCCGAGTCCTCCATTTAACTGCTTTGAAATTTTAGGACTGTGTGTGTGCGCGCGCGTGCGTGCGTGTGCAAAAGAGCATTTCCAAGAATAGGAATACCAATGGATCTGCCCCAACAATCTCTGTTAAAACATTCCTTATCCTACTAGGTAAACTTGACAAGGCCATCAGTGTGCTGCGTCAGCTGCAGTCTGGATGATAATTTACACCTACAGTAAATCATGACACTGAGACATTTTAATGTGCTGTGAATACACATTAAAGAGTTAAAATAGTGGAATTAGTATTTAGACACATCATGCATAACCAATTAGAAACAATGTCTGAGCTGCTAAGTCCCACCCATTTTATAGGACCCCTGTTTCATGTGAATAATCATTTTATTGACTGATTCTGTTTCTGTGGTGTGTGTGCGTGCTTGCTCACGCAGTGGGCTACGCGTGGCTGCCCCTGCTGAAGGATGGCAGAGTGATTGTGAATGAACAGCAGATTGCAGTGGCTGCAAACCTTCCGGCAGGTTACCTGAGTTACCAGGACAACAGCAGCAAGGTGAGAGAGCAGACCAGGTTAACCAAGGTCAGGCCAAAGTTTTAAAATGAAGCTTAAAGGAACAGTTCACACAAATATAAAATTATTTACTCACCCACATATCATCCCAAACCTGTATGACTTCCATTCTTCTGTAGAACAAAATAAGGGATGTTTAGCAGAATGCCGTAGCACCAAAAAAAAAAACACCATGAAAGTAGTGACTCATGCACTGTATTCCAAATCTTCTGAAGCCATATGATGGCTGTGAGCAACAGACCAAAATGTAACTTGATATTTAATCAAAATCTATTCCAACGAAGCTTTCCAATCTTATATCTTCAAAAAAGGCACATCAAGGTGTGTCACACAAGATTTGACAGCTATGATTGCAAAAATCTCAAGTTGGCAAGTTTGAATACACAAATATTCAAATCATACAAATGAGATTTGAGAGCTACAGGAAAAATGAGGTTTTCAGTGAATAGCGACTTCTGTCTGAACCTCATACAAAGTTATATGATTTCAAACACCTGTGCACGAGTCATATAGGAAACTTTCATGGTACTTTTTGGACCTTGACATTCGAACATCTCCTTTTGTGGTCATCGTAAAAAGGAAAATATACAGGATTTGAATGACTCGATTGTGAGCAATTTTTATTTATTTTTCTCCGGATGAACCATTTTAAATCTAAACCAATAGCCATGGCTTGAAGTGTCTAGCTAGGCATCAGTAGTGATGGAAACTCAGTCTACTTGC
Source organism: Moxostoma hubbsi (assembly GCA_032164185.1). Classification (NCBI taxonomy): domain Eukaryota; kingdom Metazoa; phylum Chordata; class Actinopteri; order Cypriniformes; family Catostomidae; genus Moxostoma; species Moxostoma hubbsi. The sequence goes on along the minus strand of JAVLUX010000047.1, from coordinate 17,785,551 downwards.
TTAAACTGAGCCTGTGTGTGTGTTTGAGCAGCACACAGTTCAAGAGGTAAAGTGGGTGGATGGAGGGAGGTCGCTGCTCAAAATCTCCACACAACTGGTGTCCACTGTCTACACTCAGGTATAAAATACTTACACACACACACAGAGTATTTTGACACAACTGTGAGATTTAAAAAAAATAATAATTTGATTGATGATTTTAAGTGTTCACAATTCTCATAAGTTGGGTTTTCTTTTTCCCTGATTGGTGTATTTATTACTCATCAGGATCAACATCTGCACAACTTCTTTCATCACTGTCAGAGTATTGAACCTACTGGCCAATCAGGAAGAGAGCTGATCAAATACCTGAAGGTACTTCCTGTCTGTCTCTGTCATATTAGAGGATGTATGAAGAATTTGTGAAGCTGGTTCAAAGTGGTGCTCAATGAGATTTTGTGTTCTGGTGTGATTTGATTGGAGAGGTGTTGACAGGGTTCCCTGTAGACTCCAAATGTCTCTGCATTAACATAAAAACACAAGACATGTCACCGAGCAACCAATTGAATCTCTATCCTCTCTCTCTCTCTCTCTCTCTCTCTCTCTCTCTCTCTCTCTCTCTCTCTCTCTCTCTCTCTCTCTCTCTCACACAGAGTCTGCATGCCATGGAGGCTCATGTGATGGTTAAGTTCCTTCCCACAATTCTGAACCAGCTGTTTCGTGTGCTCACCACCTCCAGTCAGGATGATGTTGCCGTCAACGTCACCAGGTATGCGTTGTTCATTTGTCATGATATGTTTGTTACTTTGGGTCGACCAAGTCATTGTTTTTGGCCTCACTATCAAATGAATGCTAATAGTTCTCTATTGTGGGAGCCTGTTCATCTAATGAATCAGACAACAAATTTGATTAATTGTCACAAATTATTCTCTGAATCCACCAGAGCGCTTACTGAATAAGCATCTGAATCACTTTGTGAAAAACAAGTCATTACTTTCTTTCATGTCCTTCTCAAAAAACACAACAACTGTTCTGTGCACTTCAACCTCAATAAACCACACTGTGAAGAGTCTTATATCAGTTTAATTATTGACTAGTTGGTTATATTGTTTTGTATGAAATGTTACATTCAATGGATTGATTTTAAAAACTTTCGACCGATTCACTTTTCCCATTAGTTATTGGCAAAGTTCATTTTCTGTCGACATGTACCTGTCCTACTGCTACTTTTGTTTGAAATCCTTCTCTTCTCTGTCAGGGTGATGATCCATATCGTTGCTCAGTGTCATGAAGAGGGTTTGGAGCATTACTTGCGTTCCTATGTAAAGGTGAGTTGCATTATGTTGCTCTAAAGTGTTTATAACACTATTAGTTGAATACAAACAACTGTGCTAAGAATATTGATCATTGATTATTGTGTCTTGTTTTCATTACTGTAAATATATGAAGTTACTGTTTACAAGCAAACACTAGATGGCAGCTTTTCTGGGTTCTTATAGCAGCCCAGAATAGAACTGTGTTCAATTTGGCGCTTCACTCCAGTTGAAATGGTAATGCCCAAAAGTGCTGTTTGTTGGGTTGAAACACACCATTTCCAAAAGATTTTTGCAGGTTTGGACTTCAAAAGATCAGTGGATCAGGACAAACCCAGGATTTGACATAAATGATGATAGTTCGCTGACCATGCAGCTGCTGTTGGTTGCTTTGAATTTTTCACGAAGTTTTATAATCATTTTTATTAACATAAACATTACAATGCTTAAAAGATGTTTAAACTCCTGAGACCTGAGCATAACTGCTGTTCATATTCATTTCCCTTTTTGATTTGTAACTAGTACCACCAAATAAACAAGATAAAAAAATTCAAGAGCAAACCATTTTCCTAAATAAAATTGATGGCAACATATGTCGACATCAGGACTAAGTTTTGAAATTTTAAATATAATTATTATTATTAACTATAGAAAGTCAGATAATTTTTTAATCAAATTGTTTGTTTCCAGGAGTGTTGGTTATTCATGTTATTGAGACGTTACAGACATTACATCATAAATTAGCATAATTAATTCTGATTCAAAGTAATGTCCAGCATCATCCAATCACTGTCAACCATATTAAAATAAAGTTATATATTATTAATTCTGGATCTATGTACTGATGTTCATTGACCCATGTCTGCCAAACATGTTGAGTGGTCCAAACATCATCTGCAGCCTGAAACTCAACTTTTGGTCAACTTTTATGATTGAATGCACTTAGCTGCATAGAAAAGCTATAGGATGCTCACTTGCTCCCTATTTAGTGAATGACTTAACCTCCAGTGTGCTGTCTGTCTTCACTGGTCTCAGAAAAGTTCGAAGTGAACTCCATATAGCAACATTTTTCTTTTTGTAGATGGACCCATTGATTCTCAATGTGATTATGCAAAGGATTTCTAAGAATTGTTTTTTGCTAAAGCACAGTGAGTAAAGTACAGTAAAGTAAAGTGTGTACATTGTGTTAAGCAGTGTAGCATTTCACGGTAAATCGCTCAAATGTAAAAAGTAACAACCCAAAAGGTCCCGGAAGCATAGTTGCCTGCGGTGTGACGTCACAGTAATTGAATCTATGCTGAAGATGTGTCCCGATGTGTCATATAAAATAAGGTATTCTCATATTATCACATCAATTGACATTTCTTGTGTTTGTGTATGCTTGTGTTCACAGTATGTATTAAAGGCTGAGACAAACTTAACCAGTGGTAAAACCGTCCATGAGGAGCTGGCCAAAGCCATGACCAACATCCTGAAACCCTCCACTGACTTCCTCACCAGCAACAAATTACTGAAGGTGTAAAGACTGCATTGAGATTTTACACAACGGGATAAACCACATTTTAAATACTACTAAAATAATTCATTTCAAATTAGTTTATTCTGGTATTGAATCATTTACATCCATGTATGTCCTCTGTTCCATTGTTTTAGAGATATATTAACTTGAATCTGCTCCTGTTATCTTTCTCCTGCAGTACTCCTGGTATTTCTTTGAGGTTTTAGTCAAGTCTATGGCTCAATACCTAATTGAGATGGGCAAGGCCAAGGTGAGTGTAGCTGTACATCCCTGTGTCTTTTTACTTATTTCACTTGGTATTTTCCACTTGTTGTCATTGTGATTTTTAAGTCACTGTAAAACGGGCCGGTGGAAGAAGTTGGACAGAGTAAAATATTTGGATTTGGTTTTTTTTTTTTGACAAATGAGTTGAATTTTTAAAAATTGCCCAGCAGAAATTAAACGTGTTCTGATACAATAACTATTAATTCTAGCCATAATTTGTGTGTCAGTTTATGAAAATTATTAATTTTACCTAAAGACGCTGGCTACCTCCCCTGGAGTTCGCTAGTTCTAATCCCAGGGCATGCTGAGTGACTCCAGCAACCAAATTGTGTGTTAGGGTCACACGGGGTAACATTCTCGTGGTCGCTATAATGTGGTTCATTCTTGGTGGGGCTCATGGCGAGTTGAGCACGGATGCCGATACCGGTCTCTGTGGCAATGCGCTCAACAAGCCATGTGATAAGATGCGCGGGTTGACTGTCTCAGATGTGGAGGTAGCTAGGATTCGTCCTCCGCCACCCGGTTTGAGGTAAATCACTATGCGACCATGGGGACTTAAAAAGTGCATTGGGAACTAGACATTCCAAATTGGGAGAAAAAGGGGAGACCTTACCCCCCAAAATAAGGAGCATGTCACTGTCATAGAAATACAGTATGCCTGACATTCAACAGGGATTTAATGCACAAAAGTACACAAGTCCATATTTCTATTCTTCTAATGCATTGCATATGGTCCATTTACACTACCAACTACTTACGAATGTGCTGTCTTTGTTTAAATCGTTGTTGCTTGAGGGAATGGGCTATATAATAGGACGCTGACGGAGCCAGACAATAACCTCAGATTAATTGCACTTGAGCCAGCCCATTAGCGCTATTTCGCCAAAACCACTTGCTCATAGACTTGGTGCATGCTTGCACGAAAATCCCAAAACTTCATGGCCAAGCTCATTGATTTTGCATGTATGACTTATGGCATAGCACTGCACTTAAAACAGGGCCTATCATTCTGAGCGTATAAGACATAAAATACCTGTGAAGCAGATCTCTGTATACATTATGGCTTCAGAAACCGGCATTACATGTCAAAGGATAAGATGCAACATGCAACTTTATAGGTTTAACAGATGTTTAAAGGAACTATCAGCTCAGGCCATGTAGAGTTTCATGACTGAAAAATTATTGTTGAACTCTCATGGCTAAAATTGGTCAGTTTAAAAAAGTTTTTATTATTAAATCTGTGTAATTGACCCCATGATTTAGATATCTGACAATTGACCCCTGCCATCTTCAGGTGTCCAGGAGCCAGCGTTTCTCCACTTCATTCTACCACTCGGTGGAGACCTTAGTGACCATGCTGATGCCACATATCACACAGAAATACAAAGACAACCTGGACGCAGCACGAAATGCCAATCACAGCCTTGCTATGTTTACCAAGGTGCCCTGCCCCTGACTGACAGCTCAGTCCAATCTTGAACATATTTGGTAAAAGTGTAATGATCAATAAGGCTTGGAGTAGCAAGCTGTAAATTTGCTTGAGGATTGAAGTGTAACCTGATATCTGTTGTCTAGATCATTTATAGATAATTGTACTTAATAATTTTTTTTTATCCCTAGTTATACTGAATGTAAATTTCTTGATCAGAAAAAGTGGTGGTATAGATTTATAATTGGTTATTGACCTTCAGTATGAGCCACAATTTCTATATAAGTTTTATATGACTCAGCTCTTTTTTTATTTTCTCTCCAGCGCTGTTTTACCTTTATGGACAGAGGGTTTGTCTTCAAACAGATCAACAACTACATCAACTGCTTTATGCCTGGAGACTCCAAAGTAATTAGTATTTCTATTTATTTTGAGATTTTGTTGTGATTTTTTTTTTTATTATTATTTATTTATTTATTTTTTTTAATTGTACCACTTCTGTTTCTCTTGTTCAGACCCTGTATGACTTCAAGTTTGAGTTTCTTAAGGTGGTTTGTAATCATGAGCACTACATTCCTCTCAATCTGCCCATGCCGTTCAGTAAGGGCCGTATCCAGCGCTTTCAAGGTGAGAATGTGACTTTATTAGTGAAGTGAGAAAAACAAATCTGAAAAATACCTTGTTAAATAAACCTTGTTTATTGTTGGTTGAATGGAGCTCAAGTAGTCTCTCCTTCTCAGATCTTCAGTTGGACTACTCCCTCACTGATGACTTCTGTAAGAATCACTTCCTGGTGGGACTGTTGCTAAGGGAAGTGGGTGGAGCTCTGCAGGAGTTTCGCGACATCCGTCAGATTGCTGTACAGGTGCTGAAGAACCTGATGATCAAGCACGCCTTTGATGATCGCTACGCCTCCAAGGTGAGCCTGCACTTTTAGTGGAAGTTATTTTGGTAAGAAACTTAACTAAGAAGTTAAGAACACAGAAGATAGCCAACTGTGTCAGTGGTTGGGAAATAATGACATCTTTTCTGTTGACTCTTTCATACTTTTTTGGTTATGCCACATCTGAAAAATCTAACAGCATCAGCATATAAACATACGTTAATGTGCATGTTTTGTGTTTTTCAGGGTCAACAGGCTCGCTTGGCTACACTGTACTTGCCTCTGTTCAGTCTTTTACTAGAAAACGTCCACAGACTCAACATTAAAGATGTGTCACCTGTTACCAACCAGCTTAACGGTGTAAGACAAGCACCTCTTGTTTGGTTTGAGCCTGTGCAGCCAAACGCACATTTAATCAGATTGTAAATATTCGACTGGTAATATTAATTCAATTCAAAATGATTGTGGGATATAGGAAACTGAGTTTCTGTGGTAAGCTGGTTCAGCAGAAAGTATGCACAATGCAACATCTGCAGAATGGGAGGCCTGTTTAGCAAAAACACTTAACTCTGCAATGAAAAAAAGGCATTGATGAAAAGTTTGATCTTAGGAATTTAGGCATTGATAATAGATGATTGTAATTATCATAAATAATCAAACCTTCTTTTTTTACCCAGCCCTATTTTTTTCTTATGTTATTCTCAGAGGAAATATATAGCAAAAGCAAAGAAGAGATGAACAGTCAGACTGTATACTAGCACAGTGTATTGTGAAATATGGGAAGTTGATGCTTAAAAGAAGACCCAAACATGAATCTTGCCATCCCAGATGTGTGACTTTCTTTTTTTCTGCAGAACATAGATTTAGAAGAATATCTCAGCGCTGTAGGTCCATATAATGCAAGTGAATGGTGGCCAAAACTTTGACTCTTCAAAAAGCACATGAAGGCAGCATAAAATTAGTCTATATGACTCCAGTGGTTAAACCCATGTCTTCAGAAGTGATATGATAGGTGTAGGTTAGTCATTTTTTACTATAAATGTCCACTTCTCTCGATTTGCGTTCTGATGATCAAGCACGCCACCTACTGGGCAGGGAGAAAAATGTATAGTAACACCTATAGAATAGCTTTTGAAGACATTAATTTAACCATGGATTTTAATATCTATATGGATTACTTCTATGCAGCCTTGATGTGCTTTTTAGACATTCTGGCCACCATTAACTTGGATGGACCTATAGTGCTGAAATATTAATTTGTGTTCAGACGAAGAAAGAAAGTCTTACACATTTGGGATGGCATGAGGGTGAATAAATGATGAGAGAATTTTCATTTTTGGGTGAACTATCCCTTTAATGTGGCCATTATTATTTTTTATATCAATATTAATATTTTATGTTAATTTATTTAAATGAATAAGAGAAAGTGCTAATCTTAGGTTCTGTTACAGAACACTGAGAAGTGTTTTCCTATTTTTAATCACCTATTTGCCTTGAATAGTTTATTTTAAATGGTCCCATGGTGTGACAACTGAATTTTAGAAGTGTAAATAATTCCTAGAAGTGCCTAAAAATTTAGATGTTTTGGATGAACTATAGCATGTCACACGGCAGGACATGTCAACTTTCCAAAATTATTTAATGTTAACTACCCCATTAAAGATTATTGGGATGGCCAAAATACAAGTTTTTGGCTTGCTCTTCAGAGATTTCTTTTTCATTTCTGGTTTTCAGAATGGCCGTGATGATCCTGTTCTGATGACACCTACCAAAAATATGTGCAGTGTTGTGGACAGCAGTCTGCATAAAGAATTGTTTGGAGTGATTTCAGGAACAGGTGAGAGCCATCACTAGCCTCATATCAGTCACCAACGCAAATAATCTTATAATTAAATATGTTGTGTTGAATATCAAGCTTTTGTTGTCAAGGAATTTATGGGTAATTAATTGTTTGGTTTGATTAAATTGAAATTATTTTATGTAAAATATATTTGTCAAACTGTAGTGTGAATTGTGATTATGGATGCATTTTGTGGCTTCCAGTCTCTCCTCACATTGCTAGCATGAGCTCTGTACGACACAATGACTCGCGGGGCTCCCTAATCAGCACAGACTCTGGAAACGGCCTATTAGAGCGCAGCAGTGACAAGCCACACCCCCTAGACAAGGTACAGCTCACTCACTTGACCTGCCACTCACAACCTAACTTGCTGTTTTTTCACCTTCATACTGGATGTTAAGACAGTCTGTTTACATTTCTTTGCAAGTATGTGCGGCAATTTGTGTGTACTGTATATGTGTGTGTTTGAGGGTGGTTTAAGTGTGCTCCTATGAATGGGAGTGTGCATGTGCGTGCGTGCTTGTGTGTGTGTGTGTGTGTGTGTGCGTGTGCTAACCTCTGGTTGTGTGTCGCCTCCTGCTATCATGGCGTTCAGCGGGAGAATTTCACACGGCATCACTCCGCCAGCGTTCTGCGTTTCTTTACTGACTCAGAGGAGACAACGCTCTCGGCACGTCTCAAACGCCAGACCATGGACTTCTCTCTGCTGTCTGAGCAACACACTCACCCTGCAAAAGTATTACATCACATCTTACTTCTGACCCCTGCCCTGCAATCAGCACTCACCTTTCACCTATGATCCTGCTCTGTCCAAGTTTGGCATGCATGTGTGTGCATGTGGCTTTGCTTTTATGCCAAATTGTACCCCTCTTAGAGAGACGTTCTGTCCCTCAGAGCCATTTTCACCCCCATAAAAAAATCAAACATGGAGCTAGAGTGAAAAATGGATGTGCGGTTGTTACTCAGACATATCAGACTGGTACAGTAGATGATGCCATTGACCAATCAGAAACAAGTATTCCAAAAAGCCATGTAATATGTCTGAGTAACAACCGCACATTTGAGAATTGAGTCATATCAGACAGGTTATCCAGCTATTGTGAATAATTTCTCCTACTTCTTGTATTACTCTGCGATCTCTACAAGTAAGCTAATAAAATTATTTCATTTTTGCAAAATAAACACCACCATACCAGAGGTACATATTTGGCTGTTCATCGATTTCTTCTAATATTATACCATAATTTCAATGCAAATCAATATTTCATAATGAGCAGACAGTCATTTTTGTAAAATAAATACCAACAGAACATAAAGCAAACCAGAGGTGGAATTCGGCTGTTCAACGATTTCAACAAAATTTCAACGCAAATCAATATTTTGTCAATTTTTTTCTTTATTTGGTTAGTAGCCTTACTTATAGGTGCACTCAGTAACTTTTGTCTTTGTGTCATCTTGGACTTACACTGACACCTAGTGGCTCGAATGCAGCATAATTTAAAATCAATAGTTTTCAGTTTCAGATGTCATTGTAGAAATGTAATCAGTCAGCCATGATTAAAGTAATCAATTAGGTGAAAGTGTCAAATAACAGGATGGTTACTGAGATTAAGTGAGCAGTATTCGGCTGGTCGTGTGGTTCTAACATGGCAGCCCCCATGTGTGGACCCTCTCCATGTAGAATAAAACAGCTTTTATAAGGTTACTGATATGACTTGAGTCTCCATTTTAATGTGTGATGTCATAATTTCCTGCATATTTTGCAAAATTACAATTCATGTCTTTTAGAGTTCAACTTTTTTAATGAGGAATAACATTACTGAGTGCACCTTTTAATGTAAGTCTGTGTTTTGCCACTTGTCCTCTTCTAGTGGACACAAGTCATTTCAATTAGCATGCCAAAGTTTTATTGGCGTGCTGATGCTTCTAGTCACAGGAAGAGTATGTACTGTAAATATGCTCACTGTGGGAATGTTGTGGTGCTGCTAAATTATCTTACATTTATTTTCATATCTTTGGTGGTGGTTGTATCAGTTTTTCTGTCTCCATTTCTGTAGTTGCATAATAAATGAGCTCATAGTTTCCAAACCTGCTGTCTCAGTGAAGGGTGTCTGCTGGCAGGGGACTGTGGAGATATTCTTACCAGTCCTGTGCTGTGGTGGTAGATGCATTTGCACATTAGTGTAGACACTAGTTTAGTAGATTAGCATGTGTGAATGAGTATAGAGCTTTTCTCTTCCTCAAACAACACCCTAACGGGTAATGGGCGTCCTTTAAAAGCTCTGCAGTGGTGAATGAATGCTTTGAGTTTATGCAGTATGCTTCCACAACTGTATTACGCTGCAGTCATTGGCCTTATTTATGAAACAAATAAGGCCATTGTTTTTTGCACTTAATTTTGCACTTTTCGCACCAAATTACATTAATCTCTAGGAGACAGAATGTGTCCCCTTCATGAGTAGTATGATGGCTGCGTGGTCCCATGGTGTTTATACATGCATACTATTGTTTGTACAGATGAACTCGGTACCTTCAAGCATTTGGAAATTGCTCCCAAGGATGAACCAGACTTGTGGAGGTCCACAATCCTTTTTTCAGATTTTTTTTTGTTGGGCAATTTCAAGCATTGTATATAGCTTTCATTCCTCTGAGTTTCTAGAGAAAGTGGTTTCTTTTTTGCCATTTTTGACATGTTATTCACTTAACGTATAACCAATATATTACTGACTTTGAGGAAGTTAAACAACACTCAGTTATATTTTAATATGATTATTAAGGCTTTTTATCCACTACACAATACACTTTAATGTTTATATTGTACTACACATATAATTTTTTAAGAGGTGAAACTCGTAAAATGGCTGATATGAGTCCAATTATTTAATATATTTTTATATTACAATCTACAGCCTCAGTGGACAATGCAAGTGAACCTTCATACTACAATAGTAGGTCTATGCACTGCAAATAATAAAAGACTGTAATATAATAATGATGAAATACTTTATTCAAAAATCAAAAGTTGCTAACTGCACACTGATTGCAAAACAGACTAAAAAGGGTCTAGCAAAAAGATATAACTTTATTTAATTTGCATCCTAAAAAATTTGCAAAGTGAGTTCAAATCCAGACTAACATAGGGAACAGACATTTCAGCACATTTTTTTTTCTTCGATGCTCATTGTGTAAAATACGTTCACCCATTTTAACAAGTCTTAATTGAAAATTGCAGCCAGCTGGGCCTAATGAGTTGACAAGGATAGAGCCTAAATAGACAAAAAAATGAATCTAGAATCAACAATGTCCAAGGGTGCAGACACAAAACAAAATCACAATACAAAATCACCACTGTAACAATTAAATAAAGCAAAAAAAAAAAACACACACACTACAAAAAAACAGGAAAGATCATGTTTTTCATACCACTTGGAGCTAAAGATTTAAGTACAAAAATCCGAAAAGCCTCCCTCTGTATCAGTATCTAATCTGTCTCCACCTCTCCTATGATGTAAAATCCTTTCGATGCCCAGGAATTTCAAATCTGACAACGAATGTTTAGACAAATTAAAATGACAAAATATTTTAGATGTATCATCTTGTCTTCTAATAGCACTCATATGTTCAATAATTCTTGCACATTTAGTTTTGCCTACATATAGCAAAGGACATGATCAATGTATTATATAAATGATATATGTAGTTCTACATGTAATCAGTTGTCTCATCTTGTAATTTCTAAATATATGAGGATATGTGAACGAATTGCATTTAGCATATTGAGAACAAGATGTACAGTTGTTACAAGGAAAATTACCCTGGGCATCAACAAGGGTAGTTGGAGCAGATATATAATTATCTGATTGTGCAAGTTTATCCCGCAAATTGGAGCTCCTAGAAAACGCACAAAGTTGTGGATCATTAAATACATTAACTAATGGCTCCTACACACTACACGACTTTCAAAGACATTAGATTGTGGTACTGTTCATATTATACAACTGTCTGTCTTGTCATTTAAGTCGTAGCGTTTTCAAATAACATGACGAATCGTGACGGGTGAACAAGACATTTCACTATTGACAAATCCCTGACAACTCTGCCTGGACTCCAAATTACGGTTCACTTTAATCACCTTTACATAATGTGTAAATGCATAATATATTTTATTGGTTAAACTATGAAAAAGTACCTCCTAAAAAAATCAACCTATTTGCTTACCTGACTGTCCAAGAGAATTTCCGATTTCTCTCCAACTCTTCTCTTTCTCCACCCGGTTGTGGTACAGTTCAGATGAAACATCAAATAGGCACTGGTGCTCCTGACAATGTTCCACACATTTTTCATCCATTTCTTTGGTACAATCGTGTCTTTGATAATTCATACATTGCGATCGTTGCTCATGGGAGCGAGCTCCAATTTGCCTATGATTTCAGGCTTTTGTCGGCGATCTCTACAAACCTTGGACTTTGTTGATTCTAGATTCCACTTAGGTACATTTTATATTGTATTTACATTTAATAGATTTCATATTGTTCTAAAATGTTTAAAATAGTAATAAAAAGAACGGGTAGGTGTGTCCAAACCTTTTGACTGTGTTGTGTACTGTATATGTCTCATCTCGTTTTCTCTCTCTTGCTCTCAGTGTAATGTGTCTGGTGTTCTGGGCAGCTCTTTGCTCCGCTGTGACAAACTGGATCAGACTGAAGTCAAGAATATATTAATGTGCTTTCTGCATGTGCTCAAGAGCATGTCTGAAGGTACACACTGAAATCCTGTGAACATGCTGCAGCTGTGTTGTATTTTGTGAGGTGTTTAACAGATGGGTTTTTTGTTTATCAGATGCTCTGTTCAACTACTGGAATAAAGCTTCCCCAGCAGACCTTATGAACTACTTCAGTCTTCTGGAGTAAGTGCTGCGTTTTACCTCAACCTCTCTCTCTCTCTCTCTCTCTCTCTCTCTCTCACACTCTCACTCTCACTTTTACTCACTCTCTCACACATCTGTCTCATTTCTTTTCTCATGTGTTTTCAGAGTATGTCTTCATCAGTTCAGATACATGGGAAAGAGATTCATAGCCAGGTAATGTATTTTGTCATATTCTTATATTTTCACAAGAGTAACATGACCCTTAATTACAATGGACTTACTTACAATAGATGCATATATTTATACAGGTGTAATTGAAGTAATAATTGCCTAGTTATTAGGCATAGACTCGTATATCAGCCAGGCTTATTAATTGCCGGATATATGGCTACTATTTATTACGATTAACGCCATTGACTGATAGTCATCCTAACTTTACCTATGGACCTAAAATTATATTTTCCCCTTGTATTAATCCAAAAAGGGACTTTTAATGTTCTTTTAAAGCTGATGTAACTTCTTTTAATGTTAAAATACTTCTATCCCAGCTTAATATGCAGAGACAACTTTAAGTAAGCCAATCACAGGTTAATTTAATAGTCTCTGTGGCACTATAGAAATTCCTTTGTTTGTTTTGAGTGACCCAACAACATTACTCAACCAATGGTGTGATTTTGGGCTGGGAGTATCTGAATGTTTGAACTGCAGATGAGGGGTGTATTCTTAAAGCTGTTTTGAAAACATTGTTTATTTTTGCAATTCTGTTCGGTGGCGCTATTGTCGCTGAAAAGTAATTTAGTCTCATTTGCTCAACACCCCAGTGGTCACATAATTATAGACACATAAACAAACAAAACAAAAAAATATATAGTAATTACACACATCCACTACATCTCTCTCTCTACTGTCTTCTGGATGACCCCTCTTCAAAAGCTGCCACCCTGCCCATCTCCGAACACCACTCTTGAAATGGGGGACGCTCCAGCCGACTTCCAACCCCTTAAAATGTTCTGTCTGGCAATCATAATGCTAGTTATTTTTGCTTATTCTCCTTATTTATGACCGCTCCATTAACTAAAATACAGAGTCTGGGCCAAAATAAAATGAGTGCCCAATACCTCGCACATTAAACTCTGAATCTTCAACCAAAATTACTGGATCTTAACACATCCCCAAAAGATATGGGTTGTGTATCCATCTTCTGATTGACATCGCCAGCAGGTGGGTGTGTTTTTAAGACCAAGGCTCTACAATCTTGAGTGGGTCCAGTAGACTCTATGTAAAATCTTGAATTGCATAAGGCGCACCCTTGCATTTCTAGATGCAGAATTGAATTTTTTTAGAATCCTAGCCTACACTCCCTCCTCCAATACCAAGTTTGTCTTTCTCCAATAATCTCTTAAGAGAAGTTGAAGATCCACCCCCCAGACACTTAATTAGCAGGGAGTAATACACTGATGCCTTATGACCTTTTCCAAAAGCAGTAATCACCACTCCCAGAGTATCTGCCACTTTAGGGGGGTGTAAACTACTCCCAAAAACAGTACAGAGCAGGTGGCATAGCTGTAAATACTTTTAGAACTGAGATCTGGAAATCCCAAAATGTTCAACCAAATTTTCAAAAGATCGCAACACTCCACTCTCATATAGGTCACTGAGTGTAGTAACCCCCCTCCTGATCCATTCTAACCAACAAAAAGGGGACTTTTTAAACCATAATTTGGGGTTCAGCCATATGCTCGGCTACATTTAAATAAATGTCCGTATTAAACACAGAGTGCAAATAACGAGATGTGTTGGGTCTTGAGTTTGTGGAGGAATGGCTGCCATCCGCGAGGGGATAAGGGGCTCACTGCCGGTCGCCTGGAACGGTGGAGCAGCTGTCAGGGGCGGAGGGGCTCGTTACTGGCCGCCAGAACACAGAGGTGTCGGAGGAACTGTCGCATCTAGCTTGACCTTATCCCTCTCCTCGGCTGATTCGCGGCCCTCTTCCTCATCACACCCACCTTTGTCAATTGTCCTATGTAACTTATTGAAATGTAAGCTGTTACCATTCCAATTGAAGGACTTCGCTATGCTATCAAATTGCTTGAAATAAGAGAGGGGTGCCTCTACAGGGAGCGATTGTAATAGGTAGTTACATTTTGGAATACAATTCATTTTAATAACATTAAGCTTCCAAATCATTGATAAATGTAATGAAGCCTACCTGCCCACATCACTCAAAAACCTTTTTATTAAGGGGTCAAAATTAACTAACTAAATCAGACTGAAAAGCTGTTACTGGGCAGTACTCTGTCAGAGCCAAAGCTTCGGATTTAGACCAATTATCTCTGTATCCTGAGAACTTGGTACAGAATTAATAATTCCATGGAGGCAAGGCATGGATATAGTGGGGTCAGAGACGAATAATAAAATGTTATCAGCGTAAAGCAAAAGCTTATGCGCCATACCTCCCACCACCAACCCTGGAAAATATTCCCTTCTAATCGCAGCTGCTAATGGTTCCAGGGCAAGACAGAACAATAATGGGGACATAGGAGCAGCCGGCAGGGTTTCCCTATCCAGAGTATAATAATCTGAAATTAATCCATTTGTTTGTACTGCCACTACCGGGTGTCTTTAAAGTAAATAATCCACCCAATAAAAGTATTCCTAAACCCATACATTTCAAAAATCTTAAAAATATAATCCTATTCTACCATATTAAATGCCTTTTTGGTGTCAAATGAGATGACCAACCGGAGTCTGATCATTCGCCACTGACCACATGATATTGATTTAATGCCTAATGTTATCAAATGAGCTGCGGTCCGAATAAACGCCACCTGATCTATATGTATAAGAGATGTCTTAACTTTACTAAAAAATATTTGACAATATTTTAATGTCTAACTGGATCAGGGAAATTGGACGGTAACTCTTACATTCACTTGGATTTTGTCCTTTTTAGGAATCCGACTGTTTCAAGCTTGTCATGTTTGGTGGAAGCTTTCCATTCTTTAATGATTCTGTATGCATTTCTAGCAAAAGTGGAGCCAATACTGTAGCATAAAATAAAATAAAAATCAGCGGCAAAGTCATCTGGCTCTGAAGCCTTAACTGTAGGCAAAATATTATTTTTAAGTAAAAAGTATTTTACCACCTGCAGATTTCACTGAGGGAATGGTAGAAAAAGACACTCTCTGATTTATATATCTAGCCAAAAGCTTCCCTGCTTTGTCCCCTGACTCAAAGTATGACCGTCTTGCCCTGAATAGCCAAAATCCACCTTTTGCGACAAAATATTATTATATCTGCATTTCAATTGGTTCAATTCTCGGGCCATCAGACGACAATAGGCACTTCAGCTCTGCCTCGGCACTTTTAATATTCCCTTCCAACTTCACGAGTTCTTGTGCTTTGGGCTTTTTGATGAATGAGGCATACTGTATGATCTGACCCCTAAGAATCACCTTAAGGTCCTCCCAAGCCACACCCACAGAGGACCAGTTGGTCTCCATATACACATTGATTTCAGCCTTAAAATGTTTTGTAATTCGCACCAGCGTGTCCTGCTGGATATTTTCATCATTACAGCAGAAACAACTTAAAATACTCCATCATTTTTGGGTATACAGATAAGTGTAAGACATCATTAGAGACTATAAAGGGTCTACTTTTGTGTACACTCACACAAAACCTTGTGCTTTTGTAAAATAAAGAAAATAGAAAGGGTGAGCTATCAGACGTCTCTGTCTCCACGAGCATATTTCTGAAACGCGTCACAAAAATTAACTGAAACAATGCGAATACTTATCACACAAACATGAAACATATGTCTAATGAAAGCTTAAAATTTCTACTTTAAAACAATTCAAATTTAAAACATATATTCTTCTGCAATGTAATCTGTATGAAACAAAGCGATGTACGGTTTCTTCTGGCTTAGCGAATTATCTCTAATGTGATCACACCCACCAGTAGAGAGCACCATTCATACGCTAATGTGCTGAGGCGATCAACGCAAATGGTAAACGCTCCCGACACTGAGGTTTGATGTAAACACAATCCATTCAATTTTCTGCGCGTTTATAACGATACACAGGCGAGGAAACTCCTGGATAGTATGGAAGAGTTAACATTTTCCTCAGAAGAAGAGTGGGATTCCGATGAATGTTTGTATTTTGAAGAGAGACTTGATCCAGCCGAGGATACAATTTCAGACGAGTAAGTCATTTAGTTTACTTACATTAGTTGACATGCTATTTTTATATAAGCATGTACATATTTTACTAGTGGGACTGTTTACAGACTTGCCAGCCAGGATTCATAGTGTTGAAATTTGAAATATGTCCTAATAAGCAAGTTTTAGTTACATTTAAATGCAGTTTCGGCTAAACCAGGTATTTAAATTGTATGCTGTATGATATAAATATGATATAAAATTATATGAATGTTTAGAATATATTTTATCTAGTGTTTATGCTGCCTCATTATCATCAATGCTTGTGATTGCAAATATCTGTTCAGGTGAAAATTAGTAAAATGCACTTTAAATATGCCCATATTAGAAAATGGCCATCTTATAATGATTTCTGAAGGATCATGTGACACTGAAGACTGCAGTAATGATGCTGAAAATTCAGCTTTGATCACAAATTGTATTTTACAATATATTCAAATAGAAAACTGTTCTTTTAAATTGTAAAGAATTTACACAATGTTTTTTCTGTATTTTGGATCAAATAAATGCATTCTTGGTGAGCAGAAGAGACTTCTTATAAAAATGTTATACGGTAGTGTAGGTCTAAAATTAAGTCTTTATGTAAAGAAAATGTATAATCCGCTTACTACATTTAACTTAACTTGATTTTGATCTTTAAGTCTCCTCACATTCATTCTTTTTCTGTCACATTCCTCAGTGATAGGACCAGGGGAGGGATCTTTTGTTGAAGTGTAAATCACCTCAATATTCATGATAGTTCACACCTCCTCGCATATGACATTTCTAACACTAAAATTGTCTTACAAAAGTTAAATTAGTATATTGTGTTGTATGAATGAGTGATCAGGATTGTTTTCACTTCATTTTGTAACAAAAACTCTAGGCTACAAGATCCAGTTCTCAAAAGTCTTGTTGACCAATGTTTAGTATGTGTTTTTTTTTTTTTTTTTTTCCAAAAACCTTGCATAAATGTTATTTTCTCAAAAATACAAACTTGTACATACACGTTGCTCACATATTATTGTACCCCAGTTTGTGCTGAACACAGTGTTATCAGACTTTAGCCATTAATATGTTTTTAAGCAACTGAAAAAGCACAAATGTCAAGGCATGTCAAAACTTCTCCAGGGCCCAAAACACCCTCAGACCCCAGAGGGTTCAAGCGCCAAATATATGATTTATTTTTCTCCGTTTGTGGCAACACTTCTAATCTTGTAATCTGAGACCAAGATGTTTCCAACTGAGCAATCCAACACATGAAATGAAATTAAACTTAGATATAAAAAAATCTATTCTAGAATAAATCTTATGGACTGATTAAATAAATATGTAGTCCCTACCAGGTGGGTCAAAAGTCTCCAAATATCTGTGAGACCAATTTATTTACAGATCCTGCAAAGTGTCAGTGTTGCTCTAGGGGGCATACATACTTTTGCTTCACTATGATCAAGGACTGAGTCTATCAATAGATTAAAGTCTCCTCCCAATATTATATCATGAGGGGTGCCAGCAGCTTGCAACATCCCTTCAAGATCTATAAAAAAGCCCTGATCATCAACAGTGGGTGTATAAATATTAGCCAATATCAACCTTTGCCCTTTAATTTCTGCTAAAACAATAATGACTCTTCCTAATTTATCTATAATCTGTTTGAGACATTTGAATTGTAGATGCTTACTTATCAATGTAATAACTTCCCTTCTCTAACTTGAGCCAACACTAAAGAAAATATGTTCAGCCCATATCTTCCCACATTTTTCAGCTTCCTGCAGGAAAAGATGTGTTTCTTGAAGAAACACAATATAATATTTATTACATTTAAGAAAATAAATAACCTTCCTTCTTTTTATGGGGTGCCCCAGCCCATTCACATTCCACGTGGAGAGAGACGATCCACTCATATTAACATTTGAAGTTTTGACATATTAGAAAAAATATATTGAGTGTCAAAAACAAGATTATAAAGACCACATTCCAACATTAGTGCAACCATCAAACTCATCTTCCCCCCGAACCAAAAAAGAGAATCATGTGCAATAACCCCATGCATGACAGCGCCAAACAGTGTTCATCCCTCTAAACTGAAACAGTCCAAGTACGCCTATAAGATCCCCCACGACAACTTTTCCATCAGATTGTTCAAGTCTGGTGCTTCTATACAAATTTTGTGAGACAGAATTACATAACTGTTCCTCCCCAAAACAAGCTCCAACCTCTGGTGGAACCAACACACACAAAAGATCAGTTTCCTCGGACAGTCACGTGAATATTCAGTGAGTCAGGTCCACTTGGCTGCAAAGCAAGTGCCACACAATGATTTACTCATTCACTTGACTTTATAAAAGGACAATGCTTGTTGGGGACAAGTTAATACTTTGTGGCCATCCTTAGCATCTATTCTCAACCTGGGCGGAAACTTCAGTGTAAAAGCAACCCTTCGTCGATGCAAAAGTTTCTTGGAGTGTTATTCCACAAAACAAACTCCATCCGCTAGGTGGAACCATCACAAAAAGAAACGAAAAAGGTGCCCAGTTTCCTCGGACAGTCATGTGAATGTTCAGTGAGCAGCTAATTCCCTCTCCGATGACTCCAGATAATCAATCCATTTCTCGACGTCCCTGATTCTTGTAACCAACTCAGATCAAATTTTGCCTCCATGAAGGTGATTGATCGACGTATTACAGCAAGATCCTCCAAGACCACTATGACCTTCATCAGCATCACCAACATGCTGATGCTGAATTTCTCTGTGGCCCTGTCAGGGGTACTAGCTTGATCACATAAGTGTCTTTTTATATCTCCAGAGCACGAGGATTTTGAATTCTTTGACATACTGACTTCATAGCGCAGTTATGAAACGGAGTGGATCGAATCTCACGGGTTCATGAGAATGAAAAACTAGCAAAGTGTGCAGAGCTCGCCGTTCACATGTCTGACCCTCGATTGTATACATTTTTGAAAAACCCAGATAACTCCAATAAGAATTAATGTCAGACATCTATTAATTATAAGCTAGAAATTGCTAATAATTCTAACAGTCATTACAGGTGACTGCTGATTTTTAATTGGGCAATGTGATATCTAGAAAGAAGGGTCTGATGTCCTGTATAATTCCGATATACACTAACATTAAAAAGTTTGGGGTCACTTGCCTGAAATGTTTCTCATGATCTTAAAAACCTTTTGAACTGAAAGCATAGCTTAAATGTTTTAAATTAGTTTTATAGACAAAAATTTAATTGTGCCAACATATTAATTTAATTATAAAACTAAACTAACAGTTTTTGAAATGGATGACTTGGACCAAATAATTAAGAAAAGCATCCACTAATGGGGCTTTTCCACTGCATGGTACAACTTGACTCGAATCTGCTCGCTTTTTGGGGTTTTTTCCACTATGGCTAGTACCTGGTCCTTTTTTAGTATCACCTCGGTCGAGGTTCCTAGCGAGCCGAGCCGATTCTAAATGTGACGTCAAAACCCTGCAGATCACTGATTGGTCAGAGAGAATTGTCACTACCAGCCTCACTGGATTTGTGACACGGGACATAGTTTTAAAGTTAGCTACAGCAATAGCAGTATCATTTGTTCACGCGACTTTTGAATTGTAAAAAGAAATGGCTGTGCGCAAAACCACGCCATGGTCGATAAACGAGGTGCAGACATTCCTCTCGTTAGCGGGAAGTATCTTTCAGGAAGTGACTCAATTGTTGGCTGCACACGGCTACCACCGGAGCTTCCAACAGTGTATGGAAAAGTAAAAAAAAAAAAGTGACTACAGAACCATCAAGGAAAAGTGGAAGTTCAACCAAATGGACGCAATCTAGGACGGCGAGCAATGGGAGGGAGAGTCCCCTGGACTCAGCCACGGCTGTAGTCCATGATGGAGAATGGTACGTTAACTCTATACTCTGCTTGAAAGCTTCACTTTATTTAGTTGACCAGCTACTGGAAGCTTGCTTCTAAAACAGCCAGGCAAATGTAAATGTTACACTTGTGTAAAATCACCATGCAACAACCGCTTTATGCAGCACAATGAGCTAGTAGATAACGGCTAGCGGTCGTGTTATTGTTTATTGTTTTGTGTTGCGTTGCGTTTAATATGATTTCTCGGCAGTAGAGACGGCGCAAATATGATGATTGGGCTATAATCCCACCCACGTTGAGGTGGCACTAAACAGCAATGGAAAAGCAAGCTCAGAAAAGTAAAGCGAGTCGAGTCAAACCGTAACATGCAGTGGAAAAGTGACATAAGTGCCAAGCATATAGATGGGAACTCCTTCAATACGGTTTAAAAAGCGTCCCAGGGTGATACCTCAAGAAGTTGGTTGAGAAAATGCCAAGAGTACATTTCTGAAAAATCTAAGCAAAGTGTGGCCGCTTTGAAAATGCTAAAATATAACAGATTTATTTGGGATTTTTTTATTCACAACCTAATTCCCATATTTCCATTTCTATTATTCCGTAGTTGTGATGACTTCACAATTTTTTCTCAAATGTGAAAAAATAAATAATGAGTAAGTGACCCTAAACTTTTGAAAGGTAGTGTGTATATATAAAATATTATTTAATGACAAAATTTGCATTTTACAGTTTTACTAAAATGTTACAAAAACATTTGAAAACATAAAATTATGCATTATTCATTGACAAGGCTCAAAATGGCCAAAGATTGCATGATTAATCTGCCTCATTGATGTGTCAGTCTATCGCTGATATCACAACTTTGACTCTCTCTGTCACCAGGAGTCTGGAGGGGCCAGTGCCTGGGCCTGGGCCGGTGGCTCACGATCGGCGCTCTCAAACTCTTCCTGTGTCCCGTACCAGGACAGGACCGATGCATGTACGACTGCAGCAGCTCAACAGTCTGGATAACTCCTTCACGTACAACCACAGTGAGTCACACACACATATTTGCTCATATTTGCATGCTCATAACATCTTCAGCTCTCTTTACTTTTTTGTGCTTTATTGCATTAGAAAGTTTATTATGGAAAAAAAGTTTAGGCCTGCCAAAGTCAATGCATTAAACATGCGCAATTACATTTATTTAAAGGTGCAGTGTGTCATTTCTGTGCCACTAGCCTAGAAGGACAGAACAGAAAAATAATTTGTATTGGTCAGAAACACAGATCTGCCCAAAATGCAAAAGTATTTGTGAAACAGTATTTTAAACTAGAAATATTACAAACTTCATGTTTAGATTTATGTTATGACATTAGTTAAATGCATTTAATGTTTAAAATACAATTTAGAGACAGTTTTCAGCAAATTAGCATTTTGAGATTAATTACATTAACTACACTAATACATTAACTTGTTTTTGTAATGGTCTGGCAACACTGCTGTTCTGAGATCAGTGTGTATACATCATGTATCTCATTATTGACCTTACAGAGTGCTGCTCCCAGATCAGCAGTTCAGCTGTTATGGCTGTTTCTGCATGTATAGATTGTAAAATGAGAATCGCAAGACCTTTCTACAGCTGTTTTTGGTGTGTGTAGCCTACAGTCATTCAGATGCTGATGTGTTGAATCAGTCTCTGCTGGAAGGAAACATTGCCACAGAAGTGTGTCTGACTGTTCTGGACACACTGAGCATCTTCATCATGGGCTTTAAGGTCAGACATCATTAACACCTGCTGCCTCAACATGTGTGTGCGTGTGTGTTTGCTCTTTATTAATTACTGTTAAGTGTGTGTCCGTGTCTGTTTCAGACTCAGCTGAGTTTGGATCATGGTCACAATCCCCTCATGAAGAAAGTCTTCATGGTTCATCTGTGCTTCTTACAAATCAACCAATCAGAGACCGCCCTCAAACAGGTCTTCACTTCCCTTCGCACTTTCATCTACAAGGTGAGTGTGGCACACAGAAAATGTAGAAATTGGGTTGAAGAAGTAGCCAAAAAGTTTACTTCAATTGGATAGGAACTATCTAGTCTAAAGATTTTTAAAGGGATAAGGATAATTTTATGGACATTTTAAGGGTCAATTTCCATTTGTATGTCAGGTACCAATACTTACGTGTACGTACAGTGATAAAATTATGGAGAAAGGCTATATAAATTATGGACTTAATGCTATTTGTTACAAAACAAGCCCAAATGGGACATGATAGAAGTCAAATATTTTTCAACCTATGTAAGGCGCATTTTAATAACCACAGAAGCACGTCAAGTTTTAACTATCACCAAAACACAGAATGAGATGCATTAACGCAGCTTCACAATTGCTGTAGGAAATCAGATAGTCAAAGTCAGCCAGCAGATTAATATTTTTGAGGATGAGAGTGTAAGAGATTACAACATATGGAGAGACTAGTTCTTTCAATTAGTCAAATTCCCGCTTAAACTTTGGGAAATGTTTAATGTTATTTGAATTGGTGCCATTTTAGTGCATTTCCGTGTTTATACTGTGGATGGCTTTGTTTGGAAATTGTTAATAAAGCATTATATTGTTATGTGTTGTTTTATTTTCTTTCCTAAAATGGAAATAAGTGCATTTTGACAGGAAAATATATATATATACACACACTCACCTAAAGGATTATTAGGAACACCTGTTCAATTTCTCATTAATGCAATTATCTAATCAACCAATCACATGGCAGTTGCTTCAATGCATTTAGGGGTGTGGTCCTGGTCAAGACAATCTCCTGAACTCCAAACTGAATGTCAGAATGGGAAAGAAAGGTGATTTAAGCAATTTTGAGCGTGGCATGGTTGTTGGTGCCAGACGGGCCGGTCTGAGTATTTCACAATCTGCTCAGTTACTGGGATTTTTACGCACAACCATATCTAGGATTTACAAAGAATGGTGTGAAAAGGGAAAAACATCCAGTATGCGGCAGTCCTGTGGGCGAAAATGCCTTGTTGATGCTAGAGGTCAGAGGAGAATGGGCCGACTGATTCAAGCTGATAGAAGAGCAACTTTGACTGAAATAACCACTCGTTACAACCGAGGTATGCAGCAAAGCATTTGTGAAGCCACAACACGCACAACCTTGAGGCGGATGGGCTACAACAGCAGAAGACCCCACCGGGTACCACTCACCTCCACTACAAATAGGAAAAAGAGGCTACAATTTGCAAGAGCTCACCAAAATTGGACAGTTGAAGACTGGAAAAATGTTGCCTGGTCTGAAGAGTCTCGATTTCTGTTGAGACATTCAGATGGTAGAGTCAGAATTTGGCGTAAACAGAATGAGAACATGGATCCATCATGCCTTGTTACCACTGTGCAGGCTGGTGGTGGTGGTGTAATGGTGTGGGGGATGTTTTCTTGGCACACTTTAGGCCCCTTAGTGCCAATTGGGCATCGTTTAAATGCCACGGCCTACCTGAGCATTGTTTCTGACCATGTCCATCCCTTTATTGCCACCATGTACCCATCCTCTGATGGCTACTTCCAGCAGGATAATGCACCATGTCACAAAGCTCGAATCATTTCAAATTGGTTTCTTGAACATGACAATGAGTTCACTGTACTAAAATGGCCCCCACAGTCACCAGATCTCAACCCAATAGAGCATCTTTGGGATGTGGTGGAACAGGAGCTTCGTGCCCTGGATGTGCATCCCACAAATCTCCATCAACTGCAAGATGCTATCCTATCAATATGGGCCAACATTTCTAAAGAATGCTTTCAGCACCTTGTTGAATCAATGCCATGTAGAATTAAGGCAGTTCTGAAGGTGAAAGGGGGTCAAACACAGTATTAGTATGGTGTTCCTAATAATCCTTTAGGTGAGTGTGTGTGTGTGTGTGTGTATATATATATATATATATATATATATATATATATATATATATACACACATATTAAAAAATTGTAGCATTCTCAAAATCTGCAATTTAACAAAAACATTTTTTATCCAATTAATCATGATAAAAATGTTCAGCTGAAAGCTCTGATCAGCCACAACATTAAACCACCTGTCTAAAATTGTGTAGGTCCCCCTTATGCTGCCAAAACAGCACCAACCCGCATGTCATAATAGCATTCTGAGTTTATATCCTTCTCACCACAATTGTACAGAGCGGTTATCTGAGTTACTGTAGACTTTGTCAGTTTGAACCAGTCTGGCCATTCTCAGTTGACACCTCTCATTAAAAAAGGCATTTCCGTCTGCAGAACTGCCGCTCACTGGATGTTTTTTTGTTTTTGGCACCATTCAGATTAATTTCTGCTGTGGGAGTACAAACACTGTTATAGAAAATTATTTTTAGCTAGCATTATTAACTTTTGCAGACTGTGCTCCTTCAGTGGAGTCATCTCTGAGCAGTCAGATTACATTATTAGATTTCAGAATCATGAATCAAGTGGGTCTCTGATTATGTATCAGATGAAATGCTGTATTAACATGATATCCTTTAATTTCTCTTTTATTTCATGTTTAGTTTCCATGTACGTTTTTTGAGGGCCGTGCAGACATGTGCGCATCATTCTGTTACGAGATCCTGAAGTGCTGTAATTCCAAACTGAGCTCTATACGCAGTGATGCGGCCCATCTACTCTACTTCCTCATGAAAAGCAACTTTGACTACACAGGCCGCAAATCCTTTGTCCGCACACACCTACAGGTGAAATATCGTCACATTTTATGTTGATAGTGTTCTTTATGTATGTGTCAGCATCATTTTATCCAGTCTTTAAAGATGTCCATGTGGTGAAGACCTTATGTCATATGGTCATGTCATTATTTGTGTTTTGTCAGGTGGTGATTGGTGTAAGTCAACTGATCGCTGATGTCATCGGAATAGGAGGGACGAGATTTCAGCAGTCCCTGTCAATCATCAACAACTGTGCCAACAGTGACAAAACTATCAAAGTTAGTTTCAAGTGTGCAAACCTAGTGAGCTACCTACATAGGCATGATTTGAAGGCATGTAAGGCATGCTCCAAAGACCAAAGAGAAGAATTATTCTGCTTTCTAAGATACTTTGTTTTGGACAAATTCTAAGGCACCATCGCATGTGTCCTTTGTGGAGAAGGCAATACTATACTGCGTTTGTGCCAAGCTCATTGGAAAAAAAATCTATCCAAAATGTCAGACCATGCAAGAGAAATGTTTATAACTTACATTTGATTAACTACTGAGAAAATAATGGTTTAACCAATATTTGTTTATGCTATTCTCATTAATGTTTATGCTTACTGGGGCATTACATGCATTCCAGAAAGGTGCCCTGCTTTGTGTCTGACATTTAGCTTAGCAACATGCAAATGACACAAAGAATTGGACTCTATTGTAAGTTAAGTCTCCCATGCAGAGCCCACAGAGTTGCTGCCTTTACAAAGTGTTTCAAAATCAGTCACTTATGAAGTTTCATCAGTATAAAAATGCTGCTCTAGCTGAAAGCAGTAGACCGTGAGACAGCTCACTTGGTTTTGAAACAGACCCAAATAGTTAGATATGTGCGCACACAAATTAACTCTGTGCCCTTTCACTCCCCTGCAGAACACTGCATTCCCATCGGATGTGAAAGACCTGACAAAGAAAATCAGAACGGTTCTGATGGCCACAGCTCAGATGAAGGAGCACGAAAGAGACCCTGAGATGCTGGTAGACCTGCAATACAGTCTGGCAAAGTCTTACGCCAGCACACCTGAACTCCGCAAGACATGGCTGGACAGCATGGCCCGCATCCATGTGAAGAACAGAGATCTTTCTGAGGTACAGTACAAACATACACACAGGTTTGTTTCACTATATGCTAAGTGAGGGCATCTTATAGACTTCCATTAATTTCCTTCCAGGCTAATGATGTATTTTATTCCTTAACACAAATCTGAGCACATCAGTAAATTAAAAGCTAAATCTAATTTGAAATGGTGCACAGTTCTTTTAACGCAAGAGCTACTATTCGGTCATGTCGAGCTATGTAATCCATTAAAAGAAGAACATCCATTTAATATATGCTCCATTATTTCCCTCACTTTATCATGGTGCAAAAGGGAAAATGGATCCTGTTGCATACACATACACACATATTCACAGATTTACCTAATTTCCATGATTTTTCCAGGCCTGGAAATCCCCATTTTAAAATGCCCTGCTATTTCCAGGTTTTCCTTGGCCCTGGGAACGCTGTGTAACATTTGAAATTTATGTTTCTCTTGTTTGATTCTTTCAGGCAGCCATGTGTTACGTGCATGTAGCAGCACTGGTGGCCGAATATCTGCGAAGGAAAGGTTAGACACACACACACACACACACACACACACACACACACACACACACACAGGTAGGCATATGTGGTTTATGAGACCAATGTGTTTTTTCAGTGGTTTACGGGGACCCACCTTTCCCATCATCCTGTCAACTTAAAAGTCATGTCAAAAAATTGTATTTGATCTACAGAAGACAAATCTCACTTTAAAAACAAAATTTCACTTTCACAACATACATATATGAAAAATGTGACATTTCACAGGCTTATGGGGTCAGGACCAGATTGTAGTTTATGGAGCCAATGGGGTTTATGAGGCCTGTTTACATACAACACACAAATCTAGCCACTTCCTGGTATATGGGGACTGACAAACATTACAAGGTCTATATAAACATAACATTATATTTAACCTCTTAAAACCCACTGCCAGGTCCTGGAAGGGGGTATAGCTATGCTAACATTTATGCACAATCCAGTGATCGGTTCTTGTACTCAAACCTGAATAACAAGAACAAAAATGAAAACATATATTTGAAAACCATAAAAAGGCTAAGGTACAAGACTTTGTTCTTAATTTGTTTTGTGAGAGAAACAACTACTCGTCCCATAAAGCTGGGATTTTGTATTTTTAAATGTTTTTTTATAATCAGAAACAATCACGACTGTATTTAATGCCGCAATATCCCATATTAAAGGATGCATTTCCAAAAAAACTTATTAGTGTGAGCATGGCCAACGTAAGCCATTTGTTGGTTGATTTCACGTAAAAGTGTAAACAATGGCACTTTAAAGCATTGCTTTGTTTGTTTGCGGGGTCTAACATATTACCATTGAGTTTGGGGTGGGACTATCTGTGACCACTTACAGACAGGGGGAGTTTTTGGGAAACCTGTTTGAAAACAATGTTTATTTTTGCAAATCTGTTTTGTGATGCTAGTGGCACAGAAATTGCATACTTCACCTGTAAGTTTTGTCCTTCCGTCCACACTGAGACACTGTTTTTGACAGCGAAAATTGAGCTTTTCTAAAACACTCTCCCAAGTGGATAAATGTGAAAATGCCGTCTTCATGTTGTAGTGTGGACAGGGAAATCTGAGAGATTTCTAAACGATGATGTATTTGTTGTCATGTGATGCAGTCGTGTGATCCATTTCAACCCAAAACATTCAAGATGTTGTAGGGGCTTGTTGTAGGGGCTTTGTTGTGCCTGCTCTTCACTTAGCATTATTAAAGATCAAAGTTACTTTGTACAACCTTCACATTGTATTCCTTCAAAGGCGACAGACAGTTTTTAAACACGAGGAAAATTGCATTTCATTTTCATTTTTTGCATGCACAGTAAGATGATTTAAGTGTTTTCATACGTTCAGTGTGGACTAAACTTTTAGGAAAACTCTTAATAATGCCAGTGAAGAGCATTTCGAAAACAAAAACAGATTTTTAAGATATCCGGATTAATGTGTATGTAGCCTTTTAGTTATCTCTGCATATTAAGCTGGGAAAGCAGAAATAATTTTAACCATAATTGCACACATCACTTCTGCAAAATTAGAATGAGAGACTGTTCTATATTGTGAATATAGTCATGGCTTAAGGATATGACACTCACATATGCAATCTTTCACATATCATTCCACTAGATAGAATGTATGATCCAATAAAGTTAAAAGTTGGCCTCTACAGTTGCTGTGCAGTGAAGTACACAGTAGCTATGTGAACAAGTGTTTCGCATCACAGCTGTTACTATGGGCCTATATACACACTTCATGCGTTTTTACTGATCGGATTGCTATCCGATTGATAAAGCTCATTCCATTTACACTTGGCCAAATCAATGTCTCCACCAAATGGATATACATCCGATCTTCAGTTCCCATGTTATATGCAGATAGTTCACATTCGTGATTATGCTTATTCCAGACAGTGAATTTAAAAGATGTGCTTTATTATAGCTGTCCGTTCAGTGAAAACGTATGAAGTGGCCAAATGTAAACAAGCCCTATATTGTGTATTTTAGCATGTCTGGACTGCTGCATTGACATATAAGCATCCAGAACCTGATCGAACTGTTTTATAACAAGGCCTGTCTTGAAAGTTGTATGTGTTATTGCTAAAAATCTATTTATCAGTGAAGATTTTGAATGGGATTTTTACTTCCGGAACCTGAACTTTAACTGAATAGTTTAAGATGTAAATATCAAGGATGCACGTTTATGTAGATTATTAATGATTATACTGTTGAAGGTGAAAGGCTGTCATATCAGTCATGTTTCCTTGCTCTCACCTTCTCTCTTTTTCATATTATCTTCATATCTAGTTCTTTCCTTCTCTCTCTCTCTCTCTGATAAAGCCCATGTTTATACTAGTTATCGCTCTGTGAGTTTCGTGTTATTCAGTAGTTCGAAGAGTTAATAACTGAGACTCACTCTGAACAATGACTTTTCACTTTTTGCATCAAACATTAACCCACGACTTTGAAAGTGAGCCAGTTTCACCAGATGTAAAGTGTTATTTGATGTTTGTTTGCTTGTGTAGGTATGTTCAAACAGGGCTGCTCGGCGTTCAGAGTGGTCACACCAAACATCGATGAAGAAGCATCTATGATGGAAGACGTGGGGATGCAGGATGTTCACTTTAATGAGGTTAAATATATGTCCGGCAACCAGTCAATGAATCACAATAGTCATTCTGATCAAGCCGCCACCTTTCCTCTAATGTGTTGTGGCTCTCTTATAGTGTGTCTGTGTTGATTTAGTTGAATATTAGTACCATAAAAAAGGGAGTCGATATCTGAATGTCTGTGTTGCGGATCTTAATAATCAGTAAGCTTATCTTAAGTTTGACTGATACTAATCCACCATTAGTGCACTTTGACTGAGAGATAAAACACTATCACATCACACAGTCAGCAAGCACAGAAATAAAAGCCTTCAGAGCCTCATAACAATCGAGTCATTGTGTTTTTGTCCTTTTCGTAGTGAAAAAGCCAAAGGTGCTTGGGGTTAAGTCATGTGCCAGCAGACAAACATAATATTGTTATTAATCACTATTTGTACTGTTAAATATGATTTAATACTTTCTTCAAATAATCATTTGATTACAAATATGTGTTTGTGAGTGAATGTCTTTGCATTCGAGAATAGCAAACTGAGTGGCTTCTCCAAACAAATAGTGCTAGACCTTTTCTGAGAACTAGCTTCACATTTCTCACCCATTTCTGAAAAGGCATTTTAACTACCTGGTGGCAATGTGTTTTTTAGTGGATATATGATGTCTGTTCCCCTCATGCCCCTCGGTTCCTCAAATAGTATATGTATTTTTTATCATTTAAAACCTAGCAAATTTCTTTTAGTGAAATGTTTAGCTTGAAAAGTGTGCTTGTGCTATCTTCTTTCAATTAAATTCCACTTGATTTGATATCTTGTGATTCAATGCAAAGCTATTCACACATTTTTGAGTGTGTATACTTTTTGGTACTGCTGTATGTATACTATAATAGCTTTTATAGGTATGTTACCTGTGTGTGTATGTACAGTAAAAGGCATCCTCACAGTAAGGAAAATGCATTGTAAGATCTTATTTGTCTTTGTTTGTGTAATAGGATGTTTTAATGGAGCTTTTGGAAGAGTGTGCTGATGGATTATGGAAAGCAGAGCGTTATGAACTCATTTCTGACATCTACAAACTCATCATTCCCATTTATGAGAAACGCAGAGACTTTGAGGTACATTTTAATAACACACACTTATCATATACGTGACGCCTGAATAAAAGTGAAGTTCATATGGATGGAGTGTGTTTAATATCTAAAGAAGCATTCACACAGGATTCGTTCTTGCGTTCCATCCAACCAGTTATATATAATTGGTCAACTGAGTATTCTTATTCTCTATGAAAAATATCAAAACATTCTGAAAACAAGATTAATTTATTTGAGATACAGAGTGACATAAGACAGAGTCTAACTTTCAGAGTAATTTAACAAAATTTAGTGAGGTTCATGCTTATAACAAGTCAAATCTATTTGCCAATGAGGTAAGAAAAATCTGTTTTCCCTTTAAATGCATTTTTCTTGTTATAAGCATAACCCTCACTAAATGTTGTTAGATTTCTCTGAAAACAAGACTCAATATCTTGTCATTTTGCTTCTCAAGTAAATGTATCTTGTTTTAATGATGTTTAGATATTTTTAAAACTCCTTAAGAAATGTTTTTTGAATGTATACACACACGGCAGATGTCTTTGGCTGTAGTGTCACAATGCGTAAGGCATCTTGTGCCATAAGTGTTATGTTTCTAGGATGCTGTATGAACGTAAATGTAATTTAAACTGTGTTTGCTAACCAATGGCAACTGTTTGCTTGAAAATTGTGATTATTTTTGCAATGGAGTTCAACATTGCCCGGCCACTTTTTCAGCCATCTGGGTTCCAGAAGTATTTTCCCCAGACTTTTTATAAAATCCTTCATAAAAGAATTGTAAGCCATGAACCAAACCAACCAGCTCTGAGGAGAATCACAATATTACAAACCTTATTTTGAAGCAAAAAAGTATTTTAAACTCAGACAAAAAGGCAAAGGTACAGGACTGTGTTCATACCGTCTTTAACGAGGGCATGAACTATAATCCCATGAAGCATTGCAAATTAAGTTTTTGAATATAAAGTGATGGAAATATACAAAAATTTTGATTTTAGGTTGATTATAGGTATAGAAACAATATAGTCTGATATATATAAATATACAAATATCTAGGTAGAGGGTGAATGGAGACCAACTAAATTTCGACATTGACAGTGAGTCAATGGAGTGGACAGTCACTCCTCGGCTCATTTTGTGGGCTTTCTTGGATGCATTTCTCTGCTGGACCATGGGTAGTGTAGTTGTTCACCATGTATTCTGCTATCAAACATGATTTTTAAACAATGAAGTTGAAATAACTGGGATTGATGGCTTCAACAGAAGTATATACAGTGTACCATTGATGAACAGCCTTGGAGCTCATGGTAGATCTGTCTTTAATGGTTTATAAGTTATCTGTAAAAATCTATTTGTCTATGGAAAACATTTATGGGATTTTTACTTCCTCAACAAGACTGTTGCGCTCTCTTCTGTTTGACGCCACAGAATCACACCTCACCTTTAAATAATGCTGATGCAATTTCCAAACTTTCATTTTTATGTTTCTGGCAGAAACTGGCTCATCTCTATGACACGCTTCACCGTGCCTACAGTAAAGTCACAGAGGTCATGCACACGGGCAAACGTTTGCTGGGAACATACTTCAGAGTGGCGTTCTTTGGTCAGGTGAGGAAACCCTGACTCATCAGTCACTGCAGTACAATAAAACACTTTATCATGGTGGATGAGCACTATAAAGCCTCTTTATTGTATTGTTTTTATTTATCTGTTTGTTAATGTAAACATGTTTCGGTTTGAAGGCAGCGGTAAGTTCTGTGCTATTAATTTCAGTTTGCGGTGGCTTAATATATTTTTTGACTATCAGAATTTTGGACTACTGTGTTATGTTATTCAGCTTTGAGTGTGTAAATTAAAACAAAATATTAACATTACAATAGAATGATTTTTTATTTTTTTATTTGTTATAATAACATTGCAATTGTCCTGTTTGCTTACTAGCTAAAAGGTGATTAAACTTCTTGTTTCAAGTCTCTACATTATTCTGCTAACACTATCAATACTCATGAGTGATGCAAAAGAACAAGAATGACCCAGTGTAGATACAGTACTGTGAAAAATTCTTATGCACATAAGATGTTTCACAAAAAGCATTTGTCTTAAGATGTTTATTTATATCTTCAACTTTAGTGTGTCAATTGGAAATATAAATGTTAGACTCCCAAACATTACATTTGAAAATAGAATAAAATTCTTAGAACGTGGGGCCCTGAAAACAGATGGCTTGGCTCTCAAAGAGCCCCCCACTGAACATTGAGTCAGTCTGAGATTACACAAAGAGACAGAAGTAATTGAGACAGCCTAAATAGATAGAAGAACTGTGGTGAATTCTCCAAGAAGCTTAGAACATCCTATCTGCCAACAACCAAGAAAAATTGTGTCCAGGTGTACCTAGAAGAATCTGTGCTGTTTTGAAAGATTTAGCTTTTTTGATGTGTATATACACTGATCAGCCATAACATTAAAACCACCTGCCTAATATTGTGTATGTCCCCTAGTACTGGTAAATTTTAGAAAGTGTTGTGTGTGTGAAAATCCCAGAGATCAACTGTTACAGAAACACTCAAACCAGCCCATCTGGCACCAATAATCATGCCACAGTAAAAATCACTGAGATCCCAATTTTTTTCCCCATTCTGATGGTTGATGTGAACATTAACTGAAGCTCCTGACCCGTATCTGCATGATTTTATGCACTGCACTGCTGCCAAATGATTGGCTGATTAGATAATCACATGGATGATGGTTGGTGCCAGATGGGCTGGTTTGAGTATTTCTGTAACTGCTGATCTCTGGGATTTTCACACACAACAGTCTCTAGAATTTACTCAGAATTGTGACAAAAAAAACATCCAGTGAGTTCTGTGGACGAAAACACCTTGTTGATGAGAGAGGTCAACAGAGAATGGCCAGACTGGTTTGAAATGACAAAGTCTACAGTAACTCAGATAACCACACTGTACAATTGTGGTGAGAAGAATATAATCTCAGAATGCTATTGGCGCTGTTTTGGAGGCACAAAGGGGACCTACACAATATTAGGCAGGTGGTTTTAATGTTGTGGCTGATCGGTGTAAATATAAATATATATATATATATATGTTTCTGCATTGCTTTTGCTGATGAAAACAGGAGAGTTCCAGTTTTGTTGCGTTGCTCACTCTGTGTATTAACCACCAGCTACCATTTCACATTTTCTAAAATCTGTTTGTGTTTGTTTGTACAGATACATATGCTTGAATGTATTCAGATGTTAGACACAAAGTCAATGAGCTTTTTTAATCAAAATCAACATTTTAGCTTAAAATGCATGAAAGTATATCTTAAGTTTATACATCTTTATACAAATCCTCTAACTGGTCACCATTTCTTTAAAATGGTTTATAAGGTGATTAAAATGGTAAAAAACATTAATCACCTTATTGCCCTTACTAATTCAATTGTCTACCAGTATCGATTTTTTAGTTTTTTTTTTTTTTTTTTAAGTACAAATTTCACGTACTGTTTCACGTCTCATTTAATATGAGGTTTCAAATCTACACATCCATTTTTATGTTTTTCATAAATTTTTCATACGTTTTTCATTCGGTTTGTGGTTTGATTAACAGTTCCACCTTTATTGGGTGTCATTGCTTCTTCTATTGTTATGTGTTTGTGATCACTGATATATTGTTATGGTGGTTTGTGTCTCTAGCAGTACCAGTTTAATGACTCTGTGACTGATATGAATGAGGTAAAATAAAATTCTAGTTTAGATGAATGTTGTGCTCCTTGGTGTGGAAGTCATCGTAATCCGTGTGCAATTATTAGGATTTAACATTAATCACCATATTACAGTTTTCACACATCCTTGTAATTAAAAATTACTATTCAAAAGTAGTTGTGTCCTGTGACTATCCTAGTAATACAATTTTATCAGGCAAATTTGATTTTATTTATTTATTTTTTCTTCTCTTTACCGTATATTTATTTGTAGACTAATATCTAATTAATTCTAAAAGAAATATCTTTGACAAAAAGCTTTATAGTTTCATTGTGGTTCCAGATCATTCATTTATACATATAGTCATTTCTCTGATTCAGTTTTGCTTGTTGTTTCAGGGCTTCTTTGAAGATGAAGATGGTAAAGAATACATTTATAAGGAGCCCAAATTCACCCCACTCTCTGAGATCTCACAAAGACTCCTTAAACTCTATTCAGAAAAGTTTGGAGCTGAGAATGTAAAAATGATCCAGGATTCTGGCAAGGTAAGACATTTCCAATTATAGAATATAGCAGTATGTGATCATTAACAGTGCTTGCAAACATCACAGTTACTACTGCTTATTTGAACAAACCCTTAACGCTAGGAATTAAACTTTGTTTGTACCACGTCTCACACCATGGTGACGAAACGACATAGTGGGTAAACAGAAATCCCTTAGGCTTACTGGAGGGATAAATGCCATATCTAGAGGCCTGCATATAAGGCCCTTTCCCGCTGCAGGAACTAAAGCCCACTTTCGCACATAAGGAACTATAGTTCCTCTTAGCCATTCAAACTTTTAGCTGTTTAGGACATTCTTTATTTAGCTCCAACTCCGGAGTAGGTACTTTTTGGGAGAAGAGGAATGATGAGAGGTGCTGCAGCCTGTGATTGTCAAAAATGCATGATGCACAAAGCAATGAGAAATACGAAGAGTTGACAGACTCCATGAGTAAGCAAATTTATAGCTGCTAGCCTGCAGCTAAGAGGATTGTGATAATTTTCCAATTCCCTTGACAGAAATAACATAAAACCAACAAAGTATCCAAAGAGTATCATCCGTTTCAATATTATGTGTGTGTGAGGAGTGAGCAGCGCTGCTGGGTGACTTCAGCGGGAGACGCAGTTTGATCTTTCATTGCTGTTGCAGCACTGTACAGAAAAATAAAGTGATTTCTGGATTACTTAATTGCATTTTTCCTGTGATAACGGACATAAATAATTAAATGTTTATTGAGAGTGGGTAATTGAAAACTATTATAAATTTAACAAAACATTTTATATACATAAGGAAAGTGTTGCATGTTTCTGCATCTTTAACTTGCATCAAGATGTATTTTTTCAGTCAACGTGTGAGTAGTTCAGTGTCATAAAGGCCTTTATTGTAAAAGACTGTGTTGATAAGTAAGGGATAATGTACACTGGCAGCCAAAAGTTTGGAATAATGTAGAGATTTTGCTGTTTTGGAAGGAAAATGTTACTTTAATTCACCAAAGTGGAATTCAACTGATCACAAAGTATAATCATTTTGAGTCAACAGATATGTGTGTGAAAGCTTCTGTCAATTCTTTGTTAATAAGATAAGGAAAATTAGACAAAATATTAGTCCAACATCCTATGATCCTGCTGTGTGTTCAAACTGTATTGGAAATTTTTGCCATTTCAATTCGGTTTCCTTTCCTCTTTTACTGGAGATTGTTTAACAACTAAAGCCTACGGGGTCTCCATGCAATGTCATCCCCCTTCGTTTTCTTAAACAAGTTTTTGATGTGGTTGGGCCCACTCTTCTAGTTTTTATCAATAGGTGCCTGGAATCTAATATTTCATTTTTATCCAAAATTATGGAAAATGTGGTTCTTCACCAATTGCAGAGATTTTTGGTTGACAACAAGGTCTTTTGATATAATTCAGGTTTTAGAAAACTTTATGCGACTGAGACGGCACTTGTAAAGGTTTTAAATGATTTCTTAACTGCCACTTATTCTGGTGACTCGGTTGTCCTGGTTCTTTTAGATTTAAGTGCTGCATTCTATACAGTTGATCATGATATCCTTCTTTCTCGGTTGGACTATGCTGTGGGCATTAGAGGAACTGCCCTTAGTTGGTTCCAATCATATCTTAAAAATAGACATTTTACTGTAAACATAGGAAAATTCCACTCTGTAACATATGGCGCTCAGACACAGGAATAGTGTTAAACCCGGAGGTTGTGTTTATTCAAATAAGAGTGTTAAGGGAAGGAGATGAATATCATAAGTGGGTGGAGCTTGGGCTGACTTCACTGGAGTGAATGAGCGTGGAGCTGGAGAATGAACGCGGAGCTTGGCGTGACGTCACTGGAGTGAATGAGCGTGGAGCTGGAGAATGAGCACAGAGCTTGGACGAGTGTGGAGCTTAGGTTGACGTCACTGGAATGAATGAGAGTGGAACTGGAGAATGAGCGCGGAGCTTGGGCAAGCGTGAAGCTTGGGAGATCGTTGAGCTTCCGAGATCGTTGAGCTTCCGAGATCTCCGCTGGAGTAAAGGAGTGAAGAGCTTGGGTTGTAAGCACAGGAACGTGGAGATGGGAGGATCGACTAAGGAGCGTGGAGACAGGAAGATCACAGGAACGAAGGAGCGTGGAGACAGGAAGATCACAGGAACGAAGGAGCGTGGAGATAGGAGGATCGACAAAGGAGCGTGGAGACAGGAAAATCACAGGAACGAAGGAGTGAGTCTGTATATGATAAACTATTAACGATAAACGCTTAACGTTTAACGAGACCAGACGAAGAGTGAGGGGAGAACAGAGTATTTAAAGAGTGGAACGGAAACAAGAGACAGGTGCAGGTGATTAGTGATTATTGAAAAGGGAGCGTGAAGCATAAAAGCAAGGAAAGACAGGGAGATCTGTGACATTACCCCCCCCCCCCCCTTTTAAATGGGCGACTCCTGGCACCCAAAGAAAAGAAAGGGAGGAAAACAGAGAAGGAAAGACCCCAAGAGAAAAGGTTAGATAAAGAGGCGGGCTTAAGGGTAGGGAAAGGTTCAGGAGGCCTGGGAGGTGGCCGCAGGACAGGGTCAGGAAGCCAGGGAGGCGGCCTAAGGGCAGATAAGGAATCAGGAGGCCTGGGAGGTGGCCGCAGGACAGGGTCAGGAAGCCAGGGAGGCGGCCTAATGGCAGATAAGGAATCAGGAGGCCTGGGAGGTGGCCGCAGGACAGGGTCAGGAAGCCAGGGAGGCGGCCGCAGGACAGGGTCAGGAGGCCAGGGAGGCGGCGTAAGGGCAGAGAAGGAATCAGGAGGCCTGGGAGGCGGTCTCAGGACAGGGATCGGGTCAGATGGCCAGGGAGGTGTCGTGGAAGGCGGAACCAAGGAGGACCCTGTGGGCGAAGTCATGGAAGGCGGAGCCAAAAAAGGTTCCAGGGGTGGAGCCATGGAGAACTCTAGGGACGGAGCCGGAGAAGGTGGAGCCATGGAAGGGTCTGGAGGTGTGCCGTGAAAGGGCCTGGAGGCGGAGTAGGCGCAGGCAGAGCCGTGGGAGGCGGAGCCAAAGCAGTCTTCAGAGGCGTGGAAGGCTCTGGTGACCGAGGCGTGGAAGGCTCTGGAGACTGTGGTCTCAGTGGCTCGGGAGGCGGAGCGCTGGGTGGCTCGGGAGGCGGAGCGCTGGGTGGCTCGGGAGGCGGAGTTCTGGGAGGAGAAGCCGTGGGAAGCTCGGGAGGCGGAGCCGTGGGAAGAGAAGCCATGGGAGGCTCGTGAGGCGAAGCTCTGGGAGTAGGAGCCGTGGAAGGCTCGGGAGGCGGAGCCGTGGAAGGCTCGGGAGGAGGAGCCGTGGAAGGCTCTGGAGGAGGAGCTTTGAGAGGAGCCGTGGGAGGCTCGAGAGGCGGAGCTCTGAGAGGAGGAGCTGTGGAAGGGTCGGGAGGTGGAGCCGTAGGAGTCTCGAGAGGCGGAGCTCTGAAAGGAGGAGCCAAGGGAGGCTCGAGAGGCGGAGGAGCCGTGGAAGGCTCTGGAGGTGGAGTTCTGAGAGGAGCCATGGGAGGCTCGAGAGGCGGAGCTGTGGAAAGCTCTGGAGGCGGAGCTGTGGAAAGCTCTGGAGGCGGAGCTGTGGAAAGCTCTGGAGGCGGAGCTGTGGAAAGCTCTGGAGGCGAGGAAGGCTCAGGAGGGAGTTGGGAGGAAGATGTCCGCTTCCTTCGTTTTCTCTTTCCAACAGGGGTTGAGGCTACAGGCGCTGGCTCTGGGACGGTCGAGGCTACAGGCGCTGGCTCTGGGACGGTCGAGGCTACAGGCGCTGGCTCTGGGACGGTCGAGGCTACAGGCGCTGGCTCGCTGACCGTGGCAGGCATGGGTTCTGGCTCGCTGACCGTGGCAGGCATGGGCTCTGGCTCGCTGACCGTGGCATGCATGGGCTCTGGCTCGCTGACCGTGACAGGCATGGGCTCTGGCTCGCTGACCGTGGCAGGCATGGGCTCTGGCTCGCTGACCGTGGCAGGCATGCAGACAGGGGCCGTGGAAGGCCTGGAGTTACCGCCAATTAATTTGGAGAGGTCAGGGAAGGGTACATTGAGGATCAAGGTGGCCACAACATAATCGACCAGGGAGAGATTTCCCACCTCAGGCAGCACTGTTGTACGTTGGAAGTTAAGTCCCATTCCATAGATGGGTTTTAAGTACAAATCAGGGAAGCCTGTAGTTGTTGCGAGGTGAAGGAACCTGGTAGAATATTCCAGAATGGGAAGATCCTGCCTGAAGAGCTCCATGAATAAAGCCGTTGGCTCCATATCCAAAGTTTTTGTATGCGGTCTGGTCTTCTGTAACATATGGCGCTCAGACACAGGAATAGTGTTAAACCCGGAGGTTGTGTTTATTCAAATAAGAGTGTTAAGGGAAGGAGATGAATATCATAAGTGGGTGGAGCTTGGGCTGACTTCACTGGAGTGAATGATCGTGGAGCTGGAGAATGAGCGCGGAGCTTGGCGTGACGTCACTGGAGTGAATGAGCGTGGAGCTGGAGAATGAGCGCAGAGCTTGGACGAGTGTGGAGCTTAGGTTGACGTCACTGGAATGAATGAGAGTGGAACTGGAGAATGAGCGCGGAGCTTGGCGTTACGTCACTGGAGCGAATGAGCGCGGAGCTTGGGCAAGCGTGAAGCTTGGGAGATCGTTGATCTTCCGAGATCGTTGAGCTTCCGAGATCTCCGCTGGAGTAAAGGAGTGAAGAGCTTGGGTTGTAAGCACAGGAACGTGGAGATGGGAGGATCGACTAAGGAGCGTGGAGACAGGAAGATCACAGGAACGAAGGAGCGTGGAGACAGGAAGATCACAGGAACGAAGGAGCGTGGAGATAGGAGGATCGACAAAGGAGCGTGGAGACAGGAAAATCACAGGAACGAAGGAGTGAGTCTGTATATGATAAACTATTAACGATAAACGCTTAACGTTTAACGAGACCAGATGAAGAGTGAGGGGAGAACAGAGTATTTCAAGAGTGGAACGGAAACAAGAGACAGGTGCAGGTGATTAGTGATTATTGAAAAGGGAGCGTGAAGCATAAAAGCAAGGAAAGACAGGGAGATCTGTGACACACTCAAGTGTTGCTCTCCTGACTTGTGGGGGGTCCCCCAAGGCTCTATTTTGGCCCCCATACTGTTTTCTCTTCATATGCTTCCCTTAGTTTTTAAAAAAAACATGGCTTTAATTATCACTGCTGTGCAGATGATACACAAATGTATCTGCCCCTGAAGCATAATGGCTTAGACTATCTCGTTGCTTGTCTGCCTGATGTTAAGTTTCTTACATTTAAATGAAAGTAAAACTGAAATCATTGTGTTTGGATCTTCAGAAGCCCCTAAAACTTCTCATTTAAATTTTGGTGTCTTATCGTCTTTTTGTGAGGGTCTTTTTTGACAGTGCCCTTAAATTTGACAAGCAAATTAACTCACTTGTAAAATCCAGTTTTTATCAACTAAGAGTACTTGCTAAAGTGCTTTCTGTCCATCAATCACTTCAAAACAGTGATACATGCTTTCATCACCTCTAGACTGGACTATTGTAATTCCCTATATTTGGGAATAAACAATTCTTCCATATCTAGATTACAGATGGTTCAAAATTCAGCTGCGAGATTTTTAACGGGTGTCTGTAAACGTGAGCACATTACTCTTGTATTAGTGTCTTCCTGTCCATTCTACAATTGATTTTAAAGTACTCTTGCTTGTATTTAAATCCTTAAATGGCCGAGCCCTGCCTACCTCTCCAACCTTTTGTGTGAACACCGTCCACCAACCCGAGTTTATTAACTGTTCCTAAGTCAAAGCTAAAATCTAGGGGTGATTGGGCGTTCACCATAGAAGCACCTTAACTTTGGAACAGCTTACCGACAGAACTGCTCCTACACTGCATATTTTTAAATCTGTTAAAAACGCATCTTTTCTCTCTAGCCTACAACTTGTGATGTTCTCTGTTGTTTGTTGTCTTATGTCTTTAGGGTATATATTGTGTTTTATTGTATTTAAAAAGTTAATACGAACACATTGTACAGCACATTGGTCAACTGCTGTTGCTTTTTTAAATTGTGCTACATAAATAGAATTAGAAAATTTAAATTGACATTACTGATGTAAAAAAAAAACAGAACCATCACTATTTTAAAGTCAAATAAAAAAAGTAATTTTTTATCAAATCTAGACAGGCCCCATTTCCAGCAGTCATCACTCCAACACCTTATCCTTGAGTAATCATGCTAA
Source organism: Moxostoma hubbsi (assembly GCA_032164185.1). NCBI lineage: Eukaryota > Metazoa > Chordata > Actinopteri > Cypriniformes > Catostomidae > Moxostoma > Moxostoma hubbsi. Next base: position 17,744,913 of record JAVLUX010000047.1, on the reverse strand, counting down.
ATTGCTAATTTGGTACTAGAAAATCACTTGCCATTATATCAAACACTGCTGAGAAATTAAGCTTAACATTGTCTTTGTGTTTGTTTTTGAGTTGCCACAGTATGCATTAGACTGGCAAGTCTTAAGGCCAATATTTGGGCAAACATGGAAAAAAAATGAAACCGCTTTCTCTAGAAACTCGTCAATAATTTTTTTGAGGAATGAATGAAATTGCTTTGCTTGAAATTGCCAAAAAACTGAAGATTTCATACAAAGTTATACACTACAGTCTTCAAAGACAACGAACAACTGTCTCTAACAAGGACAGAAAGAGATATGGAAGGCCAGATGTACAACTAAACAAGAGTATACATACATCAGAGTCTCTAGTTTGAGAAATAGACACCTCACATGTCCTCAGCTGACAGCTTCATTGAATTCTACCCGCTAAACACCAGTTTCATGTACAACCGTAAAGAAGACTTGGGTGCAGGCCTTATGGGAAGAATTGCAAAGAAAAAGCCACTTTTGAAACAGAAAAACAAAAAGAAAAAATTTGAGTTGGCAACAGATAATTGGAAAAAGAGTGTTATGGATCTTAAACCCACTGAGCTTTTGTGGGATCAGCTAGACTGTAAGGTGCATTAGAAGTGCCCGACAAGACAGTCACATCTATGGCAAGTGCTACAGGAAGTGTGGGGTAAAATTTCACTTGATTATCTGGACAAACTGACAGCTAAACTGCCAAGTATCTGCAAAGCTGTCATTGCTGCACGTGGAGGAGTTTTATGAGAACTCTTTGAAGTAGTTTAAGAAGTTCTGAACATTTTGTTTTCAAATTGTATTAGTATTTTTTCACGTTATTAATGTCCTGATTATACATTGTGATCAGTTGAATTCCACTTTGATGAATAAAAGTACCAATGTCTTTCCAGAATCTGTACATTATTCTAAACTTTTGGCTGCCAGTGTAAAACTTTGTTTGTTTTTTTGTTTTTTTTGCAGTAACTGGCTGACTGTACATTATTACATGGCTACTAAACAAATAAATAAATAAACTGACATAAAATAATGACTTGCATTTAAATTATGTAATTATGTGATAATACATTTATTTTGTGAAAATTACCAACTGACTGCTCCCAGCTAACTACAAGACTTCTTGCTAAATAAACAAAGAAATGGACATGAAATATTTATTTGTGTTGAAATTATATTATGTGAGTTGATGAACAGCTGCGGTTTGTGGCGAGTTGTCTTGGTGTTTATTTCGCGAAAATGACCAACTGAATGCTCCCCAGCTTTTTACAAGACTAATTGCCAAATAAACATTGATTTGATTTTAAATTATTTTATCATCTTACTTGTAGAGATTGCACAGTAATCCGAGAAGTAGGAAAGATGACTTGCAATACCCGGATGACCGGTCTGATATATCTTAATCCCTGGACCTGCGTAATAAATATGTTTATAGGACATTTTCAACATGTTTCTGCTGAGTTAAATGTGTGCTACATGGTTAAAATAGGCTGTGTGCCTCATCTCTACTGTCACTGCGGCTTCAGGGACACAGGACCTTGCGGCTCACACTCTCAGTAGAAAGACTGAATCCTGCAGACACATATTTTGTAAAACATATATTCGATCCTGGCATCCTCCATCAGTGTTTTTGTTGTATTGTATCACGTGTGAAAACAACATCAGGAGAAAAAAGGTCGACACTACAATATGTCATGACAAGGGGTGTTTTGTAAGTGCTTATGCAAGAGGGAGAAGTCTCTTCCAGTATGTAGTTCCTCTAAAGCGTCGTTCATTAAGTTGGGGAGTACTAGAACTCTATGTGGGAAAGGGGCTATATATACTTGTGTAGATACTCTTTTGATTTGGGCCATCCACCTAGCTACCACCCAGAATACCCTAGCAACACTCTTGTAACCATATAAAATAAGCACAGAGCTATGCACTACAAAGCATTCAAAACACCTTGACTTTCACATTATAACACAACCACTCACAACAGCCGTAGGTTTTGCATGGACAAGCACCATTTATGTTTTATTCAGAAAATTTAAAAATCTACTTTAGTTTGAATTGATGTCAATATTCAGTGTATAGGTTTGAATATTGGTCTCAAGATTTAGAATGTGTGTTTGCCATGCAAATTCAAAAGATCAGACATAAGCAAACAGTGTATAAATTACAATTGTCCAGCAGATAAAGATGTGATTAAGTCAATATATTTTTGTTTTTTGTGCAGATTAATCCAAAGGATCTGGACTCTAAATATGCTTATATCCAAGTGACTCATGTCACTCCATTCTTGGAGGAGAAGGAACTACTGGAGAGAAAAACAGACTTTGAGAGGAGCCACAACATTCGCAGGTTCGTCTTTGAGATGCCCTTCACGGTTTCAGGCAAAAAACAAGGCGGCGTGGAGGAACAGTGCAAACGCAGGACTATACTAACCAGTAAGTATACTCAGTCAGGGGCTGTTCACACAGAACACTAGATGCAGTGCAACAAATGGAAAATACTGCAGCATTTTTTAAACATAGAAGTTCTTTTAACTTGTCATGTGTCTTAAAAACGTGCCGCTCAAACAGTGTTTAGTCTAAAAACTCTCCTTTGAATTCTGTGATTAAAATCTGAATGTGTCAGCTGACTATGACAGCATTATAGTTATACAATCTTCTCAATCGCAAAGTACATCCCTTATCTCAACAGACAAGTCAAAAATATCCTGCAAACCACAGCAGATAATAATATAGCTCCTTCAACAGTCATTCTGTGTGTTTAATTTAGGGCCTTTATCATTTTCACTTCCATTAGAATTGAATCAGATGTCTTATTAGACATGGTTTTCTGTGTTTGTCAATTTCTCTAGAAGTATCTGGATTCTCTGTGATTATGTCTGAATCGTTGAAATCATAGTGCCTTACAGACTGCAGTTCAGCACATGATTCTGCATGTATATACAAATTTTAAAAAATTAAAAAAAAAAAAAAAAGAATATTAAATATTCAAATTATTATTGGTTATTAATCAAATTATTTGTTTTAGTTGTTAAAAGTCCCACCTGGGTGTGATTAATTGATAGCTACTAAAGGAATCGTTTACTCAAAAATGAAAGTTCTGCCATTATTTGCGGCGTATGACATTCTTTCTTTTGTGGAATTATTTTTAAAAGTCTTCACAGGTTTTATTTGCTGTAATGCATGTAAATAGCACCATATAACAGCTGTAAAATTAATCTATACGACATAAAGTCATGTTGTACATTTGGTCATGAAACGTAATTAGAACCAATGAGGTTTGATGTTATCTATGTAGGGGCCATATGCGATTGAAGCACTTAACTTTATTAGTATGATTAGACCTGAGAGTGAATACCAACCAACTTTAGATCTGTTCTTCATACAAAGTGATCATATTGCTTAAAATAATTAGGAATATAGTTTTACTTTTTACTTTATTATTATTACTTTTAACTTTGGTGTTATGGTGTGTTGTATTTTGTGGGTCTCTCCTGTAAGCATAAATCCGCGTTCACACCACCAGTGGCATTGTCGCTGGGTGCTGCTAGTCTCTGTACTGCTAGTGGGGGTTCCTACTGCTGTCGCTCTAACTTTATTGGTGGACGGCACAGCTGACCATAGCTTTCGAAAATCTGAACACATATGAGATGTATTGGCGGTAAAACAAAGATATCATTCTAATTTTACAAGGAATCAGTTCTTTTGCCTCTAATAATTGAAATTCTGCAGGTGAGAGTGTTTAAATATGAACTGCACTATCAATATATGAATCAAACTCACTCAGAATGCCGACAGTCTCTGACACAGTTTTTCACACACACATTGTTTTATCATATTCATGCATGTGGTTACAGACAAAAGGTGTAGAGCAGTTAATACCTCATAACATTATAACTTCTCTGTCATGCCTGCACTCGAAACCAGTATCTCACAGGAGACGGATGATGTGAGCTTCGCTGCCATCTTTCCCACTGGTAGTTGCTCCCGAATGTCGCTCGTCATTTGCATAAAGAGGTCATTTGCCTCAACTTTGTTGTGTCGCTTGCCAGGCCCACATATTGTTGCTAATGGTCACTGTTGCTCATGTTGCCAGAAGTCCGTCTGCTCTCAATGAAAATGAATGGCGGTGTGAATGGAGCTTAAGGGTTTGATAGACCATAGTCACTATTCACTTACATTTTAGCAAATAAACCTGTGAAGACTTTTTAAATTCCCCTTTTGTCGTCCACAGAAAAGTCATATGTGTAGGAAGCAAAATTAAGGTTGGTAAATAATGACAGAATTTTTATTTTTGAGTGGACCACTTTTTACTGATAAACGAAAGTCCAGCTATGCAATTTATCTTTAGAAATCAAGAAGATCATGTGATTACCTGCGTCAGTTACAGTTGTTAACAGTGATGCTGAAGCTGTTAGTTTAACTCTATTCTTCAGCTGTAGTGTGATGGTAATTCGCTCTGATCGGAGAGTGATGCTGCCATACATGCCACATGAATTAACATGAGTATTTCACTCATGTTCCAGTGTTTTTCTGTCGGAGAGAAAACATGGAGGATGCCAGTTTCTTTCTTGTATACTTCTTGGAGAACTCTTATTTTGACACCATCACAGAAAGTGTCTCTTCCGGCATGTTGAAACTTTGGTATCAGGTGGGCACCCCAAGCGTGTTTGTTTACTCAGTCTATCATGCCTCTCAGCTGTTATCAGCGGCAATGCTGAAGCTGTTAGTTTAACTCTATTTCTCAGCTATAGCGTTATCCGAGCAATAATGGAGTGAGAGATGGCAAGATGACTTAATTGACACATTTTTTCAACGTTAGTTCAACTCGCTCACAAGTTGAAGTCTTTTGTCGCCAGCTGCCGGTTCAAATTAGGTCACAGGGATGAAGAAAATTTGCATATCTATCTGCTCTTACACATTTGCACTGCTCACACGCGTTAGTTAGGAATTCCACAAACACAAGATTCGAGGACCGGAACTTACTGCTGTATAATAAAAAATATGAATTAAATAATATTTATAATAGAATCTCTGAATATTTTTTTTCTCTTTTCCTTTCTATCTCTCTGTCTTTCTAAGCCACACACTGTTTCCCATATGTAAAGAAGCGCATTGCTGTGATGTATCAGCATCATGTGGATCTGAACCCCATAGAGGTAGCAATTGATGAGATGAGTAAAAAGGTTCTGGAGATCAGACAGCTGTGTTCCTGCAGTGATGTGGACATGATCCAACTACAGCTCAAACTGCAGGGCAGCATCAGTGTCCAGGTATAGAAACACACACACACACACACACACACACACACATATTAGTCTGTTCATCGAGGGTCTTCCTAGAGACATCTGTACACTGACATGTTCACTTAAAGCCTAAAGTATACTTTGGTCAGATGTGAACGCTGGGTGTACCACGTACAGTGAGCACTGAACACGTGGAGTCCGATTTTTCTAACCTCGCGTCTTTGGACATGCAGAATGCGCATGGAGTTATTTGCATTAATTATTAGGTCCATACAAGGTGGCAACACTTACATTTTGAGCCGTTGCTGTCACGAAGAAACAGTAGATGTAATTGCCACTAAACATCAGGTGATGAATTTAAAAACAACAACAGTGTATGTGCAAGGCAAGAGCATGTGTGTGAGGATGTCTGAGGCTACCTGCATCTGCAATTTGAGTCTGAAGGAATATAAAGTCATCTTTATTGTTCTTAACTCCTGAAGAGAAAATCTGGTGTCTCATAGCAGTCGTAGGGCGCATGCGCCCAACTGCATGTGGACACAGTTATATAGAGTATAACTTGACAGGCTTGCATTCAACTGTATGCAGACGCTGAGCGTTCGTGTCAAAATGGAAGTATACCCAGGGTTTAAATCCAAAAGATACAGCACATGACATACAAATAAATCTGCTCCAGCAATCTCTGTTAAGTGATTTCAAAACAATTCTTATTTTGTAAACCTTTTCTTCCTCCCACCAAGGTTAATGCTGGTCCTCTTGCCTATGCCAGGGCTTTCCTGGATGATGCCAGCACTAAGAAATACCCAGACAACAAAGTCAAACAGCTCAAAGAAGTCTTCCGGTAAATAAATAAATTCAAGCAGAGAAGAGCACTGCGAAAAGTTTCCTTATAATGACCGCATTTAGTATATTTACAGTCATGTAAAAGGTGTTTTGTATGTGGTGTTTTGCAGGCAGTTTGTGGATGCTTGTGGCCAGGGTTTAGGCATTAATGAGCGTCTGATTAAAGAAGACCAGCAGGAGTATCATGATGAGATGAAGGCCAGCTACAGAGATCTCACCAAAGAGCTTGCTGCTATTATGCACGAGCCTGTAAGATACACACTGATCTTACCAATCTGATAAATTCATGTGTGAATACATTCTATAGGTTGGATTTACCTGAATCCACAAATTTATCAAGTTTTCTTGTTCTCTTTCCCTCTTTTGCTCTCACGATCAGATTGGATGGTAAAACATTTCAAATCATTGAAGCAAATTTTACTGCATACTTAAGGCCTGCATGGAATCCTCACCCACAGAAATCTGCAGAATTCAATCACTTGTCATTCATAAAATTCACATGCCCTGCTCCTAGCATGTTTGTGTATTAGATATTATGCCAACTGCCCTGTGTTTATTATGCCAAGGATATGCATTGTGCGTAATGAATAAGCCTGCACTGCACCAGACAAACTGTTTCTGTGCTGGAATGTGCAGTCCAGTTGAACGTGTACTCATGAAAATGTATATATGCCAATATTAGATACAGAATGTAGGGGGGAAAAATGTGTGAAATTTCAGGAAGTGAAAAAAGTGGATACTGCACATTTTTTTAACATATTAAACAGTCAACTATTAATCGCCTAAAATTACATTTCCCAGTGCTAGTCTAAACCTATCCACTTTCTCACAGCATTGCAAGGCAGTCCGGCTAAACCCTGTCACAGAAAACTGAAGGAAGATAATATGTTCTTATATTCCATCATCTATGTAGACACATGGCAGACGTCTCTTTGGCCTTTGCATCTTGCTCTCTAATCAGCGTAGTGTAGAATAAGCACTGCATTTTAAAACATTGCATCAATTTGAAAGGAGTTCTGTTTCAGGAAGTATGTCTCAAGATCCCTGAGTTCTGTTCCATTCTCTTGTGCTCCGTTTAGTGTCCTGTTTAGTAGTCCTGTTCAGTTAGGTAGTGTCTGAGCTGCAAATGCACGTACAACTGTAATTAATGAAAACACAGTGGTATTGCTGGTATTTTAAAGCTTGAGTACCGCACAAGTACCGTGGTACTGGTATACCATGCAATCCTAAACCCTACTCCATATGCCTAGTGCCTCATTTTCACAGAAAATCAAAAACGTTCAGATTCTGTGTGGGCCTATTACATATTGTATCATATTTTGTATTTGTTATTACTATTTATGATATTTTTTGCTCTTCTCTTTGTCTGTAGATAAGTGCAGTGGATGATGGCATGCGGAGTCCTATTCCAGATTCTCTTCACATCTTTAATGCCATCAGTGGAACGCCCACATCAGCTACAATCCAGGGCCTGCCCAACTCCTCCTCAGTGGTGTGAATCTGACCCATGTATTGACCTTATGAATTTTCACCTTTTATTATTATCTCCACCCCAACACACATATGTATATATATAAGATATCACCTGCCCTACACCTCTCCCAAAAATGTACGCAGATGTTATTGCACTTTACAAAGCCATGCAGGGTTGCCCTCATGAGCATCTGCATGACATCAAGTGTGACAGAGGGGGGAGATCTATTTGTTTCTGCCTCATCCAGGGGATTTCACCTACTGTTTCCTGTGGAGACTTTATAAAAAAACATTTTTATATATATTTTTTTTTAAACTTTTGGCCATTTGGCCACTTTTAATAATACCCATTACAGTAAGACGACAGGAACTAATCAGGAAATAAGTGGGAACTGGATTGGGACATTAAATGAAACTGGTTTTCCTCACATGAGCACCACAGTTAAACATGTCCGAGCACATACGCTAACCGCTAAGCCACAGCTCAGAGGCATTTGACATGCTCTATAGGGTCAAAAAAATGTGGACAAGGGCTGGGCGATACAGTATATGGGATATTCACAATACAATCACAATGATTTTCTGATGATAAAAACTAAGAAATATTGTGAGTAACGCAATCATTTTAATGCACCTTTTTATTTGGCCACTGCATTTCCTAAAGAGCACAACATTAGACTAATTTCACAATTCTTCAAGACTGCACAATAAATCAAAATAACATTAGGATCCCGATATGGTCATATGTTGATATTAAACCACAAAAGTTAATAATATAAACTTTGAATTATTAAGTGAATATTGTTAGATAACAAAATATAAAATAAAATCTATTATAGTTCAGTATTACACTGTAATGAAAAACTTGCCTGGGACACACAATATATATGCAGTATTATTTAATATTCAACTAGGTTCCAAAAAAATATGTGTTGGTTTTGACACATTCTGTTCATTTATTCATTTATTAGGCTACTAAGTATTATTATATATATCAATGCAAACAATTAAATATCAATCTTCTTTGTGTTCATTTAGTTAAAATCAGTGGAAAACCTGCCTTCATTATTTTTAACAAGGTTTTGACTTCATACATTAAACATTTTGATTCTGCTTGGCTACAATGGCTGTTTAATTTAATGATCCACTGGTTAAAAACATTTAAATGAATAGTTTACCCAGAAATTAAAATTATCTCATTATTCACTTACCCTGATGTCATCCCAGATGTGTATTACTGTCTTTCTTCAGCAGAACACAAATGAAGATGTTTAGATGAAGATGGAGCTCTGTCAGGTCTTTATAATGCAAGTACATGGGTGCCAGCACCTTGACTGTCCAAAAGTCACATTTAGGCAGCATAAAAGTAATCCATGCAAATCTAGTTGATCAATGAATGTCTTCAGAGGTGAATCGATACATTTGTGTAAAAAAAGAAGTCTATAATTAAAAAGTTTATATCTTTAAATCAGCGCTTCCATTAAGTGCTCTGATGCAGTTTGAAATGGCCGAACTCTTGAGTGACATTCGTTATTCTGCTGTAAATAAGCGCCGCTTCCGAATTCTTGTGTGAACTCTCCGATGCACCTACATCATGCTTTGCATCAGCTGCTAGCAAGAAGTGCTTTTTAAAATAATGTTTTAATTGCCAATTATTTTTTTACATAAAATATCGATTCGCTTCAGAAGACATTCATTGATCGATTGGATTACTGTTATGCTGCCTAATTGTGACTTTTGGACAGTAACAAAATATCGATTTATAATTTTGTAGCCATATCGCCCAGCCCTAATATGGACCATCTCCCTATCAATGCCTATGGTATGGAAATTAAATGTTCAAATTTGGGTGTGTTCAGGTGTCCACATACTTTTGGCTATGTATTTTATAAAAATCTTCATCCAGTTCTAATAATTTTGTATGTTTTCACATTGTAATGCTTCTTCTGGCTCAGACTTTTAATTTTTTTTAATTACAGATAGACCTTAAGCCTTTAGCCTGCACTAGCTCGTTGTCTGAGAGACAAGCAACGTCGCCCATCAGCATCTGGCTGATTTTAAGCCGTTATATGTGAGCTGTTAATGTATTTGTGTGTGCTTCTATATAATTTGCAAACTGCAATAGTAGCACGTTGAGTGGGCGTAACATTTGCGAGGTCAACGCGCTCACTACATGTGATACACTGGAGGAGGGGCGGGGCTTTCTCTAATGTTCTCAGTCAAATGTAATGAATATTCAGAGTGGATCAAATATTTTTATACTGTTGGACACAGTTGAATGTGATGGGGGTTTGTTTTATCTGTATTTAACAGTCTCTGCTCTGCTGTATTTAAATTGAATTTTTCCTCATGCTTAATTTTTTAATAAATCTCACAACTTTCAGACATCATTTCGTTATTTGTTTTTTGTTTTTTTTTTTCTTCCAAAACTCCACTAGAATGTTGCACACTCAAGTAGTTTTATATGGTGGCCAATGGGTGTACAACACATCCAAATTAGCAAAGTAAATAAAACTGAAAACACAATGGAAATAAGCCACAGAACAACTAAATTAAGCCACAGCACAACAAAATTAATAAGATACAACAAAAATATCAAAGAAAAAGTTATAAAAACTACTACTGAGTGCATCTTCCATTCAGCCTCATGATCTCTAATGCGAGTCAGACTGCCACACGACCTAAAATACAGAGCTTAAAAAATATGTTTTTTGTTAATGGCTTTATTAGATGTGTTGTGGCTTATTTACGTTGTGCTTTCAACTTTTATTTGTATTGATAATTTGATTGTTGTGAACTTCTCGGCCACCATTGTTTTGGAAAGTCTGATTAATTTCTGTTTGGTTTATTTTCATCAGTTGGTTTGTTCAAACCTTTCATTTCAATGAACTGTTCCAAATATTGATTCACCGATTCAGTCATCATTTAAGTGTTCACAAAAAATCCAAAAGCCAGTGTCTGTATGGGCCAGGGGTGGGTCAGTGCCCATGGCATGGATAACTCGCACATCTGTGAGGGCACCATTAATGCAGACAGATATGTCAAAATTTTGGAGCAGCAAATACTGCCATCCAGCATCTTTTTCAAGGACATCCCTGAATTTTCAGTAGGACAACTTCAAACCACATACTGGCCTGCCTGCAGACCTGACCATCTCCAATTGAGAATGTGTGGTGCATTATGAAGCGCACAATAAAACAACGAAGACCCCGTTCAGTTGTGCAGCTGAAGACCTGCATAATGGATGAATGGGGGGATTTTTAAACTGATGAAATCTGTCTTTAATAGGAACACTATGATCCTAATAAAGTTGCCGATGTGGTCTTCTGGTGTTGTAGCCCATCCGCCTCAAGGTTTAATGTGTTGTGCATACTAAGATGCTATTCTGCTCACTACAATTGCACGGAGTGGTTATCTGAGTTACCGTAGCCTTTCTGTCAGCTCGAATCAGTCTGGCCATTCCCTGTTAATCTCTCTTAACACTTGTAAACAAGTTGTTTACGTCTGCAGAACTGCCGCTCTGATGTTTTTGTTTAAAGAAACTTTAAAAGTTAACTCTAGAGACTGTTGTGTGTGAAAATCCCAGGAGGTCAGCAGTTACAGAAATACTCAAACCAGCATGTCTGGCACCAACATTCATGCCATGGTTGAAATCACTGAGATCACATTTTGTCCCCATTCTGATGTGAATATTATCCGAAGCTACTGACTCATAGCTGCAAGATTTTATGCATTGCACTGCTGCCACATGATTGGCTGATTACATAATCACATGAATAAGTAGATGTACAGGAGTTCCTGAGGAAGTGCTCATTGAGTGTATATTATATCCTTAAATACAATAGCTTCACCTTAGTTTGCTACTTTTTAGTCATTGCTAAATTGTATTTTGCTCTGTAGCTAATTACTTTTTCAAATAGTGGCTTGACTGTAGTTAAACTATTTATGAATAGTACTTATGAAGTTATGAGTAGTTTGTAGCCTGTCTGAGTGGTGTCCAGAGAAGAGAATAGGATTTATATCTATTAGACAAGTTTTTGGGGTAGATCCGACCTGCTGAAGAGAGGCAGACTCCATCCCTGCAGGGAAGGTGAGTAATTCTCTAGTAATTTGGCTCATATTCTTAATAGTGTTTGACTCACCATGGCCCAGGTCAGGAAGCAGACAGACTGGCTGAACTGACCATCTCCTAGCTTCCTTGAGACAATACATGGGTTAAATAAACTACAACACAGAGACTGTATCTGTTTCCCAAACTACAAAACACACAATTGTTAAGTAAACTAAGCAAAGTAAACTAACTAAACATTAGATCTCTTTCATCCAAAACACTAATTGTAAATAAAAGTTTTACAGATCATAGTTTGGATGCTCTGTGTTTGTATGAGTTTAAATGAGTCTACTCCCCCAGGTAATTGTTATAAATTGAGCCTTTCCTGAAGGGTCAAGGAGGAGGTGTTGCTACAATTTTCTGTGATGTTCTTGGTGCTACTGACTTGGTGTCAGGACACAAGTTTACTTCTTTTGAATTGAAAGTGCTTAATGTGACATTGTCCAATATACATGCAGGTAAAAAAAATCTGTCGTCATTTGCTCTTGCTACTGTATACAGACTATCTGGACCCTATATAGACTTCCTTAGATAAAAAGTAAGATCTAGTAGTCACTGTGTATAGAGCTTTAATTGTTGGTGACTTCAACATTCACATAGATAATGATAATGATAGACTGGAAGTAATATTTATCGATATTATACAAAATGTTATAGGACAAACTCATTGCCATAATAATACTTTTGTCTTATGGAGTTAGTGTTGATAATATAACAATTCTGCCACAGAGCGATGACATCTTTGATCATTACCTCATCTATTGCATGTTATGCTTAGCTAAGGTCACTCAGTAAACATGTTATCCAACGGGCAGAACTAATGCAAGTGGAAGAGTGCAAAATTAGAGGGGCAACATCAGGCTTTAAGTAGTGCGTAGGGGGCCACACTGTACTCTTTTTGAGATATAATGTTCCGCAATGATTTGGTTCTTGTATCTTAAGCCCAGAAATAATTCTGAATTGTATATGTGACAGATGGGACTATTCTGTAATTGCCTAAAGTACTGTATTGCTCTACAAAGGTTGATCATTTTCTATCAGGCGTAAAAAATAATAAAGGCTGAGCATAATTATAAATTATTAATTTTACCATCTTTACTTGGTAAATCATTATTAAATGTAATACCCTCTACACCAGGGGTCTGTTTTAATAATAATAAAAGTGAAAATTATAAAACTTTTAATGTTTGTCCCAAAGCGAGCTAGTTTACTTATTTTTTTCTAAAGACTTTACCTGTTTACATGCTAAAAGGGTCATGATGCAGGTCTTAGTCAATGGGTTGGCTTTCCATTCAGCACACAACTGAATGAAACAGGCTGCATGACTATGATAAATTATTACTGCAAGAGGTAGCACCAAACGGCACAAACAGCCTCAAGAATGGACACAGAGTGGCCATAGCACCCATTTCTTTAAGCAGAAGAATATCGCACTATAGATCACCAAGTTTGTTTAAAGGGGAAAGCAAGAGCAAGAAAGAGCGCAGTCACATGCATGGTTGCCAAATTGCACAAAATAAGTATAACATTAGGTGTAATATTTCAAATTTGCGAAAGTATAAATCTCTAATTGGGAGGTTTGCATCTCTTATCTGGGAACTCTGTGCATGTTAAATGCTTGTGGAGGCGCATTAGGTCCCAATGAAAGATCTGAAATATCGAATGGGGAAAAAAATGCTTTTCGGATAAATGAGCCCTGGGGCCAGATTTAACCATGTGGAGGGCTGGATCCACCCCATGTGCCGTAAAATGCCCATGTGTGCTCTAAAAGCTGGCAGGTCTTTATATTTTAGCAAACTCAAAGAAAACAACCAAAACAATACAAGGTATTTAGTACTGTGGCTAAACTGACAAGAAACAAAGCTTCAACTGAACCAAATATTCTTTTGCAGCACAGTAGAAATTACTTTATGAATGTATTTACTAATTACAATTTAGACCATCAGAAAGAAAACTGTAAATATCCATCCCCTACAGCTCTTCTGAAGACAGTGTCTCCTTGTATTCCCCTACAAGCAACTTCAGTCCTTCGCTGCTATAGGGCAGGAAGAACTAACAAAACCTATTAAAGCATCAAAAACAACAACATATATGATAGACTATACCAACTAAATGATACCAACAATATCAAAAAATTATCTTCTATTCTAACTTTTGTACTACTTCATCTAATAACTAGGACTTAGCAGTGCGTTACAATGGATATTGTTGGCTATATATGAAGAATTGCGTATGTTCCTAATTTTGTATGTAGCTTTGGATAAAGCCTCTGCTATATGTCTTAAATGTAAATGTTATGTATGATAGAAATCTATCCTTTGATAATCACATTTCCAGTGTTTCTAGAACAGCATTTTTCCACCTCTGGTTCAAAATGCAGCATCTAGAACCAATATATATAATCATATCAGCCCAATTTTTGTTTCATATCCATTTAAATATGTGCCTAATTATTTAGAAAGCTTTGAATCGTTTATCTCCTTAGTACTTAAGCAACCGTCTATCATGCTATAATCCATTATGTTACGATCAAAAAAATACTGCCAATTGATAGTACATAGAGTATTAAAACATCCACAAAAGGAGGTAGATCATTTTCCTTTTTGGCTTCTAAACTATGGAATAGCCTTCCTAACATTGTTTGGGACTGAGACACACTCTCTCAGCTTAAGTCTAGACTAAAGAATAATTTCTTCAGCCAGGCATACACCTAATTTATCCCTCAACCCGTAGTTCTGCTCCATTAGTCAGGTCTGCTGGAATCAGAAACACTTCTCATTTTCTATAACTGCTTTAAAGTGAATGGCCTCTACGCTAAAATTATTTAATTGTTTCCCTATCTCATTCTCGGAGTACATATCCTGAGGTTACTAGAGCCAGTTAGACCCAGCCCAATGTCCCACTCCCACTGTTATGTGTTGCTGAGTGATGACTACTAACTGCAGCCTGTGCCAACCAGATAGCGAGGGGTGCATTGATGATCATTGTTTACATCACTTCGATGGACCATTATGATGGACTTCACAGAGGATGAACTGCTGATAACTCCAACTCTACAACAAAGGATACTTCACTGGCTGCTGCCTGAACCTTTGATTTAGGAGGACTTCAATGGAAATAAACTGCAACAAGCTACCTGCTGGACTTTAAGCACACATTACTGACCTCTGCTTGCATCATCTTGGTCATAGGATGGACTATCTTAAAATGGAATACATAGACAATAAATGAATGCCAACTAAAGCCTTAATTATTTGCCTAAAGACAAATAATTTTTAAAGGATAATTTTCAGTCTTGTTTTTTATTTAACCTGCTCAATGACTTTAAAACATTATAGCATCTTTTTCTGTTACAGCATAAATTTCAGTAAAGCTGCTTTTAAATGATGTGTTGTGAAAAGCGCTATACAAATAGAAATAACTAGACTTAAAAAGTACAAAGAGAGAAAAATAATTTGTACATTTGCTGTGTAATATAACATGAATTAGAATTTTGATATTAATTGTTGTTTACATTGGTGATCCTTGAGTGCCTGCAGTCTGCAACTAAACGAAACTTAATGAGTTTTAATGTTACTATTTTATGAAGCACTGTCAACAGTGTAGAAAACACCAACTAGAGCTGATACACTTACCCTATTGACCCTCCGAGTATTATTTATCTCTCCATAAATCAGACAGGACACAGTCCATTCTAATATAACTTTACACTCCTGCTTGAGGTGCTATTTGACTCTCTGCTGTGACTCACATATACACGCTCCAGCTGCCCCAAGATGACAGGTAAGGACCTCCAGTGTTAAACCGTTTTCAATCACAGAAATTATCATTACTGTTAAATTGATGCTGTATATGTACTAAAAATGTATTGATCTGACAGACGAAAAGATGGATGAGAAGAAAAATAAGAAAAAGGTAAGACAATTTTATTAAATTGTTTTAGCAACATTTTAATTTATCATGTCAGATTGTATATGCACATACTTAGTTTGGGTAAGAAATTGTCTCCAAATATGTAGGAAAATCAGATTTTTACGTTTTTAAATTGCAAACATTTTCTTGAAGGGTTAGGGTTCATATAACTCCTTATGTCCTTAAGTCCTTATAATTATCTTTATATAGCAATAGAAGTCTGTAGTATTTTCTTATTTAGAAACGTGTGCATCCAAGTGTGTTCTTTTGATATTTAATATTTATACAGCTTATTTGACCAAGTATTTAACATATTTTGGTGAATGTTTGTGTTGATAGGCGCCTGAGTGTTGTGGATATCCAGTGAGCATTTTCTTTATTGTGGTCAACGAGTTCTGTGAAAGATTTTCCTACTATGGCATGCGAGGTAAGTGTGTGTAAGCCTACGTGTATAATGACATAACAGCAAGTGTCAGCTAATGTCAATCATTAGGGTTCTAGGAGATGGGACAGTAGAGAAAATAACCACAATTGTTAACAAATGTGCAACTGTTTTACAAACTGAATTATAAGGATGTTTTAGTAATTGTGGCCCACCTACAGTAGAACAGCAGACATTGCTTGGGTGTCCATTGCTTCCAAGATTTGTGAATTAAAATGTAATCATTTAGCAGATGCTTTTATCCAAAGTGCCTTACAACTGACAACTATACATGCAGAGACCTAGTAATCAATTCAAGTGACAAAACAATACAGTAGCTGCTACCAATATGCCTTCAACATAAAAATTGCGCAAACACTCATTGTAGCGCCATCTTGTGGCCAAATCTCATAGCATTTTTAGACACCCCTGCACATATGATATATAAAGAATTACAATTTCAGTGGCTTATATCTGCTGCATATTTTTATTTCATTTTGAAAACAACGTTTCATGTGAATCTGCCTAGGACAAGCTTTTTTATGTTCTCCTTTGACTTGAAACCCATACAGTTTTGCATCTTGTTTACAAAAACACATATACATAAATAACAAATACACTATATCAAAGGAAAAACTGCTGAAAGGGAGGTGTCACAAGAGTCCAAAATCAAGCATGGGTAGTCAGAAAGACTCTACAGACTGATCTGATAATGAACCAGCTTGCCGCATAAACACTTTAACATTTAGCAGTTTATGCCACAAACAGAATAGATTGTTTAAAAACATTGTATACAAGTGCAGATGTTGTGTAGTTGTGTTGTATAGTTTTGATGTTTTTTGGTTGGGAAAAAAATATTTGGTTGTGTAGATTTTAATTTCTGAATTGGAAGTTGAAAGGAGATGGAAGTTAAAAGGAGAATTACTAGAAAATCACACTTTAAATTTGTATATACATTTAATGCAATGTTATATTCAAATGAAATTTCATATAAACCTTGATAAAGAAATATATCCTCACATGTATCACACTGGTTTCATTGTAGTTATATATATTTTGAAACGTTAAAGAATTTCTAAATTTTTTAAGAAAAAAAAATGACATCATGCATAACATTTATAATATATATATATACACACTCACCTAAAGGATTATTAGGAACACCTGTTCAATTTCTCATTAATGCAATTATCTAATCAACCAATCACATGGCAGTTGCTTCAATGCATTTAGGGGTGTGGTCCTGGTCAAGACAATCTCCTGAACTCCAAACTGAATGTCAGAATGGGAAAGAAAGTTGATTTAAGCAATTTTGAGCGTTGCATGGTTGTTGGTGCCAGATGGGCTGGTCTGAGTATTTCACAATCTGCTCAGTTACTGGGATTTTCACGCACAACCATTTCTAGGGTTTACAAAGAATGGTGTGAAAAGGGAAAAACATCCAGTATGCGGCAGTCCTGTGGGTTGAAAATGCCTTGTTGATGCTAGAGGTCTGAGGAGAATGGGCCGACTGATTCAAGCTGATAGAAGAGCAACTTTGACTGAAATAACCACTCGTTACAACCGAGGTATGCAGCAAAGCATTTGTGAAGCCACAACACGCACAACCTTGAGGCGGATGGGCTACAACAGCAGAAGACCTCACCGGGTACCACTCATCTCCACTACAAATAGGAAAAAGAGGCTACAATTTGCAAGAGCTCACCAAAATTGGACAGTTGAAGACTGGAAAAATGTTGCCTGGTCTGATGAGTCTCGATTTCTGTTGAGACATTCAGATGGTAGAGTCAGAATTTGGCGTAAACAGAATGAGAACATGGATCCATCATGCCTTGTTACCACTGTGCAGGGTGGTGGTGGTGGTGTAATGGTGTGGGGGATGTTTTCTTGGCACACTTTAGGCCCCTTAGTGCCAATTGGGCATCGTTTAAATGCCACGGCCTACCTGAGCATTGTTTTTGACCATGTCCATCCCTTTATGGCCACCATGTACCCATCCTCTGATGGCTACTTCCAGCAGGATAATGCACCATGTCACAAAGCTCGAATCATTTCAAATTGGTTTCTTGAACATGACAATGAGTTCACTGTACTAAAATGGCCCCCACAGTCACCAGATCTCAACCCAATAGAGCATCTTTGGGATGTGGTGGAAAGCGAGCTTCGTGCCCTGGATGTGCATCCCACAAATCTCCATCAACTGCAAGATGCTATCCTATCAATATGGGCCAACATTTCTAAAGAATACTTTCAGCACCTTGTTGAATCAATGCCACGTAGAATTAAGGCAGTTCTGAAGGCGAAAGGGGGTCAAACACAGTATTAGTATGGTGTTCCTAAAAATCCTTTAGGTGAGTGTGTGTATATATATATATATATATATATATATATATATATATATATATATATATATATTATAAAATATAGACATTTTTACATGTATGGACAGCTAAGAGGTTAACAATGAGCTACAATATGTTTTTTGATAAAAACAACTGGATTATTACATGGATTACTATTACTTAAATCACCACTGGATCAAAACTGACCTGCAAATTTAAATGGTATATGCAGATTTTGAACGCAATTGGAGGGTTATATGATCATAACACACTGGCTATTTATTGTAAAGTCAATCATTCTCTCTATTTCTGTCTAGCTGTGTTGGTACTTTATTTCCGATATTTTCTGCGTTGGGACGATGATCTTGCAACCTCTATTTATCATGCCTTTGTGGCATTGTGCTACTTGACACCCATCTTGGGTGCCATTATTGCTGATTCCTGGCTCGGGAAATTCAAGTAGGTTTAATCAAATCCAAATCTGCCCAACACTTCTTAACATAAACAAACCCTATTTGAGAGTGAATGTATATTATTATAAATATGTTTGTGCTCTTTCAGGACAATCATTTACCTGTCCATAGTGTATGCCATTGGTCAGGTTATCATGGCTGTCAGCACTGTTCATGACATCACAGACGCAAACAGAGACGGCAAGCCAGATAACTTGACTTTCCACATGTGAGTGATTCAATTTCAAATATTACATTACAGTGCCCATAGAAAGTCATCATGCCTTGTCAAAATCCTTATTATTTATCATATTATACCCTGGAAATTTAAATAAATTAAATCTAAACTTTTCCAGCTGTATTTACACATTAGAACATGAAAATAAAAAAAGATAAATACCTGTTTTAGATAAGTGATCAGCCCCCCAATCATGTTTTAGATCACATACCTGGCTAATTGGCCCCCACCTGACATCAGTTGTAATGGTTTTGATTACTTCAGACTAGTTTACTAGTAGTGCATATTAATGAATTCAATAATTCACCATGGTTGGAAAGGTACATTCAAAAGGGCTTGCGGATAAAATTGTGGAAAGGCACAGGATAGATACAAAAAGATCTCAATTGCTTTAACTTTTCCTATAGTTAATGAACCAAAACCTTGCCTAGATCAAGCCGTCCCTCCAAACTGGATGACCGTGCCAGGACGTTATTGATCAGGGAAGCTATCAAGAGGCCAAAGTCATTTTTTCTCCCCAATCCGGCATGCCCAATTCCCAATGCTCACTAGGTCCTCGTGATAGTGCAGTTACTCACCTCAATCCTGGTGGCAGAGGACTAATCTCAGTTGCCTCCGCTTCTTAGACAGTCAGCCTGTGTATTTTATCATGTGGCTTGCTGGGCGGTGGGCATGTTACTGTGGAGACTTGGCGCATGTGGAGGCAATCACGCTATTCCCTGCGATCTCAGCACACAGCTTACCACGCAGAGCAAGAACCGCTATATCGCGACCACGAGGAGGGTAACCCATGTGACTCTACCCTCCCTACCAACCGTCTAATTTGGTTGCTTAGGAGGCCTGCCTGGAGTTACTCAGCACACCCTGGTCAGGGGTGGTAGTCAGCATATTTGCTCCCTGAGCTACCCAGGCCCCTGTGGCCAAAGGCAACTTTGAAAGATTTACAAGCCCTTAGATTGTAAGGACTTAGATTAGTCTCTGCATGTGACATCATTATCCCAAGCTTCACACAAAGCTGGCCTGTGTAGCAATGTGGAAAGAAAAAAGCCTCTTCTGAAAAAGTCTCACTCTAAGCATCATTTTCACTTTGCGAAAAAAAAAAACAAAACATTTGGAGGATTCTGATGCCATGTGTCAAAAGGTTTCATGGTCAGATGAGACAAAAATTTTACTTTTTGAACTGAACACCAAGCTCTATATTTGGAGAAAACCAAACAGGGCACACCACCCAGAACATACTATACCAACTGAGAAGCATGGTGGCAACATTATGTTGTGGGGGTGTTTCTCTTCAGCATGGACTGGGCAATTGGTCAGGATTGAAGAGAAAATTGATGCTGCCATGCACACCCAATTTTTTAAGGAAAATCTCTGGCCCTCTGCTCGATAACTGAAGATTGGCAGGTGGCTCACTTTTCAGCACGACAATGACCCCAAGCACACCACAAAAAACAAAAACAAAGGCTTAAGGATGGGAAGGTCAAAGTCTTTGAGTGGCCAAGTCAGAGGTCTGACCTAAATCCAAGAGAAGACCAGTGGATGGACATGAAGAGAGCAGTCCATCACTGCTCAATCTAGGTGCACAAAGCTAGTAGAGACATATCCAAACAAAATAATGGCTTCCATTAAAGTGAAAGATAGCTCTACGAAGTATTAAATTCAAGGGTATTTTCACTTTTCAAACCCAGTTATTCTAGCTTTTAATCTTTTATAAACTTTTGGAACTGTTGCCTTTTTTCATTTCCTGAATGTTGTAAAGCAAAATTTGTAAATGAAGCTTTAAAAAAATAAAATAATAATAATTAATGGGTTTTGATTTCAGTCTGTAAGACAAAATAAAAGTGAATCTTCCAAAAGGGTATGATGATTTTCTATAGACACTGTATATTCCTAGCTAGCCGCCTCATTGCTAACATTACCTAGCTAGCCTGCAAAAACATTCTTGCAATGATTGCCATTTCCATGATAACAGCAACTTCTCTGAGTGGATCTCCCTTCTGGATTGTGGGGAATGTAGTACAACAGATCAGTATAACATATTGAATACTGATTTGAGTACTGTACCTCCACCCCTCACAACAATGGTGTCTGTAGATAAGAATATGGCTGTGCGTAAGGCCTCACTTAAGTTGGGACGTAAAGTTCAAACTAAGGACATATTAACTAGTTGGTTTGCAAATAAGTCAGTGCATAATTTATTGTACCAGCAGTTAGTAAGGCAAAACTTCACAAGTAGATCTAGGTCGTAAGCTCTAGCTATAGTTGTCTCTGAATACTATGCTGGGATAGAAGAAAGTATTTTAACATAAAACGTTATGCACTTCAGTCTTTTGTTCATTCATGTAATTGCAATAGTCATACATTCTTGCGTATAGCCCTGATGAAGATGAGAACCTGTGAAGCACATTAAAATGTCAGGTCTTACACTCTGTGTTTTATTTTCAGGGCGTTGTCAATGCTCGGTTTGATCCTCATTGCTCTGGGCACTGGAGGTATTAAACCATGTGTGTCTGCATTTGGTGGAGATCAGTTTCAGGAACATCAGGTATGATAAAGCCTCCATAACCTCTTTTTACTCTTAAAACAACCGAGTTGCTTTCCCTACACTCTCAAACTACTTATTGGTTTGTATAAATCTGGATATTTTTCAATAAACTTTAAATGTCTTCTATAATTAAATAATCCATAATTTTTTATTTGACATAATTTTTAATGTGATTTTATCATTCACAATGCTTTATGGGATTGTAGTTAATTCCCTTATTAAAGACGTTACCTTGTATCTTTTGTCTTTTGGTCTGATTTTCTCATACTTTTGCATTAAATAAAGGTTTATAATATTGTGATTCACCTCAGAGCTGGTTGGTTTGGTTCGTGGCTTAGAGCTCTTTTATGAAAGATTTTATGAAATCCCTATGAAAATAAGTTACGAAAATACAGAACCAAGACAGCTCAAATAGTGGGTGGGCACTGCAGCCCTCTAAAGACGCTATCACTCATGATGTCGGGAATCGGATGACTTCTTGTCACTGATAACTCTTTCTAATGGTTTGTTGTTGTGTTTGTCATTACAGAGTCGCCAGCTTAACACATTTTTCTCTGTGTTTTATCTGTGCATTAATGGAGGAAGTCTTCTCTCCACACTCATTACACCTGTTCTGAGAGGTATGTACATGAATACACGTTTCCATTTTATGTTTGGCTTTCCTTCTAACTAATAACCCTCATCCTGCGTGTGTGCAGCTCAGAAGTGTGGCATCTACACTAAGCAGCCCTGTTATCCACTGGCTTTTGGTGTACCAGCCGCTCTGATGGTTGTTTCTCTGGGTAAGCCTGAGTTATCCTGACCAGCACATACACACAGAGTGATTTGTGTATTTGATTCTGATGTGTGTCATGTTGTGTACAGTGGTGTTCATCGCTGGTAGTGGCATGTATATCAAAACTGATCCAGAAGGAAACATTATTGGTTCCGTGTGTAAATGCATCGGGGTGAGTCAACTACACTCAACGCTCACATATTTTGAGATCTTCTAGTAATAGGCCACCAAAAAAAAATGTCTTAGTGGTGCACTGATCAGGAAATTTGTGGCCAATACCGATATTTTAAAGAAATAGTTCACCAAAAAATTTAAATTCTCTCATCATTTACTCATCCCCATGCCATACCAGATTTGTATGACTTTATTGCTTCTGCAGAACAAAAACAAAGATTTTTAGAATAATATTTCAGCACTGTAGGTCACGCAGAATCAGTGTGCACACACTGCTGTATCCAAGCACGCGAATGGCCGTAGCAGTAATCAATCAAGCGATCTGCCTCTGTGGGACTGTGACTGCCAAGCACGTGATTGACTGCTGCTGTAATAAATCAAGCGGGATAAAAATCAATTTTAGTTTCAAAACGTCCCTGATACAATGAAAGAGGAAGGTGACCAGTAGCTGTGAAGCTCGAAAAATGACAAAAACATTTACCATAATAGTGATCCATATTACTACTTGCTATATTCCAAGTCTTCTGAAGCCATAAAATAGATTTTCTCTATTCAAAAATGTTTTTTTCTCTGAAACTTTTACCCTCTTCTGTAGCTCTCAAGACTCATTATTACACACAAAGCTAGCACGTCACAACATTGACCTCAAAATGCCTCAAGACATTTGAGAACCATAGATTTTGGACATCAATGTCATACTACTTTAGACTGTTTTTGTTGTTATTCTTTTTGGAATTTGGCAGCGTGAATTACTATCTGTTTAATTTGAATGGAAAAAAGTAGCCTGCCAAATCTTCAAAACATCCCCCTTTCCATCGGAAATTTTTAATAATATGGGTTTGGATTGGCATGATGTGACTAAAGGAAATTTTCGGGTGAACTATTTCAATAAAATAAATCTAGGCCTTCATTGAATTTGTCTTCTCTTTCTGTAGTTTGCCATCAAAAACCGTTTCAGGCACAGAAGCAGCAAGTTTCCAAAGAGAGAACACTGGATGGACTGGGCCAATGAGAAATATGATGTAGGTTAAATTCCTGTCATCTGCATACATATAAACACACACCCCAACACACACACACCTCATTACTCTATTCTTTCTCTCTACTACAGAAACTTCTCATCGCTCAGATAAAGATGGTACTGAAGGTGTTATTCCTCTACATACCACTGCCCATGTTTTGGACTCTTTTTGACCAAAAGGTAAAGCTAAGCATTACATGATGTGCTCAGATCTGTGGAAAACTGTTTGTCAAACCAAAGCTGGAACTGTTCTTATTTATAAAGGAGAAGAGTGTGATTTCTGTGCTACTAGCAATACATTGTAAAAATAATGACTGTTTCAATTCTGGCTTCCCAAGCACTTTCCCCATAAAATGTATGCCATTGCTTGAGTCGACCTGAAAGGGTTACTTGCAGTATAGCTGTCTCTGCACTCTTAGGAGAAAGTTTTTTTTTTTTTTTTTTTTTTTTTTTTTTAACATCATTAACTTTCATTAGAAGTGTTGAAGTTACAGATGTGTTTTATTTACTTTAGCATTGTACATACACTGATGTGTATTAGTGTACCAAAACATAATGCCCACATGCCTAATATACTGCTGGTCCTCCGCGTGCCATCAAAACAGCACCGACCCGCAGAGGCATGGACTCTACAAGACTCCTGAAGATATCCTTTGGTCTCTGGCACAAAGATATTAGCTGTAGATCCTTCAAGTCCTGTAAGTTGAGAGGTGGAGCCACAGGGATCGGACTTGTTGGTCCAGCACATCCCACAGATGCTCAATCAGATTGAGTTCTGGGCAATTTGGAGGCCAGGGCAACACCTTGAACACTTCATCATGTTCCTTAAATAATTACCGAACAAAGTGTGCAGTGTGGCAGGGTGCATTATCCTGCTGAAAGAGGCCACTGCCATTATGGAATACCATTGCCATGAAGGGGTGTACCTGGTCTGCAACAACGTTTAGGTAATTGACACAAAATGTCAAATTGACGTCAACATGAATGACTGGACACAGGGTTTCCCAACAGTACATTGCCCAGAGCATCACACTCCCTCCACTGGCTTGTCGTTTTCCCACAGTGCATCCTGGTGCCATCACTTCCCCACGTAAATGCCGCACACGTACGTGGTCATTCACGTGATGTAAGAGAAAACATGACACATTGGACCAGGCAACCTTCTTCCACTGCTTCATGGTGCAGTTCCGCCTTTCGCGTGCCCATTGTAGGTGCTATAGACTGTTGATGGGGTCATCATGGGCACTCTGACCGGTCTGCAGCTAACAACCCCATACACAAAATGGTGCACTGTATGTTGTTAAAAATGTCAGACTTTATTGTAGTAATTCTAGTATTCTCGAAATGTTATGATTTTGTTCTCGAAATATGCATTTTTTTTTTTTTCTAAAAATGACTGCTGTCATTGTCTCTTGGGTGGGCTGGTGTTTGTTGTAAAAGTTTGTGTCTGCTGGTTGTGTGCAGGGCTCCCGCTGGACTCTCCAAGCCACTACTATGACCGGAGACTTTGTAAGTGTCTCATTTCTTAACAGTTCTACATAAAACACACTGTTAATAGAAGATTTAACTAAAAGGATGTTGGAGATCAATCAAACATTATCTGATTGTGTCTATAGTCACAACTCAGAGTGATGTATTTAATATCATAATTACTGAAGTTTTGCCAAAGATGTGTGTGCCCCACTTTAAGATGTACATGTATGTATTTTCTTTATTTCTGTAGGGGGCATTCATCCTGCAGCCAGACCAGATGCAGGTGAGTTCCTCACAGTTGGCTCTACTAAAATTATTTGTATTATTATCAGTGCTAACAGTGGCTTTGTATGTTAAGTTTTTTTCATCTTGCACTTAAATATAATAGTCTAAGATTTGAATTTAGGTCCTGTCCTAAATAGTGCACTTGCCTTTGTTTGATTGTATCCTTGTCTCATTTAATTATCCAAAAGGGCAGTTACAAGTATAGACTTCATAATGAATTACTTCTGAAGTACTACTTAACTGAGATTTTTCTCTGTCAGACTGTGAACCCCATCCTCATCCTGACCCTTGTGCCTATCATGGACAAAATTGTCTTCCCACTAATCCAGAAGTGTGGCCTCAATTTCAGGTAAGACTTGCTCATTTTTTTTACAAAAAATGCTTATTATCTTAGCAATATTGCTTATTGATGTTGGTATTTATAGCTGGGTTTCCATGCCCATATTTCTATGCAAATTTTGCAATATTACATGAAAAATTCTGGATGGAAACACAAAAATGGGAATATAATCTCCAAAATGTGCTTAAATTTTTTTATAAACTTTCTTGAAGTGGATACATTTTTCAATTTGATTTGAAGACATGCACATTAACTACAATTGTAACACATTAAGCAAATAAATTAATATAACATTTAGGAATACAGCTGCGCATCAGCTCTGGTTATTTCTGAAATGCCAGTCTGTCATCAAAATGACTGTCTACTATTACATCCCAGAAATGTGTGCTTTCACTTCCATGACATATGGCATCTGCCACTTAATCTAAACCACAAGTAATTTATTATAAATTGGCTTCAAATTCCATTTTGTGTCAATTACCCCAGAAGTGACCATTTTGTTTTCTTGAACACATGGGATGCACACACTTTTTCTTGCAAATGTATTTATTTATTTATTTGCATAAATTGAATTTTTTACTTGGATGGAAACATGACTACAGTTCAACACATTTGAGTGAATCTGTTTTGTTCTTCAGCCCTTTGAAGAGAATGACAGTTGGCATGTTATTTGCTTCCATGGCGTTTGTTTCTGCAGCTCTTGTCCAGATTGAAATTGATGTGAGTGTGAAAGGTGTTAATACAAATAAATAAACTGTGTGACAAATAGATACATTCTATTAGACAAAAAAAAAAAAAATATTAAATGAATATACATAAAAAATAAATAAATGTTTCTGTAAAAATATTTATGTGAAAAATTAGTGTAAATAGTTGCAAATAGGTACAGCAGATCAGATTCATGTAATGCTCATAGGAACATTTTATATATATGAATAAAAGGTCTTACAACTTCCAGATCTCTAAAATATCCTATTCTTCTTAGAAAACATTGCCAAATTTCCCATCATCCTCTGAGAGTCAGCTGAAGGTGGTGAACATGGGCAGCGGTCAACTGACTGTTACTATCCCTTCCAATGAGCCTCTATTGCTAGAATCACTGAAGGTACAATTCACACACACTAACCCTAAACCTAACCCTCAAATATCATCTGGCCCATTTATGAGCTTTTTTATTTTTTAACAGTGAGATCTGGCTCACTTATTGGTGTTCGGCAGATTTGAATATACTAATTAGGATATTTTTGAATAGTGAAAATATTTTTGCTCACATAAGCAAAACCTACACACACACACACACACACACACACACACACACACACACACACACATGCTCAGAGATATTTCACCTTTGTTTGTCATGTTTTTATAGAGCAGTGATTACTTGACATTTGAACAAGAGGACATCACAGTATCCTTGAGCACAAATCCTGTGATCACCAAAGCTTTCAGTTTAAACATGGGGAAGCGGCAGACCCTGATCATACCCTCTGACCCCAGCCTAATGAATCTGGTGAGTGTGCTAACATGTTAAACTGTAGTATCATTCATATAGTTCCAGATTTTTACAGTTAATTCAGAAAATTTATGTGGTGCTTGCTAAACTAAGGTTAAGTTTTTTGGGCATTGCTCTGCGGTTGCTAGGGTGTTCAACCCCAAGTCTCTATGATTTCTGTCTCAATGATATCTGTATGGTCTGGTAGATATAGCTTGGGTTCCAAAAAGTACACAAAGGCACTTTGAGTACATGAAATGTAGTTACTGACCAGTTTACTAGCAATTTAAGGAATTGCACAATAATGCATGCTTTAAGTTGGAATGTAATAATGATGATCTGACAAACGGCCCACTCAAAAGACCCGTTGTTAGTCATATTCCTCTCATTATAGCAAATTATAAGAAAGGGTCTTGATGTTTTTGGAACTAAAGAGAAAACAGCTAGTATATTACTGCACTGTTTGCCACAAACAATAAATTACTTTGCCATACAGAAAAAAACTATTAAATGACCTTTGGCTGGTGTTACAAATCATTTTGCACCCTATAGAGTGAACTATGAAATTGAACATGTCCTTTTGCCCCAGCAAGAAGACATAATGTCCAAACCAGAAGAGGGGAAGAATGCTATTAGGTAAGTGGACTTTGGTTAAATTTCCCCATCAAACAAAACCTTTGCTAAATGAGATTATTTTATGTCACACAGATTTGTGAATGGCTTGACAGCTGACTTGAACATCACGGACTTGGGACTCATTGAGCCATCAGCTGTTTCAAACTACACACTGGTTTCTCAGGGGACGTGAGTATATTCTCCTAATAGTTTTCTTTGATTTTTAACAAACTGTTGAAATGGCTAACTGTACCTTTTAAAATGATTTGCAATTGTATTACTTTCATTAGAATCAACATGAAATCAAAACCGACCCACTTTACTTTCATAATACAGGTCTGATTGTGCACGATTAAATGTTACTCGCTCTACCTCTGAAATGCCTTTTCATTTCAGCAGATGTCTCCTATCGTTAACCAGTAGCTTTATAGCTATTTACCATTGTTTATAGCTACTGTTGTAGTTAAGACATTAATTTAATGCCACTTGATGTTAATATAATAATGGTTATCCCAGTAATGGCAAATAGCAATATAATTGGGATGTCAGGATGCTCTTAAGGATGTATACATTCTTGATGGATTAAATGAATTCCAAATTAAATAAAATGGGTTGCGAATGCAATTTCATGTTGACTGCAAGTGTATACTGATCTTTCCGTTTCTCTTCGAAGGCAGAAATTTATACTCCGTAGTGATGAGCAGTCTTGCGAGTTTTCTCGAAAGTTTGGATTTGGTTCTTCGTACACATTCTTAATCCCCAGCAAGATGTCCTGGACTAATGTATGTTACCTCACAATCGTCTTTGCTCAGCATCTCAATATATACAGGCTTCTATCTGCAATTACTACATGTCTCTGCACTCAGTCAGTCAACAGTGCATTGATCTGTATAAGCAATTAGTTCGAAGTACAGAGCCTTTAATGCTAATTAATATGTACAATGCTATGATCCCTATACTGTGTCCTTTAATTTATGTGTGCATATGTGACTTGTTCTTGTTTTTGTGTGTGTGTGTTCAGTGTAGCTCAATAACAGAGGTTGAGGACATCAAGCCCAACTCAGTTCACATGGCTCTGCAGATTCCTCAGTACTTCCTCATAACTACAGGAGAGGTTATGTTCTCAGTCACCGGCCTGCAGTTTTCATACTCACAGGTAGAAACGGAGCAAACTACTGTCTATTGCATTGTGTAAACTTACTCCGTGTTGTCAGTAACTAATATTTAAAATGAGTTGTGTATGGTAGACTATGTATTAGTCCTATTCTCCAATTATGAACAATGGCAGTTCATCTTTTCACAACTCTACTTCTGTCTTCAGGCTCCAAAAAATATGAAATCAGTGTTGCAAGCTGGCTGGTTGTGCACTAATGCTGTGGGAAACATGATAGTGCTGATTGTGGCAGAGCTGGGAAAACTTCCCAAACAGGTGCTACATATGACCTCCAATGACATACTGTAAAACACATGACATACACTAAATGCAGAAATAAGCCAAGCTGAATATATATTTTCATAGCATATAATTTTCTGGGAATACTATATATCTAAATATTTGGACAATTGAGCAACACTTTAATGTGCATGAGTTGCATTACACAACTAAATATCAAGTGATGATTTTTTTGTGTGGAATCATTTCCACACTTTGTGGTTGTCAAACATTATCAGAATGTGTCCGTAGTTAATGTGCTGAAGAACACTGTTGTTATTCTGCTAGGACACCTGTGTGAACTTTAGGGGAAATGACGTCATACACCCACTAAGGCCTTGTCCACATGGAAACCACAGTCTTCGACCCTACATTTAAATAATAATAATTAAGACAAATCCTGTTCACACCAACAGCATTTTACAAAATCTTCTCATCCGTATGACAACACAAAAAGCTTTCAAACATTTACATATCAATGCCAGACCATGAGTTGGCGATATTGTGCCGTAAAGCTTTTGTGTCAAATACACAGATGAACATTATCCTATCTATCCCGCTTATTAAACGGCTACTGACCAAATAAATAAATACATGGACATAAAATATTGATTAGCATTTAAATTATGTAATTTTAGAAGAAAGAAATCGGCGTACAGCTGAAATCAAACTCTGGTTTACGTTTTGTTGGCAGAGAAATTTACTAGGTGGCCGCCTCCGTCAAATTTCGTGCAGCCTCCAGCTGTCTACAAAACTCTGGTGGGTGTCTTCATGGAAAACACTAACAAAAGTCGGATTGTCATTTGTAACTGCAAATCTCAGCGATAATAATAAAATAATTCCATTGTCGAATAGTCGCTTGATGTCATTTAACTTAACATGAGATCATATAAAACTATAATGATGACACACGAGAGGAGAGGAACGCTGCAGCTCAAGTGTCTAATAGAAACACAGATCACTGCTTGGCGATTTATCTTTATTTCATCTTTAAAGTTCATATAATACGGGAGCATGACATGTAAATATGCACAAACTCCAAAACTGTCATTCTTTGTGCAGTCAGAGCCGCTTCAACCAGTCGCGGATGAGACCCAATCTGAGCAGGAGTTGAGACCGGGAGAGATTTAAAGTTCTGCCGGCTGATGCGCACTCTAAAACGGAGATGCTCGTCTCTCACTCCCGCTGTCTGCAGCTCGCAACAAGTTGATAAGATCAATCTTATGTAAAGAATAACACTAAAATGACAACAAGAAAATGTGTGATAAAATATATATATATATATATATATATATATATATATATATATATATATATATATATATATATATATATATATATATATATAGGTTTTGGATAGACTAGATTGATAAATGCTTATCAATTACTTTTATGGCTAAAAATGTTTACTGTGTTCAGTGACTAAATGTTACTAAAATATGACTAAAATATCAACAGTATTCATTGACAAACTAAATTAAAATACCCAGACTTTGTCAACTAAAACTTGACTAAAAATAAAATGGAATAAGGTTGACTAAATATGATAAAAACTAAAAGGCATTTGACACAGGACTAAAACAAATTAAAAAACAGATGACAAAACTAACACTAGTATTAAGTTACCAGGTCATTAGGATTGTATTAATGCAAAGCCAACGTTAATGTGTTTTTAATGTCACTTTTTAAATCAGTATGGTACCACCTCCGCATCATTTTGAGCCGGAAAAACCCTGGTTGGTTGTTTCTTTTTGTGAAAATGACCATCTGACTACTCATTATCCAGGCTAATACAAGACTACTTTGCAAATAAATGGACAAAAAACATTGATTTAATTTGAAAATATTATATTACCTTACTTGAGATCACACAGTGATCAAAGAAGCAAGAGATAAGGCTCACAAGGCCCTGGATGAGCAGTCTGAAATACGTGGAGCTGCGGTGGTTACAGAGCAATAACAGACCGCTAGATGGCACCATTCACCAGAATCGAGCATTCCAGACCACCATGTAATAATTATTTATAATTAACAAATGCAGTATATACACATACACCTCCCCATGTAATCATAAGGCAATTGTAAGCTGATTTGTAAAGATGATATCAAACTTATAAAGCTGACCATAACTAAAACCAGTGTTCTGCCATTCCAGTCAAATTCCAGCACATGCCAAATATTTTGAAACAACCGTTTCCATGTGCAAATTGTTATATGTGTGTCTGTGTGTGTGTGTGTGTGTGTATATGTATGTATGTGTATATATGTATGTATGTGTATATATATGTATGTATGTGTATATATATGTATGTATGTATGTATGTGTATATATATATATATATATATATATATATATATATATATATATATATATATATACACATATAATATATAGAGGGAGAGAGATTTTTATTTTATCAATCTAACTCAAAATTCCTCATTTGCTTTTCTTGATTGTAGGCATGTAATGGTTTACAACTTGTAATTGTGGGTCATATCTTTTCTAGTTAATATCTTTTAAGGAAAGAAAATCAAATTATGAGCTTCATAGTGATGCATTTGGCTTTCATGTAGTAAAATGTGTGTGCAAAAGATACAGAGTATCAAACTGCATCAAAGCAGGAATGCAATCAAGCCAATGAAAATCTGACATTATTAGATAACTCTTCTTACCTTACATATTGTTTCATTTGCAAGTAATATTAAATTCTTGAGCTTGTATGGTGATTAAATTCCACTATACAGCTGCAAATTGCTTTGTAAATACTACATTAGCTAGTCGTCATCATTTGTCGATATAGTCAAGTCAATTTTATTTGTATAGCGCCTTTCACAACACACATCGTTTCAAAGCAGCTTTACAGAAGTTCAGCATTAACAGACAATAAAAATGTAATGTCTATAAAGTCGATAAATCATCATCCTTGTGCAGGGCTCCAAACTGCGACTAAAAATGGTCGCATTTGTGACCAAATAAATTTATTTGTGAGTGTAATTTCTGTCAAGGTCGCCATTGGCGACAGTAAAAGTTTACTCCCTTTGATTTTAATATTTGCATTACATTTCCCGAGATATATTGCAAAAGTTTATATCAAAGAAATAGCGGGGAAAACGGAGTTCATTGCAGGAACTAACCATTTCAAAAAAGAGACTGTTAATATATTGTTAGATAAGCTGCATTAAAAATATAAAAAGAATAATAGTAATTTTAATTATCATTTAATTAATTATATAATAACAATGAACATGCCAGAGTTTGTTTTATACATGCTCAGGGAGTGTTGTACACTTGCTGGTCAGTTTAAGAGTCTGTTGTTACGAGTACGACCAGTATTTGGGGCCGTATGCATAAAACTTCTCAGAAATGTTCTTAAGAATAGTATTATTCTTTTGACTTAAGTGTCAATTATTTATTAGCAAAAAGTAGGACTTGTGTAAAAGTAAAATCTTTTTTATAAAGAAGTTAGTTAATTTCAACAAAGTCTAAGCTGACTAAGGTGCAAAACCTAAGTGCTGTCAATGACAACAATGATGTCTACCCATAATGGCCACCTTCAACCACTGAATCAGCCAGTATTGGGCCTGCAAGAGTTATACTTCAGAGCAGCATGCACCATTCATTTATGATTTAATACCAAACATAATCATAATAAAACAATTGATAACAGATTAATCTTTTGATTAATCCAAATTGTATTTCTTGTTTTTAAACGTTATTGCACATCTTGCCCAATGTTCTCCTTCAAGCAATGTACAAATTGAAGGCAAAATAAAATAATAAACGTATTAGTGCATGCTATTGTCTGCAAAAAAATAAAATAATTACAATAAAAAATAAACATTGCAATATAAATTGGATTTTGCTTTTCACATTATCATAAACTGAACTGTTTAATACAGAGGGTCAACTTAAAAAAAACGAATTTAAATGATAATAAACTAAACTATTTATTATAATCCAGTTTCAGTTAAGGCCCGTTCACACCAACAGATGATAACTTTAAGCCAATTCTAAGCGTGCGCTGCAGTTATGTTCAGAGTCAAGAAAATGGCTGCTCTTTGTTTCTCAAAGAAACCAAAAGAAAACAGATGGATACAGCTTCAAAAGAACTGGATACCTGAGGTCATTTTGTGCTCATCTCATCTCCGTGAATGTAGAAGAAACAATGGCAGTTCTTGAGCAGGAGTTTCCGTTTCATTCGCGTGTGGTAATCCAGTGCTGGAATGTTAGTTTACGATGTGTGCACATTGCGGTTCGAGCCCTTTAAAGTTGGATGGATTTTGATTGGCTGTCAAAGTTTTTATCGTTCATCAGCTGGAAAATCAAAAAATAGTTCTGAAACTGATCCCAACGATATTATTCCTCTGCCGTTATCGGTGTAGTTGTGTTCTGGACTCCACTATTCTCTAAGAGATAGAAAACTATTTAAAACTGTATGGTTGTAGTTTTCATTCTAGTTATCATTTTTAGTGTGAATGGGCATTTACTGTCAAAGTTCTTCAAAATGTTCACTTTCAAATGTCAAATGTTCAAAAATAAATATTTGTTCAAAATCAATGTTATTGTCAAATTGATCGCGGTCCCTTTCTCTGTACATTGTGCTCCGTTTTGTTGGCAAGCACGTGCGTGCATCCAACTAATCCTAATTAAATTAACTGTTGATTATTTTCATCATTGACTCTTATTGTTCAAGTTATCTTTAGATTATATTGATTTGTTGTTGCAGCCCTCTAAAAGCTTAGGCATATTGCCCATCAAATATGTAAACCGCTTAATGTTGCTGCAGCCTACATCAACAATGAGTTTCCATAATCATTAAATAAAAAATTTAATGCCATTTTAAAATGATATTGATGGCCCAAATTCTACTATATTATAAGTATAACACACTCTTTCTTTGTTGGAGTGTGTGTGGTTTCAACATAACACAGTCATCATGCTACTCCTAACTACTTTGGATACATCTCCTTCGCTCATAAAAATCTTAATCTCTTAAAAGAGTCTTAACACTAATGAACATTTATGAGCCACATTTATTCTTAAGGGTGGAAATAAGAGCAAAATTACATCATTCTTAAAATTTTGACACACTTAAGACAAAATTTTTAGTTTTGGACCACATTTAGCTGTGGTGTGAACGGAGCTCGGGGCACCAGTTGATTTAAAAATCTTTACAAAAATTACTCAGAAAAGTGAATTTTAATTCTGAAAAAAGGTTTAGCATCATGTGCTTTTAGATTCCAGTCTGATATTTTATTTCTAATGCAATTAAATTAATTGTTTTTTTTAAAAGTGTGTTTCAGTGTTTAGATATACAGTTACCCCAAATTGTATTTAAGGTACAATAACTATAAATTAGGGCTGTCGATTTAACATGTTAATTCAGTGCAATTAAGTTTATTAAAAATAACGTAATTAAGTATGAAAGATTCCTGAGAAATGCAAGCTTGTAGTACCACCTGTTTACTCCAGAGGGCAGTAAGTGAAACTTCAGCTGTTTGGCAATGCACAGTTTGTACAGTGAACAAAACATCCCTTCAGCAGAAAGCACAACACAAACATGCCTTATGTTCTTGCGTTCAAAACACTTGATGGAGTGCAAATTCGAACTAAGGGATCTCAGGTGTTCTAAGTATGAAACTATATTTAATTTGACACAGTGACCTAAACATTTTACGTTTATGACACAATGCACCCAAGACACTACACAAGCATGTTTGATGCAGGTGTACATTGACGGGTCCATAAACAAGCCCTCATAATAAATCTAGAACTGATTGACAAATTCACTTGTGAAAAGGATTGCTGTGAACTGTATTCAAATGATTGTCTTATAATCAATAATATGGTAGTAAACAAAACATTGTATTCTAAAGCCACTTTTTGTATGGTCTTACCAATGATTAACTCTTCTGCCACAAGAATGTAACGCATTTTAATTATCTGATTATTTTATATATATATATATATATATATATATATATATATATATATATATATATATATATATATATATAACGATAACTATATAATTATTTCATCATTATATATTGAATTATTGTTATATGATGGGCTTTCTCAGCAAATAGTTGTATATGCAATTAATTGTGATTAATTAATTGGGACACCATGCAATTTTTAATCGATTGACAGCCCTAGTATAAATACTAATAATAAATAATTTGATTCCTTAATAACTATTTTCCCTGATCAAGAATGATTACAGTCATATGTACCTAATACTGTCTATGTGTGTCCTTCTCAAAGTGGGCAGAGTATGTGCTATTTGCTTCGCTGCTGGTGGCTGTGAGTATCATCTTCTCCATCATGGCTTATTTCTACACCTACATTGACCCAGCAGAGATTGAAGCCCAGGTCAGGAGAGAGCAAGAGCTTGAGTCAGTAGACAAAGACAATGAGATGCTCGCAATGCAGGAAAAAGATTTGGATCAGCAAAATGAGCTGGAGGTCAAGCAAACCAAGATATAAGCATATACGTGTTTGAATAAAACTGAGATTGGATTGTGTTAATAATATGCTAACATTTCACCTTAAGTTCAATATTATAAGGGGTATGAAAGATTGTGACATGTTAATATGTCATTTGCACCTATAACTGACTATTGACCTTTTGGGCCCAGTGAGTGAACATTTAGTCAGTACTGTTAAATATTATGTATTGTGTAAAAAAATTTTTTTTTTTTATCTTTAGGTATGATTTATGATGTAGATGGACTCTAGTTCTTGTTTTTGTATGTAATTATTTGAATTTTGTGTTTATTAGCTAATAAACTATTAACTTTGAAACAATGGCCTATTTTTCTCAATAAGATGTAGAATCTGCAAATATTTGCTCCGTAATTATGAGTAAACTGTTCAAGGAGTCCTTTCTGTCAGTACTTTCCAAAACGCATTAGAATTTACCATGAGAAAAGCCTAAAGTCGATATTCAGGGTTTAACTCATATTTCATTCTCACTTTGCAATTTGTTGAGTTATTTGTTGTATATCTGAAAGCTATTAAGTCTTGGTCTCAAGTTGTTTCGCAAACCATAACAATGCCTAAAGGCTGAATTACACAGCCCAACTTTTAATATCTGAACATACTGTATAAAAATACTAGGTCACACACATACTATTTAAATGGATACAGACAAAAACTGGGCATCACACACCATACCCAACTGTTAAGTTGGTCCGATCACAAACTTGCACAGAAACACATGCCCACCCATTCTGGAAGAGTGCATTTGGGAGCGGTCTCAGGTTGGAAGACCATAAAACTCGAGAGACTGCTACTCAAGTTGGAGCAGAGTGGCTTTTAAGGTTCATCTCCACTTCCAGTGGTTGTTCACATCTACATTTCTTGACCTTTATGGCCCTGTACTGGGGCTGGGCGATATGGATATAAAAATCAAATCTCTGTATTATAAGCCTGAATGGCGATACACAATATATATCTCAGAATTTTCTATGAAGTGGGCAAATGTTTAGTTGTAAGTCAAAGCCACATACGAGATGGTAAATGAAGCTTGCAAAGCGCTTTGTTTCAGGGCAGAAGTCTTTTCGGGCTGCGAAGGCTTTGCGGCCGGGGTTGCAGCAGCAGCACAAAGTTTAACACACTCTACATACTGCAGTTTATGTTTGCTCCCTAAAAAAATCCTACAATGCACTGTAAAAACCAGGGAGCATCCTTGATCACTATATTCCCTTACCGGAAATGTCCTCGTCTCTCAAGTCGTTAAATGATGAGCACAAGTGTAAAACTATGAAATCCAAGCATTTTTTTCTCTTAAAAAGAGATGTTGTTTGTAATGTCTTTCATTCATAATTACCATGAAAGTGAAAAAAAAAATTCTCCCCAATTTGGAAAGCCCAATTCCCAATGCGCTCTTAAGTCCTTGTGGTGGCGTACTTTACTCACTGAGCAACCCAGGCCCCCGAGTGAAACAATCTTTTAAATATTTAAGTTGTTAAAATGTTTAAAATACACTCATTTCTTTATGCCATTTATTGATAGATAGCTATGCAAATGATATAAACTTCACTCTCCTGACCTCAAGACGTGCACTAGTAAATGATGCCAGAGGCTGTAGCCTTTAGCCTCCTTGTTAGCGATCCTGCCTCCTATGCTAGAGACACTGGTTTGAGTCCTGTAAGGAGCAGGTAGAAATGTAGCATGACAATGGTGCCATGACCCAGATGAGAGTGAGGTTTACTTCCATCAAGAGGGTTGGGGACCTGCAAGTGCTCTCTGTCAGCGACAATTGCCTGTAGTTCGGTCTGGCAGATTCTCACGTCATCCTGAGACCCAGACCGGGCTATGTGCCCAAGGTTCCTATGACACCATTCAGGGATCAGGTAGTGAACCTGCAAGTGCTGCCCGGGAGGAGGCAGACCCAGCCTTCGCGTTGCTGTGTCCGGTGCATGCTTTGCACACCTATATGGATCGCATGCAGAGCTTTAGACACACTGAGCAGCTCTTTGTTTGCTTTGGTGGGCAGTGGAAAGGGAACGCTGTCTCCAAACAGAGGCTTGCCCACTGGATCGTGGACACTATTGCATTGGCCTACCAGACCCAGGCTGTGCCCGCCCCCTTGCGTGTTCGAGCACACTCTAGGAGGAGTGTGGCATCCTCATGGGCACTGGCCAATGGCACCTCTGTATCAGACATCCGCAGAGCGGCGGGCTGGGCAACACCCAATACCTCTGGTTTGAGCCTGTCTCGTCCCGTGTTTTGAAGGGTCAGAACATCGTACAAAGTAGAATTCGGTAATACATTGACAAAAGCTGGCCGGGTGTATCGCTTGCGCATAACGCCTTTCCCCTCCCCTGAGATGAAGATGTGTGCTCTACTCCCCCATTCGAGTACACAAGTCACGGACCCTAGGTGTCCTTCCTCCCTAGCCCTTTGGCTCCTTTCTCAGCGGAGGAAGTTCTCAGCCAGACCCACCGCAGGCTGCGTACTGGAATAGGTGCTCCACAGGTTCTGATTATTCCAAAATATCCTGTGATGTATTTTCTGTGGTAGGGTCCCCCTGTTGGCGGATCTGCATCTCCTTTGGGCAGAGCTCCCTCTGCCCAACCCGGTCGCTGTGTTTGTAGAGCTCCTTTCTGTCGAGGCTGGACCTACCACTGCGCCACATACGTATATGTGTGGCTGGTAAGCCCATGTGACATATTTGCCACATGCTAACTGCCCCTGTTGGGCAGTATGTGGTCTACGTGGGGTCTTTCCCCCCCTAAAACAATAGGATTGGAAAAGAACGCCTTCCCCGATGCGTGTTATAGCGATAGATGGCCCCAGCCGCATCTAACACTCTATGTAGAGAAAACATAGAGAGAGAAAAGGCTGCGGTTCCCTCCCTCAGAGATGTGGGGAACTATATGACATCTCTTGGGGCATTGGGGAAGGTTACGTGCAGTCTGATGCACCTGCTGTTTTTGCACACAGCAGTTTTCTTGCACCTGCATCAGCAGCCCACGTAACACGTTCAGTGTTGTGGCGTTTTTAGATAGGGACCCCTAGTGTCACAACATCGACACAATGTCTTGTGAGTGACAGAAGGGGAACATTTCGGTTACTGTCGTAACCTCCATTCCCTGATGGAGGGAACGAGACCTTGTGTCCCTCTTGCTACAACACTGTACTGAGCCGCTGAAATGGCCGGCACCTTACACTCAGCTCCTCAGCTCAAAACCTGTCTGAACAGACACACACTTCCCTCCTTTTATAACCGTATGTCAGGGGGAGGGACATGCAAATTCTGTTTGCCAATTCCCATTGGCCTTTCCTCAAAGAGGTAACTGATGCTCTCAAGAGAGACCCCTAGTGTCACTACATCGACACAACGTCTCCATCAGGGAATGGAGGTTATGACAGTAACTGAGACGTTACATTGCCAGACACAATATTTTACATACATTTGAGTTCTTTAAAACTTTACATGTTTTCAGTGCTTTTTGTTATTTGTTTTCATTATGGTTGTTTAAGCCAATGAGCATTAAGCTGTGTCGTAAGTAGTTTCCCATCACACTTTCATTTTGTGCAGCTGTAAAAATCCAACTGCGCGTGCCTCACTCTCATGAGACTTTTTTGACACATGACGTCATGCATCTGCCGGTTAGATTGTTCCAGATCGTTAAGTCAGTTTTATTTGTATAGCACCTTTCACAATGCACATAATTTAAAAGCAGCTTTACAGAAGACCAGGCATTAACAGAGGATAAAACTGTAATGTCTATATTGTCTATGAGTCATCACTGTGTAGTTTGAAAAAATACGATTGTGAATTGTGTTTAAAAATAAGTAATTAAATAAAAATTGTATTTATATCCCAGTGAGCAAGCTGAAGGCAACTGTGGCAAGGAACACAAAACTCCATAAGATGTTGGTTAATGGGAGAAAAATTACCTTGGGAGAAATCAGACTCACTCTGGGGGCCAGTTCCCCTCTGGCTAACATCATGAATATAATGCCAATATTACTTATGTATAGGCAAGTCATGGTTTAAATTTATTAAACTAAGTAAGTGTTAAGGGTCAGCATTTAAACAAAGATTATGTATGAAATAAGATTAATGTCTAATGTCTTCGAAGTCCACCCTTTATTAACTGCAGAATTTCATATAGATGCAATTGTCCTCGCTAATTGGCTGATGAAGGCTTTTGTTGGCAATTGATAGTCTATGTATTCCATTTCAAGAGTGTAGTCCATCAATAGACCGAGGTGATGCAGGCAGAGATCAGTGAGGTAGATCGCAGTTCAACCTGGCCGGTAATATCGATGTGGTTCGGTGGGGTCCATCCTAAGTTCAAGGTTCAGACAATGGCATATGAAGTATCCCATGTCTTATGGTTGCAGTTGGCATCAGTTCATCCTCTGAAGTCCATCGTAATAGACTAAAGTGATGTTTGGCTGGCACCGGCTGCATTTAGTTATCATCACACAGTGACACGTAGCAATGGAGTCCAACACGAAGCAGGAATGGAGCTGAATCCAGCTGGTTCTGGTGACCTCAGGATAGGAGTTCTGAGGTTGAGACAGGGAAACAAATAAAATAATGTTAGCATAGATGCCACTATGCTATAGAGTTATAGATCATGATCGATTTTTCTGGCTTCTGGTTCAGGCAGACCTAACTAAAGCAGCCTAATTGTGAGTTGAAGGATAAATTAGGTGTATGCCTGGCTAAATAGATGAGACTCTTTAGTCTAGACTGAGGGAGTGTGTCTGCATCTCAAACAATGTTAGGGAGACTATTCCATAGTTTAGGAGCCAAATATGAAAATGATCTACCTCCTTTTGTGGATTTTGATATTCTAGGAGCTATTAACAGGCCAGAAGTTTGCAATTGTAATGAACGTGATGGAAGATAGCATGGTAGAAGGTCACTTAAGTACTTCGGAGATAGACCATTCAAAGCTTTGTATGTAGTTAACAGAATTTTAAATGAATATGACATTTAACAGGTAGCCAATGTAATGATGATAAAATGGGGCTAATATGATCATATTTCTTTGTTCTCGTTAGCACTCTACCTGCAGCATTTTGAACCAATTGAAGTTTATTTATTGATCTTGCTGGACATCTTCCCAGTAATGCATTACAATAATCTAGTCTTGAGGTCACGAACGTATTAATTTGTTTTTCGGCATCAGCAACGGAGAGCATGTGCCGTAATTTAGCAATGTTTCTTAGGTGGAAGAATGCTGTTCTACAAACATTGGAAATTAGATTTTCAAAGGAAAGATTGGTATCAAATATAACACCTAAGTTCTTTGCTGTTGAAGATGATGTAACAGTACAACAGCTGCTTATTTTTAGAGGTTTTTTGGTCCAATAATTAGTACCTCTGTTTTGTTGGAATGGATTAGAAGGAAATTTCTGGCCATCCAATCTTTTATTTCATTGATACACTCTGCTAATCTGGAGAATTGTGAATTCTCATCAGGTTTTGATGAAATATAAAGTTGGGTAAGTCGTGATCACGAGAAAACAACTTTTTGTTATGTCGAGATCACGAGAAAATTAAGTCGTGATCACAAGAAAAC
This sequence comes from Moxostoma hubbsi, assembly GCA_032164185.1. Lineage (NCBI taxonomy): Eukaryota > Metazoa > Chordata > Actinopteri > Cypriniformes > Catostomidae > Moxostoma > Moxostoma hubbsi. The sequence goes on along the minus strand of JAVLUX010000047.1, from coordinate 17,703,655 downwards.
AACCTTATTTATGTCGAGATCACGAGAAAACGAGACAGAAAAAAAAATAATAACGCAAGGCCTCTTTTAGCTTCCGTACTTTTAGCTTCCGTACGACATAACAAAAAGTTGTTTTTCCCTTTAATTTTCTATACAGTTTTTAATTGACCTACAAGGTATGAAGGACAATGAGAGATCCTTGGCAGAAAAGTACAATTTATTATATATAAATGTAAAGTTAGGCACCTTTCACATAGGCTAAATCAAACATATTACTAAACGCCAGGCAGCACATCACAAACACTTAATAAACGCGTTTTCATCAATATAGCAAGACTCGCTTTCTTCTGCACTCTACAGGTGTCAAGAACTGCAATATGCACTTGGATCTAAATCGCGGCTGGCTTGACCGCAGTCATGCAGACGTCCCGGTCCATCAAGTTGGCTTGCAATGAAATTGACCAAACTTTCAGGGTCACTTTATTGTCTACGACAAAGTTGTAGACGTGATAGTCTTCTAAGGTGTTTGACACTAATCTGGAAGTTGTCAATGACAACCATGATATCCTTATTGAAAACAACTTTTTGTTTTGTCGAGATCACGAGAAAATTAAGTCGAGATCACGAGAAAACAACCTTAGTTATGTCGAGATCACGAGAAAACGAGACAGAAAAAAAATTATAACGCAAGGCCTCTTTTAGCTTCCGTAAACATAACTTTACATTTATATATAATAAATTGTACTTCTGCCAAGGATCTCTCATTGTCCTTCATACCTTGTAGGTCAATTAAAAACTGTATAGAAAATTAAAGGCAAAAACAACTTTTTGTTATGTCGAGATCACGAGAAAATTAAGTCGTGATCACGAGAAAACAACTTTTTGTTATGTCGAGATCACGAGAAAATTAAGTCGTGATCACGAGAAAACAACCTTAGTTATGTCGAGATCACGAGAAAACGAGACAGAAAAAAAATAATAACGCAAGGCCTCTTTTAGCTTCCGTAAGATAGCCTTATTGAAAACAACTTTTTGTTTTGTCGAGATCTCGACAAAAATGAAGTCATGATCACGAGAAAACAACTTTTTGTTATGTCGTGATCACGAGAAAATAACGTTTTGTTATGCCGAGATCACGAGAAAATTAAGTCGTGATCACGAGAAAACAACCTTAGTTATGTCGAGATCACGAGAAAACGAGACAGAAAAAAAAATAATAACGCAAGGTCTCTTTGAGCTTCCGTATCTTTGAGCTTCTGTAAATTTGTACATGTTAAATTAAATCTTTTTTCATAACTTTACCACTTTATTTGTGTTAAATAATTTTCTATTGTTGCAATTACATTACAGGATACCTCTTTGAGGTAAGAGGGGGACATGCAGATTTTGTTACACATTATCTCTCTAACTCAGTAAAATAATGTGTTTTAAGACAAAAGTTTTCCTTTTAACAATGCGCAAATTGCTTTCACCCTACAGAATACAAATGTGCAAGTATTGTATGATTTATTTGAATTTAAAATGTTTTTCTATTGTTGCAATACAGAGGCAGGCACATTGTTTGCGCACAAATCCACAAACCCTCCATTTTGCAAGAGGCAAACTGTGTTGTCCAGCTTGTTGAGTGAGAAATGTAATGTGTGTGAATATGTGAGTAACATTTCAGCTGTGTTTTTAAACCTTTTGTTTCTCAGCACATTAGTGTGACATACTTGTGCCCTTTGACCCTGTTACTACAGCAGAGGGCGTCTGTCAACTCCTTATTACCCCCACATGATAAAGCTTCTTCTTGATTGACTGACTGACACACAGATTGTGTACTGCATGTTCTAGAAGCTGAAGCCACAGTAATGGACAGTAACAGATTAAAGGTATTGTGCGTTTGTGTGTGAAAGTTTGCGTTTTCTAGTTAACATTGATCTGTTTACAGCATAATGTCAAATTTACCTTTTTCTTTAAAAAGAGCCAACATCTGTTACATTGAGACACTTTAAGCTAGTCAAAAAGCCTTGCTGGTACACCAGCATTTTATGTTGTCAAAACACAACATATGCTAGTGACAAGGCATGTATTATATATGATATTTCTGATGGGTTGGTTGGTTGGTTGGTTGTTGCTGTTTTTTCAGCAGGAATGGCACTGAAAGTGACTAAATGTCCCCGAAATTCAAAATGTGGGGACAAAAATATCCCTACAATGAATTCCTTGTTATTATTTGGCTTATTTGTATATTTTATTTAAATATATCTGTCACCTGATATATTTCTTTGAATTTTATTCTAGGCCTAGTTATGCACATTATCACTTTAAACATACAGTAAGTTGATACTGATTAACATTTATAGGTAACAGCTTAATTATACATATTGAGATTTTATTAAAGTTTCCATGTATACATTCAAGTATTTTACATTAATGGATGACACAAGGCATGTTTTTTGTTTAGTTAGACAGAAATGCCCTCATGAAGGTAAAAATGGCTGATAATAAAAATGTATTACTGACACTGATACTTAGCTTTGACTGCTCTACTAAATAATGAATTTGATTGTGTTTTGCCACTCTCAGAATCTTTCTTAATAATTACAGTCCCACCCAAGTGTCTAATGTATTAAATATGTGATGGTCAAAGTGCCACTGTTAGTGGAAAGGCCATGACTGTGCTTACTGTAAATAACTTATGTGAGATTAGATTAGTATCAGTCATGATTCAGCACAAGCAATTTAACATACATTTATGGGAGTATTGTGTTTGTGATTTCCTTGTGCAAAGAATTCCTTGTTGCACAAAACATTCAATTTGCTTGGCTAGAAATAGTCAACATGGTGAGACTCTCACTTCCCAATTGTTGAAAGGAAACAAAACATGGGTTAACTTTTTAAAATCCTTTTTACTGTTTTTAAATTAATATTTATTGTTATGTTCCAAATGCTTCGCTAAAAGAGCACAACAGTCGAGTTCTGGAAGTAAAAATTCCATTAATTTTCTCCATAGGAACTTCTAAATCTTTCAAGACAGAACTACCCTGAGCTCAGAGGTTATTAATCAATAAAGCCGTAAATGTGCTCTGCAGCGATCGGCCAATTCCATGACGCACTTTGAAGGACGCAATCGAGTCTGTCTTCCCACACCAGGGCTATTCAACTTCATCGACAAGTGGGCCAGATGGAAAAAATCTTCGGGGCGTGATTCTTTTTCAAAAGAACTGTATGAACAGTCCCCAAGGCAACTAACAACCTCACTCTAGCCAGTGAAAATTTCTGACAGGCCAAATTTGGCCCATGAGCTACCAGTTGAATAATAAAAAAAAGATTTGTAATTGTGAAAAATGTTGTATTGTGATATCTTCAAAAAGAATGAAATGAATAACCAATTAACTTCATTCAAAGTGCAGTTATCATAATTAAAAAAATAAAATAAATATATGGTGTGAGCACCCTTACCATTACAACAGCACCAATTCTCAAAGAATTGTGCACTTGAATTGAAAGAATTGTACACTTGTGCACTTTTTTTCAAGGTTGTTGGCAGATACAGTAGGTTGTTCCAAACATCTTGAACAACTTGCCACAGTTTGATATATTTAGGCTCTATATCTTCTGTCTCTTCATTCAATCCCAGAGTGCCTAAATGCACAATGCTTCATGGGATTTTAGTTTATTGCCTCATTAAATACTTTAAGTACACAGTCTTGAACCTTTGTCTTTTTGTTTCAAATACTTTAGTGCTTCAAAATAAAGTTTGTAATGTTGTGATTCATCTCGTAGATGGTTGGTTCGGTTAATTACTTTATAGATCACATTTGAACTATTGTTCAGATTCAGGGAACAAGTTGTAATTTGCTGATTTAATGAAATCCCTATGGAAGACATTAATGGAAAAAGTACCTTGGAACCAATTACACTATGTTGTTTGACCAAGTAAAGCCTCGTTCCATCACCTTGTGTTCATATTTGTGTTTTCAAAATTGCACATTTGAATGCTGAATATTCATGTTGGCTACTGTAAGTCGTCTTATGTTACCCTACAAAAACACGTTTCCTAATGAACATAAGCAGTTATATAGAAAGATTTCTATAAGGAGCCTCTTTTATGGCATTATGTTGGTGAGAACTGTTCCTATTAAAGTGCAGCATCTCAGATTCTATTTTTTTATTTTTTTCCCCCATTTCTTATAGAATTTGAAAGTCGAACCAGAAGAGCTGTTCACCAAGCTTGAGCAGATTGGCAAGGGATCATTTGGAGAGGTCTTTAAAGGGATTGAAAACCGCACACAGCAGGTGGTTGCTATAAAGATCATTGATCTTGAAGAGGCTGAAGATGATGTGGAGGATATACAGCAGGAGATTACAGTCCTCAGTCAGTGTGACAGCCCCTTCATCACTAAATACTACGGCTCTTATCTGAAGGTGAGGCTCACATCCCTGATCATCAAGTACTATGTTCCTTCATTTTTGGACCTCATAAGCAATGTGTGTTGTAAAAAGCACTATACAAATAAAAATTACTTAACTTGATTAAGTAGTATTTCCCCTTTCTCTCTCTTACCTGAGTGAGCTGCAGAGCAAGTCCTCCCAAGATTTTTAAGTTTGTGCCCCTGGTGCTGAAGCCATGCTATCAATATGTGGAACCCTGAATGATTTAAGCATATTAGCACGATGATGTGCAGTACCGGAGTTGAAATGTGAAAATGTTCATTACAAAACCAGACTTTTTACCTAGCATAAAGTCTGGCTCACTTTGCAGCTTATACTGGCCAATAACTGCAAACGGAAGGGGCAACCACATTGCATTTTATGTGACGTTTAAGGGGCAGGTAAATCAAAAGACAATATTTAAATTAAAAGTAATAATTGCTAAATATGTTTGACTTTGTCAGTATTTCTGTCCATCCTGAAGTAATATATACTGACTACATTGCTCAAAACAGTGCAGAATATACAGTTGTGCTTGAGGAGCTACAGTCCCATTTACCTTTTTACTAAGTGCTGCAAACAAAACTCTCAAAATCTTTCAAAGATCTGATGCCATAAACCTCACAAACTTTGACAGAAGCACTTTTTGTAGCTGCCTGAAACAATGGTAACAATTTGGTTTGCATTAATCCAGCCAATCAAATTAGAAAAATGGAACATCAGTCTGATCCATCCTTTTGCATTCTTTATTAAGAGAGCTTTCTGATCTAGCTATACTTTAGGGAACAAAATAGCTGAAAGTGTCACCTGAAGTGAGGGGACATCCTCATAAAGAAATATGATTTATATAGAGATTAAATAATGCCTTCATTATAGAATTCATATTATTATAAAGTCATTATATTCCTAAACTCATGTTGAAGAAAAAGAGTTCATGTTTGACTTCAGAATGGTTTGACTATTTGTCTCTCTCTCTCTCTCTCTCTCTTTGTCATTCTCTTTCAGGACACAAAGTTATGGATCATCATGGAATATTTAGGAGGGGGCTCGGCCCTGGATTTGGTAAGAATTTTAACTCTCTCAACTGTACCAGTCACTGGTACTTACCAAGAACCTTTAAATGGACAGATCACCCAAAAATTATTATTTTCTCATAATTTTCACACTTATGCCGTCTCAAGCTCATAAGACTTTATTTCTTCTGTGCAACATGAACAAAGACTTTTTTGATGGAGATTGATATTATTTAAAAATTATTTATGATGGAACTGCAGGGGGTTCATGAATTTGTGATAGAAATCCATGCATCTGTTTTCTATAGCTGCTTATCCTATGTAGGGTCACAGGGAGTGCTTGAGCCTATCCCAGCTGTCTCAGGCCAAAGGTATGGAAACCTGGCCTAGACAGCTGGTCAGTCCATTGCAGGACTAACATGCACAGACAAACAACACATTCTCACTCTTACCTACGGGGCAAATTTAAACTATCCAAATCACTTGACCTGCATGTATTTGGAATGGAAACCCATGTGAACACGGGGATAACATGGAAACTCAACACAGAAAGACTGGTGGTGAGCCAGGACTCAAACCAGAGACCTTCTTGCTGTGAGGCAACAGGGGTACCCATTGAGACATTGGGCTTCCCTGTGATAGAAATACGTATGTACATTTTAATTTAATTGAAGTGTGTAATTTTCAAAGTCTTTAAAATTAATACTGAGCACAAATGTTTCAGCAGTTAATCTCCCCAACACCAAAACACTTCATACTTGTCTCAAAATCAACTCATTCTACCATAACAAGGCAAATATTAACAGCCATCAAAACACTTTTAATGTTTCAATATGCCTTCCTTTTTTAGGTAAGTTGAAACTTCAGAAACTCTAATATTGTAAAACAGCCAGTGTCTCCACATCCATACAGCATATGATTCTGCAAACATTCAGATGGTCACATATGTAATCAATGTAAATGTGATACAGAAGAACAACACCCAGAAAGCTAGCTAATGATTTATTTATACAGTCATGAAATCAGAGACCCTCTCCTCGAAATCCATAATAATGCTTGTTGATGTTAATAAAAAGCTATTATTAAGGCATATCTATGGTTTAAGGTGATTAAATTATGTACATTAGATTCTTTCTGAATTATCCGATTTTTTTTTTTTTACTTTATTCAATAGGCTTGTTTGATTATGTCAGACATGTAACAGGTTAATAGTGAATACACATCCTGACACTCTTAACACAGTTCTAAAGCCTGAGAAATGTGGCATATGAAAACTACCATCAGACATGCAATATTTGTCTTAACCAGAGTAAATAATAATATTTATCATCATATTCCATGTTCACACTTACTAACAGCAGTTTTCGATATAACTATTGTTACATTCAAAATAAATGCAGACATTGTTTTAGCAGTATAAAATTATATTTATTCTCAAAATTAATTTATTTCACAAACAGTAGCCTATGCACTGTGATGGTGGAGATGGGGTCCCGTTCTTCACGTTAGACCTTCCATGAGTTTTGTTCATATAAGATCATCATTAGATCAGATTTGGTCTCATGTCTCTCACAGTGATTGCTTTGGAAATTAAAAAAAGCTATTTGCGATCAGAGTTTGTACCATTTCTTCCTGAAAGGTTCAAATGAACCAAGAGCAGCTGTGGGTCAGTTCGGTCTAATAGAGCAGGCGTGATAACAGTGACAGTAATCTGTGAAATATCATGATTTATGTCAAATCTTGTGTTTTTAATTTCATTGAGTTCAAAAGTTTTTGGCTATTTTCAGCTCAATTTGTTGGAAGCGTCCATTGACCACAGCTCTTTTCTGGGCTGCCAAAAGAACACATGGCAAAGATGTTTGAGGCTTACTTGGAATATTAAGAAATTAAATGTTTTTATTTATGAAATATATTTAAAAAATCACACCCTATCGAGTCAATTTGACCCCCTTTATGCATTTGGCATTAAACCTGTTAGACCCAGTTCCCTTGACTTCCATTCCACTTTTGGAATACCCACCACCAGACATCCTGCTCCCACACAGCAGGAAATTAAGCTTTAGGTATTGTACTTCTAGAGGAACTACTCGGTTTTTGTTGCTTTCATACATGAGGAACTATGGTTCGTCTTAGCCATTAAAAGGGACTTTTTTAACTCCTATTCTGGGGTAGGTACTTTTTGGGAGAAAAAGGACTGTGGGATGTGGTGCAACCTATGGTTAGATGTATGATGCACAAAGCAATGAGAATTCAAAAAATTATCGCGATAAACAATATCTTGATGTTAAAGTATTTAAATTTTTTGTATTAGACAAGGGAACCTCATAAGCAGGCAATGACAAAGCCTTTTGTTGTTTAGTCGTTTTATTCTCAAGAAAAAAAATTACGATGTTATTAAGAATAGTACGAGTTTTTGAAGAATTGCACTTAGCAGCATTCTTCTGAATTTCTTATAATTTATCCTAAGAACTGTCTTATTTTTCTTCTTAAGAACATTTTTGTGAATCAGCCCCAGAACTCTTGTTGAGAAAGGGGCTGTTGAGTGTTGAGATCCTCTCTCAGCCTGTGTTCTGTGCTACAGCTGGAGCCTGGAGCTCTTGATGTGACTCATATTGCAACCATCCTCAGAGAAATCCTAAAGGGTCTGGATTATCTGCATTCAGAGAAGAAAATTCACAGAGATATTAAAGGTATCTGTGCATACACATATTAAGGGTATTAAGTGCATTAATTCTGAAAACTCAGATCAATATTGCTAATATGTGCTCATCTGTTTGTGTGTATCTCTCCAGCTGCTAATGTCCTGCTATCAGAGCAGGGTGATGTGAAACTGGCTGATTTTGGTGTGGCTGGGCAGCTCACAGACACACAGATCAAGAGGAAGACGTTTGTGGGCACTCCATTCTGGATGGCACCCGAAGTCATTAAACAGTCCGAGTATGACTCAAAGGTCAGAGCCTGGGCACGTTGCTTGTGTGTGTGGTGTTTTTTCTATCAGCAACCAATGTATTACAAGTAATGTAATCGTTCTCGGTGGGGTGCGTGGTGAGTTGAGCGTGGATGCCGCTACGTCTCTGTGGTAACGTGCTCAACAAGCCATGTGATAAGATGTGTGGGTTGATGGTCTCAGATGCGGCGGCAACTGGGATTCATCCTCCGCCACCTGGATTGAGGCGAATCACTATGCGACCACTAGGTCTTAAAAGCACATTGGGGGAAAAAAATCCCCCAAAAACACATTGATTTTGTGCAAAATCCAGTTTATCGACCCAATAAAGGCACTGAAATAGTGCTGTGCCATGAGTATTTAAATTAAGACACTGTCATTCTTTTCAGCGCAAACATGCCCTATTTCCTATTATAGATTGCATCTTATTCACAAAAAGGAACAATCCAAGGGCATGTTATCTGAGGCTGAAACTTGTTCAAGAGTAAAAACTTCATTTGAAGTGCATTAATATTGTCACTGTCTCAGTCTTAAAAGCGCTCCAAAAACACATCTGCCAGTCTGATATCAGCAAACCCAAGGACATGTAAAAAGTAGAGTGTTCTCTGATTGGCCGAAAAAGAGGGGCTGCTCCTCTCAAATTTTTGCCGTTGACAGACCTACTTCTATCACAAAGACAGGATTTCTCAGGAAAACAATTTCAGGATTATATGTGAGGTCGTAGAGCCTTGTCTATATATGCTATTGCAAATTAATAATATTTTCTCAACCCTGTATTGTTACAAACCCATATGACAACACAAAGTGTGACATTTTAAATTTGTTGAAATAAATTTTTATAAAATTTTTATAATTATTTTTTCTCCCCAATTTGGAATGCCCAATTCACGCTATTCTCCACGGCATCCATGAACAACTTACCACGTGCCCCACCAAAAGTGAACCACATTATAGCAACCACGAGGAGGTTACCCTATGTGACTCAACCTCCCTAGCAACTGGGCCAATTTGGTTACTTAGGAGTCCTGGCTGGAGCCACTCAGCATGCCCTGGATTCAAACTCCTTGACTCAAGGGGTGGTAGTCAGTGCATTTTTATAACATTCCCAGTCACAGACAAATGTTGTGAAGCCCACCTGTCCATATAACTCAAAAATCTTTTTATTAAAGGGTCAAAATTAACTAAGTAAATCACTCTAATTTGCTGGAAATAAAATTCCCAAATACTTAATGCCCTGCTTGGGCCACTGGAAGGCAACCGGTTGAAAATCTGATACAGGGCAGTATGCTGTCAGAGCCAAAGCTTTGGATTTAGACCAATTCACACTGTATCCTGAGAACTTGGAAAAGGAATTCATAATTATGTGGAGGTAAGGCATAGATCTAGTAGGTTTGGAAACTAATAATAAAATATCATCTGCGTAAAGCAAAAATTATGCCCCACACCTCCTGCCACCAGCCCTGGATAATCATCATCCTTTCTTATCGTGGCTGCTAATGGTTCCAGGGCAAGACAGAACAATAAGGGAGAAAGAGTGCAACCCTGCCGGGTGACCCTATCCAGAGTAAAATAATTTTAAATTAATCAATTCGTTTGAATTCGCTGCTACAGTGTGTCTATAAAGTAACTTAATCCACCTAATAAAAGTATTCCCGAACCCATACATTTCCAAAATCTTGAAAAGATTTTAATCCCATTCAACCATATCAAACGCATTTTCGGCGTCAAGTGAGATGACAGCGACTGTAGTCTGATCATTTACCACTGACCACATGATACTGATGAAACACCTAATGTTATCAGAAGACCTATGGCCCTGAATAACCCCACCTGTTCTATATGTAGAAGAGATGTCATAAATTAACTTAATCGGTTAACCAACAATTTTGACAATATTTTATTGTCTTGTAGATCAGGGAATTTGGATGGTAACTCTTACACTCGCTTGGATCTTTGTCCTTTTTAAGAATCAGACTAAATATCTTTCCTTATTTTTATGGGGTTCCCCAACCCATTCACATTCCACGTGGAGAGAAACAATCCACTTATATTAACATTTGACATATAAGAAAAATTAGATTGTGTGTCAAAAACAAAATTATAGACCACATTCCAACATTAGTGCAACAATCAAACCCCGAACCAAACAAACAAGTACAATTAAAGGCATAAATACAAAGAGCGTTCAGATTCTTCCACAAAACTGTCCCAAAGGTGTGTAACTCCACAAAACAAACTCCAACCGCTAGGTGGAACCAGCACAAAAAGAAAAAGTAATTCAGATTCCTCGAACAGACAAGTGAATGTTCAGTGAGTTAGTCCATTCGGCTGCAATGTGAGTACCACACGATAACTTACTCACTCCATTGACTTTATGAAGGAAAATCACTTGCTGTGGGCATGTGAATGTATTACGCCATCCTTAGCATCTATTCTCAACTTGGCTGGGAATATGTGCAAAAGCGATTTTCTGTTGATGTAAAAGTTTTGTGCGTTCCTTGAAACGATCACATTTCTCTCTTATTGAATTTGGAAAGTCTGGGAACAAAAAAATGCTGTGGCTTTTCTAAGAAAGCCTTTCTTTATTCCACGCCTCGTGTAACACAAGAAATGTATCGGATGATCTCAGAAATTTGGCCAGAATTCATTGGGGCCTGCATCCCTCCACAACTCCCTGAGAAGGAACCCTGTGAGCTTGCTCGATTTATAGTTTATTGCCTGTTATATTTCCTAACAAAAGTTCCTACCAACGGAGCAATTCAAGCTTGAAGTAAGAGTTTTTTTTTGCATTTGCTAGTCAGCAGGGAGCAGTCAGAACAACTCCAGCTGTACAGATAAAGAGCAGCTGTACAAGTGTCAAACAAACCAACAGCTGGACAGGAGCAGAGTGCAGATGTCTTGAGACATGTTTTTTAACATTTCAAACTACATTTTATTTGACATAGCATAAAAAGAATGCATTTTCTTGTGAGATGCTGAAAACTGGTGAAACACGATACAACCACAGTGAGATGCTCTGACACGTATAGAGACAGAACGCTAGAACATGTCCTTTGAGAGCAGGCCAAGTCTACCTCAGACAGATAGCAGAGGACTTTAAGGCCAGTGATAGGATTCTGATCAATGATATAGAGATAAACCAAATAATATATTGACTTCTAAAGCCACATTTGGATTGACTAATCAATGTTTTACTAGTCTTTAAATTATCTGAAATATTATATTGACTAAATATTTAACCTGTATATAATCTTTATTTGGAGGACTGTTTTGGCAAATTATTGATATTCGTGATTAAGTAATCAGAAATTAATGTAATTAAAAATTGTAATCAATTGTCAGGCATAAACTTACTGAGTTATAGTCAGCTGTGTGTGTTTTGCAGGCAGATATCTGGTCACTGGGTATAACTGCAATTGAGTTGGCAAAAGGAGAGCCGCCCCACTCTGATCTTCACCCCATGAAGGCGTTATTTCTCATCCCAAAGGATCACGCCCCCACCCTGGAAGGACACTACAGCAAAGCTCTCAAAGAGTTTGTAGACGCCTGCCTAAATAAAGAACAAAACTTTGTAAGTGCTGCCAAACAATGTATTTACCCTTTCGATTTCTGCAGGGTACTAAAGCATAGTTGATTACATAACACAATGTTCTATGTGTCTTAGAGTCTTTAATCTTTTTCTGTTGTCTGTAATAGTATACATTTTGTGTTGTCTCTACCAGAGACCAACAGCTAAAGAGCTTTTGAAACACAAGCTTATCGTTCGATATGCCAAGAAGACATCATACCTCACAGAACTCATTGACAAGTACAGGAAATGGAAAGAAAAACAGGCTTGTGATGCGTGCAGCTCAGTTTCAGACTTGTAAGCACAGACATCAACACAAATAACACACATTTAATTATATTATCATCTTGTTTATTCACAGAAAATAATGCTGTTTGTATGTTCAGAGAGGATGATGAAGCATCTGGAATGAAGTCGGTGGGTAAAGACTGGATTTTCAACACTATCAGTGAAAAAGAGCCCAAACTGAACCAAAATGAAATCAAACAACAGGAACACAATAAGGTGGGGAGCGAGACGCTTATCCATCTAAATGAGGACATAACATACCACGCTGCAAAGGTAAAATGCAAGAACTACAGCAACACTGAAACAGGAAAAATAGAAAAAGAACAGAGGTGTGGATTTTATTCTTACTGCAATGAACACACTATTCTGTCAATCTGAGCATAGCTCAGACAAATCTGTCTGTCTCAGGAAAGATCATAGACATAATTTCAGTCATGACTCATTTTTGACAAAATGGGTAGATACTGCATTTGGTCACACTTTATATTATGTGTCTTTAATTACTATGTACTAACATCAAAATACATACAGTATTAATAAAATAAAATTTACACAAGATTCACATTTGCTAATACTGAGGTGGAGGTACAGGTTAGTTTAGGAGTAGGGTTAGGGGTTCGGGTAAGGGTTTGGTTAGGTTTAGAGGTAAGGTTAACAGTGTAACTACAAATGTAAGTACAATGCAATAACAAGTATGTACATAATAAGTACATTGTATTAAATGCTAAGTACATTGTAGTTAAAGACACCTAAAATAAAGTGGAACCCGGAATTTAGCCTTTGTGCAGCAACATAGTATTGTATTGTGTTTATTTAAGGCAGAGAATAGTTAAAAGTTGTAAATAATACAGACTAACCCTACACATATCCATAAAAGAAAGCTTTTGGGATTTTAAGAATAAAAACAAAAAACATTATTGACTTTATTAATAATAATTTTTGTCTTTGAGGACTTTCCCAAAGGGAAGTTTTGACATATTTTGCTCACTTTTGGGAACAATTTATCACCCAACTATAGCCAAGTGAATCTACACAAACACACACACACACACACACACACAAATCACTCATACATTACATACCATATTAGTCATAACACAAAAATGACTTCCCTTTTTGGCTGACGTCATCAAGCCCTCTTATTTGTCACCCCCTCTCCACCAATCACCTGTCTTACCAAGACCATTTTAAACCATTCAATCAATTTCCAATGTATAAATTCAAGTCCTGCATTATTCTTTTCTCTTTAAATACCCTGTTTCTCTATAAAGAAGTGAAATGTGTTGTGAATACTTTTTCATGTTGATTTGAAGGTTCCTTGTGTAATCTGTGTCTTTGTTTGGAAACTGTAAAATAATATATATTTAGATAAATGTCATAATACACAGTCACACAACTTGTGAGGTATATGGGCGTCAAGAAGGCTTTGTTTTATTAATAGACTAGTGAGAGATCCATTAATCTGTCACAGCAGGATTTTATCCTCAAGATGTGGTTAGAAGTGGGACTGTTTTTAGCTGTGGCCCCTCTGAGCTTCATAGAGAGCTGTCGTTCTCCCCATCTGTGCTGTAGAGAGCAGCTTAAACTAAATTTAACTTAAAAGCGATCCTGTAGTTGTCAGTGGGTGTTTATATACTCCTGCAACCTTCTGTCAGTTAGTGATATGATGTTTCACAGTATATACAGTATACATGTCTCTTTCTCAATGTTTAGGTTCCAGACAGTCCAAAGAGACCTCTGTCCCAGAGCATGTCCTCTATTATATCTCCATTGTTTGCAGAGGTAAGACTTCGATTCTGATAAACCAAGCAATTTTCCAACTTTGTTTTCTTAATGGTCTGTACGGAAAGATGTATCCTGAAGAACACTTTTTCTAGTAGATCAGATGATGAACTTTTTTGTCTTCTGTCTGAAGTTGAAGCAGAAGGTTGGTGTTTATAAGCCGGCTGTGTTAGAGGACCTAAAGGATGCCATGCATCAGGCGGAAGAGGCATGTCCGGGCATCACTGACTCAATGGTGACGACGGTGCTGCAGAGATTAAAGAGGTATTCACACCAACTTTTACATGCCATCAGGTATAGACTACGACTAAAAAACTGCCTGGGACCTATGTTGGCCTAATACAAATCATAACTTGTATTGTATATACATAACAATGTATTATGTAGCAGTTCATATATCCATTTTCATTTTGATATGTTTGATATAGCTGTTTATAGTTTATTATGGCAAATCAAATTGAGTTTTAATCATGTGCAGGGAATGAATTGTAAATATCAACAAATCAGTTTTTTCTCAAATGCTAATTCTTCATATCAGCAATGGACTAAAGAAAGTGTTAATTCTTGACATCAATAATTACATTTGCACTAGTAAAGTTTTATTCTTGATATCTGTAACTGCATTATGACTAGTAGAATTTCACAATAATCTGTCATACCATTTTGACATTTCATCATGTGCAGGATTATTTATACATACAGTGGCAAGAAAAAGTATGTGAACTCTTTGGAATCACCTGCATTTATGTATAAATGTGTCCTTAAATCTGGTTTGAACTTAATCTAAGTTACAATAATGAACAAACACAATATGTTTTGACTAATAACACACAAATTATTGTAGTGCTCTTGTACATACTGAATACATCATTCAAACATCCACAGTGTAGGTTAGAAAAAGTATGTGAACCCCTAGGATAATGAAGTCAACAGAAGCTAATCAGTTAATGAAATTAGATTGGAGGTGTGGGTTAAAGCTACTTATATTTATAAAAAGCACTTGAAATGTTTGAATTTGCTACTCACAAAAAGCATCTGCAGATGTGGACCATGCCTTGCATAAAAAAAAGAGATCTCTGAAGACCTACTATCAAGAATTTTTGATTAGCATAAAACTGGAAAGGGTAACATTTATTTTAAAGAGCTTAGATTTTCATCTGTCCACAGTTAGACAAATTGTATATAAATGGAGATGGTTTAGTGCTAATTTCCCTAGAAGTGACCATCCAGCCGAGATGACACAAAGGACACCACAGAAGGCTCAATGAGGCATAAAAGTTATTTTAGAGTGACAGTTAAAGACATTAAGGAATCATTGGAGCTAGTTATCATCTCTGTTCATGAGTCTACAAAAACATTAAACAGGGATGGTGTCCATGGCAGGGCACTGCAAAGAAAGCAGCTGCTTTCCAACAAAATCATTGTTGCAAACCTGAGGTTTGCCAAAGGCCACCATGACACTCCATAACGCTACTGGGAAAATGTTTTGTGGACTGAAACTAAGGTTGAATTGTTTGGGAAGAACACGCAGCACTATGTATGGTGTAAAAAGGGCACTGCATACCAATATGATAACGATATCTTGAAGGTGAAGTACGATGGAGGGAGCATCATGATTTGGGGCAGCTTTGCTGCTTTAGAGCCTGGACCATTTACCATCATTGAGGGAAAAATTAATTCCCAAGATAATCAAGATATTCCTACAGTATAATGTCAAGGTGGTTGTGCGCCAGATGAAGCTCAGTAGAAGTTGGCTGATGCAGCAGGACAATGATCCCAAACATCAAAGTATATCCACAACAGAATGGCTTAAAAAAAAAAAAGAAAATCCACCTTTTGGAGTGGCCCAGTCAGAGCCTAGACCTTAACCCAATCGAGATGCTGTGAAATAACCTCAAGAGAGTCGTTCACACCAGATATCCTAAGAATATGGCCAAGTTGAAGCAGTTCTGTTAGGAAGAATGGTGCAAAATTACTTCTGAACGTAGTGCAGCTATCGGAAATGCTTGGTTGAGGTTATTGCTGCCAAAGGAGGATTGAGTAGTTTTTAAATTCAGTTACTTTTTCCAAAGTGCTGTAAATGTGATGTGTGAAAGGGATGTGTTCAATAAAGACATTCAAGATTATAATTGTTTGTATGTTGTTAGCTTAAACACATTGTGTTTTGAAGATGAGATCACATTTTATGACCAATAAATGCAGAAAACCAGCTAATTCCAAAGGGTTAACTTTTTCTTGCCACTGTCTCATCAATTAAATTTTCACTAGTTAAAATGCTATTTTAACTTGATATTAAGAATTAATTCACATCCTGCACATAATTAAGTCAACTGGGCATGCCATTTTATATATTTTTTTGCATTAATTTGGTGCTGATAGCTGGCCCACTGACAAAAGTCCCTGGCTCTTGGGCCAGTCCATCTCTGCTGGCCGAAACATGCATTTGTGTGTGCCTGATATCTTTGCTCTTTCTCCTTGGCAGGGTTTCCTCCGCACACTAAATGCTGTCTTTAAATTCCCAGTGCCCCTCCATCAAAATTCACTCACTCTCTGTGGGTGGAAATACATTTGACACTCAGTGCACTATACCCAGAACACTTTGAGAACAGGTTCACTCATACACAGCTGAATGTCTGCTATGATTGAATAGAATTTGTGCACAGTATTTGCTTATCTTTTTTAGTGTTATGGGATTTAAATTAAGCCATTATTTTACAATTTGAGGAACTTGCTGTTAGATGATGCTATTTTGTGGACTGAGTGAATTTGTTTAAAGATCCCATTGAAATTTGTTGATGTATTTCCATTATTGAATTTGGACAGGACATATCAAAGGGCATGTCTCTTTTTTTTTTAATAGCCAATAGCCAGTCACAAACCATGATTTCATTCTCACCCTAGACAGCATTTTATTGGACAAAAATGTGGATATGCTCCTTGGTGCAAGATGTCATAAACATTTTTGCTCCAAAAGACTGTAAAGTTTAAATGTGTATAAATATACTAAAAGTAAATTTTGACAACTTTTAAGAGTACATTATCATATACTGTAAATGGCTTCAAAGCTACCAGACTAAAAGCAACAAACTCCATTTCATTTCATAGACTCTTTTTTTTTTTTTTTTTTAGAGCTGTGAAGGTGCAATTATCAAATAACTATTAGCATTGGTTCTCTTTTAAATGGTAATTTTCTGCCTGTTTTTTCAATGTGAAATCTTTTTTTCAGTTCGCCTGCTGTGTCCAGGTGTACTTTCCTAAATATAAGATTTTTATGACAAACTCTCCAGTGGCCAGGGCTGGACTGGCAATCTGGCATACCGGGCATTTTTCCGGTGGGTCAACAAATTTTGGGCCAGTTGCTATATAAAATCCCGGGCCGATTTCTCTTCCCAGTCCAGCCCTGCTTGTGGCTGAAGTTTTGTGCTTGTCACATAATGTTTTGTATGGATAGTATGTGAATAAAGGCACAGGGCTTGTTGCTCCCCTCACATGGCCTGACCTGTGTTCTTGTCCATTGTATTTTCTGACTTTTTTTTGCCATTGACACCCAAGTTCCAGGTGTTTAAACTTTGTTAAAACTATTTCAGCATTTACTGAAATGTGGCAGTAGTGCATTCGCCCCAATGTTTAAAATGTTTTTTTGGGGAAAATCAACCAACGAATGGCTTACTTTTGTCTCTACATATTAAGCTGGAAAAAGATAAAGAAATTTAACAGACAAAATAGCACATTTTCAATCGGTTCCTCAACCCCATACTGTTAAAACTAATTTGGCCTTTATGGACTTCTTTGGTCTTCCTGTTTCTCCAAATAGCACGAAGAGTTATATCACCTTGATTACAGTGTTTTTATGAGGTAATGTAACAGAGGGATTATAGGACTATAAACCAGTGCTGAAGTCCACATCAGAGTAGTATCCAGCTCATTCCAATCATCACTCTCATGGGTCCATTGTGGGATCTTTTTACCTTCTGAACAGAGCCGTTAAACTAAAAAACAGCCTAAACCTCTGCCAGGGCAAAGGCGACATGCAAGGTGTTTTCGTATATATGCTGAGGGGTCCAAATGTCTGAAACCACAAGAGAAAGTGCCTCTATATTGAATTATTCTCATTTTATACAAATAGTTTCATTACAAATTATATTATCAGCTAACAATTTGATTGAAAATATGAAAACCAGAATCAGTTATCTCAGACTTTTTTGGACCCCAAATAATTTATAACTGTCCCCATCCATGCAAATTCACACAATTTTAATTCTTACATCCAAAAACAAGATCAAAAATGTTCACTCTATGTACAGATATTACATACAATGTTTATACACATATTAAATTTTTTTTACACAAGAAAAATATACATAAAAATGTAAACTTTTGTATACAAAAAATAAAAATAAAAAATACCTTAGACAAATTAAAGACCAATAACAAAAGGTGACTAGATTATCCTATCAGTTTTAAAAACAGTTCTACAGTACATTCAGTGAGTACAGGAATCAGTCAGATATCTGAACGCAGAGTGCAAGCAATGTGCCATCTGGAGTTTTCTCTGTGCAGTGGACCTGCTTTCATTCACACAGAACACACAGTAGTAACACAGTATAAACGTGGACCGCAAACAACACTACAGCTTGTTAGAGTAACGAAACACCTTTTGCCACAACTGATGAACATTGGCAGGGAGAGTAACGAAAGAGGACTCTTGTTCACATGTATCAGGCTTTTGAATGACAGTCATTTAGACTAGATCTGTGGTATATAGTGCAGGTGAAAATGTATCTAGAACCACAGGAGGGAATATGACCAAGAAAATTAACCATGTCTTGTCAGTACAGTACTCTTTGAGATTCTCTTCATTTGAGGACAGCTTTAAAAAATCATAGAGGATGTCTCAATTTATTTGTGCAAAAACAAGTCATCATGAAGTAATGGCCAAAACTAATGGCTCCAGCACACCCATGATCATTGTGGCACTCTCAATTGGCATTGTTAATGAAACAACAGCAGAATGAATTTGTGTGAAACAGACCTAAACTAATTTTTATGTAAAATGTCCCATTGAATTGAATGCAATTTCTGAAAGTGATTTTACAAATTATTTAATATAATCAATAATTTACGTAAGAACGAACTGAATAGTTCGTAAAACAATTCTTATGTAAATTGTCGCACATTGAATAGTTCAAGCAACTGAACTATTTATGTTTTGATAAGAATGCTTTTACGAATTATGTGAAATTAACACAATAATGGTTTAACAAATGATTCAATTCAATATAAAAATTTGCACAAGAATGGCTTTACGAACATTACATTCTTAAGTGAATTGTTGAATTGAACTGAAAAGTTCAGAAAAACAACGGAACAACTGATGTAAAAATGACAGAAAACTAGTGAGATTAATTCCGATAAGGTCCATGATTGTTTTACATTTAAACTATGGTCAGTCTTTCAGCATCCACTAGCTGTTACTTTTTAATAGCTATCAAAAATACTGTCACACATGATCACAGTCTTTTTGTCCAAAAAATGACACAGATACACAACATCAATCAATAACAGTGATTAATCATGACAATATTGATAGCTATTAAAACTGCCAAACATTATACAACAAAATCTTTCAGTTCCACAAAGTTGGTTGTAAATGACCAGTTTCTTTTTAAAAATCTCATATTTAGTCTTTTGCCACTCAATAAAACCCAATCTAGAGGTTTCTAATCTATAAATATATTTAATACTTAATAACAATATGTGAGATAATCTTTCGGTGTCAAAAACATTGGTTTTACCTTAAAAATAAAAATTTAATCCGAAGGGAACATTGGTCCTATGTGTCGAAAGGCTGACTGACGGTGGCTAAAAATGGCTGTGTGGAAGTCTGGAGTAAAAAAAACATTCAGGTTGCACACACCATTCTCCATTTAAGATTGCACCAAAGGTACCCACACCCAACACAGGGTCATTTCAGTTTATGTGAACTCTCCCTTTATATGCCAACTCTACTGTACTCTGAAACCACAGAGGACTCTTATATTTTAATAACCACAATTATGCTAAACATGTTAAGCACCATAAAGAATAACAGACATTTTAACCCATATATACGATAGATTGACCTCAAAATATAATTGGTCCGTTTTCTTTTTGCTGAATGAGTTTCATGTCAGTGTTCAACTTTAACAAGGTCTGGGTTGAGAACTTTGCTGTTAACAAACAGTTAAGCCATAAATTACACTGTTTTAAAAGAATGAGATTCAGCTAGAGTTTGAGGTCCAGGTTGAGGCTGCTGAGCCACACCTGAAGACTTGGTTGGGTGGCTCTGCTTATGAGATTATTGCTTTATTTAACCGAGTTGACCTTCTGATGTGACCAGCCCAGATCAAGTCCACTGAGCTTGTGCAAAAACCCATGAAAAAGTCATAATGTTCAGTGCTATAGAAATGTCCTGATTACAAGTCGTACAGTGGACTTTCTTGAGACTCAAGTCCAAATCAATCTCAGAGATGTTCAGACCTGCCCTGTTCTCTGAGAGACAAATGAGTGAATGATGGGTGAAGTTGTGGAGGGTTTGGCTATTCCGGGGCTACCATCTCAAAACTGCCTGAAAACTGTTTAACTGCAGTGCCACCATGATGGCATGTGTCAGGCCATTTAGATCCGGTTTACACCTGGTATTAACATTTTGCTGTCAGACAATCTGATAACACGTGGATGGTGCTAAATAAAGGTGTATGTGTATTTAGACAGGGTCCAGTTGTTTTTGGGCAGCAAACGCATGTGACCACATTGTATTTGCAGTGTAATTGCTAATGCATTCCAGACAACAAAGAAAGAGTGCCTTCTTGCAATTAAACATAACCATCTGATCAAAATGTTTGAAAAGCCCATACATATACATCATGCACAAGACTTCAGTGAACCTTTTCATAGTTCCTGAAATCAGGTGAAGCCAATAATCCAAAATGTTGTTAATATTGAGGGGCATTACAAGTAGGCCTGTCGGTCATTTGAGATGACGGCAATTATTGTGCATTTCAAATTCCAATAATTTTTCTGTCCAAATAAGGGGATTTTATTGTAATCTAGAAATTCTATGAACAGTGAGTTTTTGTCTCTCATTTTCCGGTGTTATTGCGTTGTGTGAGCACTCCAAATGAACTCAAGACTGTCTTGTGGACTATACTCAGAGCAACTTCTTTTCATAATTGTTTTGCACATAAAACCAGATGGGACTTGTAATAGGCCGAAATCGGGCAACATGCTGGATCAGCATTTCCCCGGCATTACGTTATGCTTCCATCTTACCGGACAATTCGGATCAAGTATCATTAGCTGGACAGTGCCAGCTTTAAAATCAAAACAAGACATTCTCTGCAAGCACTTTTCATGTGGAATTCAAAGTGGCACAAATCATGTAAATGTGGCTTCACGATTGCGCTAGTAAAGTGGATAGCCATGATAAATATTGTGGATGAGGGTTTAACTGTCATTGGCCTTTGCAATAAATACACAACCTATGGGACTAGTTCTTTTGAATTAGTCAACCTCCCAATTACAGTTTGGGAAACTTTTAATGTTACTCGAATTGGTGCTATTTAAGTGCATTTATATATTTGGAAGCAAGAGTGCGCCAACTTTTTGTGCTTCATCAACCTGCAGTGGCACACTGATGTAATAATGTATGTATTCACGAATCTCAATCACAAGTAGTAACAGGAAAAACATTTGAGACACCAGGAAAATGGCAATCTATCTTTGTTGACCACTTGTGATCTGATCACCAGAGACAGATGTTAATACCAGGTACCAAGACCTTTAAAAGTCTTGCAATGCTCTCTCTACAGAAAAAAACATATGCACCTACTAACACAAGGACTCCACAAAAAGCAAGTGAACCAAAAACCTGCTACTCTCATTTTAAGGAATAATTATAAATAAGAAGTTTGGGAATAATAAGGAATATGATGGAGAGAATTCACCAGCCTTAGAATAACAGACTGTGAGGCCAGGACAACTCTTGGGTCACAACAACAACAAACAGAGAGGCTATTGACAGGCCATGTACACACTGCAAGGTTTTGGGAGTGACAATCGCAATGAAATGAGGGAGTGAATTCACAAAATGACTGTTCTCTAAGCCTTAATTTTGAAACAAGTAGAACCGATGTGTGTGCAAATCATTCATTAATCCAATCTTGAGTATATTTTCTATTAAATTCAATGGGAAGTTTTAGGTAAAAATGGTTCTCCCAACAGGACTCTCACTTGAACTCACAAGGCTTTATACAGTAATACCATAGCAAGGTTTGGGTGTCTCAGCTGTAAATATGGAAATACATATTGATTCCAGTTTAACTTATTAGGTTGTTTTGGTCCAAAGCAACCAGAAATCATCTACACAGGTTTCATATATGCATGTTTAGCTGCTGCTATTAAACAGCACGATATCTGTTGACCATAAAGTATTGGATTCTACTAGTCCCTAGAGCTGGTGGGATCAGCTATATTGGAGAGAGACAGACTGGTATCAAAATATGTGAATTATTTAAGACACTGGGATTTACTAGCACCGCAACTCAGACAAGCTGTCTGTCTCCAGAGAACAGAGCCATGCATTCACTAGTGGGTCAGGGGATGCGTTTCCCAAGTATGGTTGCAAGTTCCACCATTACCAACATAGTTCAACGATTGGTTGTTTCCTGAGACCACAGTTCTAATGAACATAGCAAACAGCATCGCAAAGCTGTGGTTGAAATGACAGCTCAGAGTAAAATAAGCAACAGATGCACAACAATAAATCAATCGCCCTCACCGCCTTTTATTTAAGTGTTTTTAATCAAAACAAAAATGATCTTTTCTTTGTGCAATCTTAGCTATCAATTTGATCTCTGCAGAAGTTAGGCCTATTACTCCATGCCCTGTGTAACGTTATTACAACATTAACAACACTGTTGAACCATTATTGAACATGGTTTGAATGGCGGATGTGTTGATTTGCGACATAATTACTACGGTTTTGGAAAACATAATTCAGGACATAGTTACTACAGTGTTGTGACTAGCTGGTTGGTTTTCTTCAACGATGCATTTCTAACAAATGCACCG
Source organism: Moxostoma hubbsi (assembly GCA_032164185.1). NCBI lineage: Eukaryota > Metazoa > Chordata > Actinopteri > Cypriniformes > Catostomidae > Moxostoma > Moxostoma hubbsi. Next base: position 17,680,551 of record JAVLUX010000047.1, on the reverse strand, counting down.
TTTCTGTACAAACTACATCAAAATATGGTTGTCACTACCTGAATTTGGTTTTAGAATATGATTGTCATTCCCATAAATAACTAATTAATTGAGTCTTGAAAATTGAGTCTGTTCAGTTAAAGAATGCGATTGTCACCCTCGTTTATAACCAAACTCTGTGTTAACTGTGTGAATATTATGTTATTTAGCACTCTAAAACAGGGTTGACAACTGTATTTTGCTACTGTGTGAACTAGGGGTGTTACGGATCAAATATCATGATTTTAGGGTCATGGTTTCAGTATGGTTCAGTACTTGATATGTTCAGATAAAAAAATACTACTGCCAAATCTAAAGAAAGAATACTCAATTTGGTAACAAACACTTCAACAGTTACCCTTATGAAAAATCACCACGGTTTAAATACAGTGACCATAGTTTCACCATGGTATTTTTCCTTAAAACCGTAGTAACCATAAAATTAACCATGGTTACTACATGGATACTACAGTACTACTGTAGTAAGGCCATGGTTAATTTTTTTCAAAACCATGGTTTCTACAGTCGTGGTTACTACAATGTGAGTATAATATACCCATGGCTAATTTTCGTTAGGATAAAAAAAAAAAATTTAAAAAAACCTCTAATTACCAAATCAAAATTGTAACTTAAGGCTGATGTAATTTCTGCGACACTAGAGCCACCAAATGGAATTGCAAAACAATGTTTTCAAAACAGCTTTCTGAATATGCCCTCCTCCTGCCATTGGTCAAACAAAGAGATAATCATTGGCGTCAGTTGGGGGGGACTGAGTAATGTTCTTGGGGTGGGTCACACAATTTTCATAGCACCAAAGAGAAAGTGTTTACAGTTTTTGAGAAAAATGTCCTTATGAAAGGATTACTTATAGTTGTGTATTTTGTCTCTCAACAAATTATCTTCTCCGCTTGCCATTTTCAACTACACACTAAAGTGTGCAGAACTGTGATGTCATTAACTGATTTAACATTCTAAAAGTTAATTGGACAGTAGTCTCTGTAGAAAGTTGACAAGTGTGAGACACAGGCAGAGCATATACATCTAGAGGTTGTAACTATGTCTATTTTATACTGTTTTCTTCACCATACCATATGCTCATGATGCGTCGTTAGACTTGAGATGAACCACAGTGCAAATGCTTACCGGACTGTGGGTAGCGAACCGCATGGTTCGTTTTTTTACAGTGAACCGTTACACCCCTAGTGTGAACGTTTCCTATTTAGCTGCAGTGTGTAGTTGGCCGTAGAGTATATGGTTAACCGTGTCCAGAAGGACTCTGCTATTATTCAAAGAGCTGTTTTTGATGGAGCATAATGATGTGTGAGGTGGGATGGCCTCTCGCTTGCTCTGTCTCTCTATCTAGACTCAGTTGCTCTGAGGGAAGGGGGGCGTGGCAGCAGTGGCATTAGTGATCGTAAAGCCTGTAGGTGGTGCTGTCGAGCTATGGCTGGGCTGCAGGTCTTTGGGAATCCCGCTGTGGGAAGCCAGTTGGTGGCCGAAGGCTGCACTAAACTGTGGGAGCTGTAGTTTAGGTTGGGTTGAGGTGAGGATGTCCCGAGACGTGGCCGAGGATGACATGAGGCCGGTCAGGCCCGACTGGGGAAGAGCGGAGAGAGCAGATGTCGGCTGCAGGATCGTGGAGTGAGAGATGGAGAGCGGGGTAGAGAGAGAGGTGGAGAGGAGGTGACTTTCAGCACTGAGGATATTCCCAAACTGTGCCGGGTCTGTGAGCGACAAGGGGAGGTTATTCCAAGAGGTGCGTGGAGGCCCTGGAGCTCCACTCAATGGCACCTCAAGCAAAAGAGGAGGGTCAGTTTGATAAGAGGCACCACGTGTGGGAGAGATGTGATCCCTGTAGGGCGATGGCACGTGCTCGCTGCTATAATGACTACCTGGTGGGGAGGGGTCAGACTTGGGAGCCTGGGAAAGCATTTGTTCTGTTAGTCCACTGGTAGGACTGGTAGGCCCTGTGGTGGTTCTCTGAGTGGGTTGAGAGGAAGGGGAGGTGGTGAAATGATGGTCTAGTGAGGCATGGAGAAGGTTTCCCTCCAGTTCTAAATTGGGAAAGGTCTCAGAAGCCATGCGCCCATTAAGAAGGTCTCCGATGCCTGTTGCTGTGACCCCCGATCCAGAGAATACGGCCATGGTGCGGTGGTCAACTCCATCTGCAGGGGTCAGTTCACCCATTGAGGACAAACACACCAGGGAGTCAGGATATGAGCCCATTGCCTGCAAGGCTCTGACCAGTTCTTCTGCCTCTTCTGTGGTGGGAAGCAACTCTCCGTTCTTACCTGGATCCACAAATAAATGTCAGAATAGATGCAAAAATACCAACTAGATTTTTTTATGTGAGTGGTGCTTGCCTGTGTAAAACTTGCCACCATGATGCTAGGATGTTGTGGCCGGTTGCTCGGGCATAACTGTGGTTGCTTACTGGCCCAATTTAAAAGCGCCAACCTTCAAGTCTCTATGATACAGTATTTTGGTCTCTAGATAGGGCTCCTTTAATGCAAGCCTATAAAATGTTATCCCCCTTTATTGTCAGATTACTTAGAAAAGTAATAGCACACAAATCATCAACAAAGCCACATGGTTTGCTTTATGAATTAATGTCTGTAGCAAGAATGCGGCAAAGATTAATATTTAGGGTTCAAGGTTTGTTCCTTATCCGAAGTAATAGTTAAATTCATGCTTGTCTTGGCTGGCACCATTAAAAAGCACCCACACAAACACACTCACTGTACATAATCTAATGAGAACATACCCTCAAAGAGGTCAAAATCCTGAAGATCATCAGGTAGTCTGGGCAGCACATCAGAGAAATCTTCCTGATTCAGCTCAAGATCATTAGGAATGTCAGGTATTTCATTTGTGATGTCATCAGGAAGCTCGCCTGCACTGAGCTCTGGGGTAGACGGACTCCTGCGAGACCGACATACAGACATACAATGTGGAAGAAAATACATTAACCAATACAACATATAATACTTATACTGATTTCCTTGCTTTACTGTGGTGTTAACAAACCTCAGCATTCAATGAGGGGAATGAAAATGTGTTTTTTGGTAGCTATAAACATGTCGACAGTTGAACTTTATCTAATTTGCTCAGCAAGATTCTTTTCAAAATGTTGCTCCTTAATAACAGAGCTGAAAGAGAAAACTAACTACAGAAGAAGACCCACTTCTTGCAGCAATGCTAAGAATTTGATACATATTTGCAGTGCATTATGTGTTAAGCATGTTTTTAATAAAATATTTGAAAAATAGAGCGGCTGTGGGGTTGACACCTGATGTGGGCGTGGTGAGCAGGCAGTGTGAGGGAGGAGGGCATTGGCAGGTTGCCCTGTGGCACAGCAGGGGGAATGGGCTTCTGTGGTCTGCGCAGGCCTCGCCTCTTCTTCTTGTGTTTCTTGGTCAGTGCGGGAGGTTTGGTCTTCTTGCGTGGGCGGCGTTGTTGCTGCTGCTGACTGCGTCTATTACCATCCCCACGTAGGAAATTATCCTGCCACACACGGAATCACATATAACACTTATATATATATATATATATACACACATACATACATATGCATATATATATATATATTCAGATAATTAGAATGCTTCACATTCCTGTAGCAGAAGAGTTAATCATTGATAAGGCCCATACAAAAAGCAGCTTTAGAATACGATGTATTGTTTACTACCATATTATTGATCATAAGTCAATCACTGGTATACAGTTCACAGCAATCCATTTCACAAGTGAATTTGTCAATCAGTTGGAGATTTATTATGAGGGCTTGTTTTAGGGCCCATCAATTTACACCTATGTCAGACATTTTATTTTTTCAAGCCAGGGGTATACATAGTACATAATACTAAAGATATATTTTACAATAATGCTGTTGCTACGCAGCCCCATACGTAGCAGGGTGCAATACACTGTGTGTTGAGACATTTCTTCCGTAACCATCATTACAATTTCGTGTGACTTGTGCCACAGTAGACCTTATGTTGGTTCGGACCAGATGGGATAGTCTTCATTGCCCTTGCACATCAATGAGCCTTGGGCACCCAACACCCTCTCACCGGTTTGTAGTTTGTCCGTCCTTGGACCACTGTCAGTATTTACTCACCACTGCTGACTGGGAGCACCTCACAAGCCTTGCCATTTCAGAGAAGCTCTGACCCAGTCTTGGCCATATCAATTTGGCCATTATCAAAGTCGCTCAGGTCTTTACTACTGCCCATTTCTCCTGCATTTAACATGTTGACTATGAGAACTGACTGTTCGCTTATCATCTAATCTTCCCAGATCTTGATATGTGGCCTTGATAGGAGATGATCAACGTTATTTGCTTCACCAGTGTGATCAAAATGTTTTCATTTGCAAAATGCTCATAAGTGTAAATAAGTCGCTTTGGACCAAAAGTCCAAAACATTTTGAAAAAAATAAATCTATTCCGGAAAATACGGTAGTTGTTTTTAACCACAAGACCTCATGTTGTCTGAATGCTCTGTAAAATTCTGTGCTGTCCACATATGTGATATCGAAACCTCCCTTTTTATGTCATCACAATAAGTGGTGTCTCACCATTTTCTTGGCATGTTCGTCACAGAGAGGTGTCTGGTGAGTGATATCAAACACAGGAACAGAGCACTGCTGTCCATCAGCAAAGCGTGCAGTACAACTGGAAAACAGCTGCTGAGAGCGATTCAGTAGCATATCTGCACAAACCTAATGTCAAGAACCAAAACTCACAACCAGAACAAATTTACTTGTTACTTTTCAATGGCTTTGTTCACACTGACAAGCCAAATCAAAATTTTCTAACATAAACGACTCGCCAAGTCTTTTTGTGGTCTGGGTTACACAATTTAACAAAACCAGTGAATTAGAAAAGTCAAGTTATTTTTATTTGTATAGTGCTTTTCACAGTACACAGGATTTCAATGCTTTCAAGTCATTCAAAATATGTGCAGTGTGAACAAAGCCTTTGGCTTCATTACACATATCCTCCAAAATATACGTGGCACTGTACAGGCCTGTGATCTCAAACCATCCTTTTAGTAACCCTGATCCTTAAGCATCAGGCAACCAAAAACACATTTATTTATTTGTAGATTGTGTATGTTAAAGGATACGTTGAAAACAGTGGCATGAAAATGGCAAAGGTACGTTGCAGCAGCTTTGACCCTTGGTGATTCCAGTACACATTGTCCTTTCATACTTTGGTGGTACTGCAGACCTTGAACTGGAAAAAACATCAAAAGAAACACAAACATCCTGTCACAAGCACATCTAAACATGCACATAATCCCTCTAAACATGTTGACTGAACACACCAGGCTGAGGTCTGTGAGCACTTGCTGAGCCTCTGAATGAGTTGTGCAGTGCAGTCGGGGTCTTTGCTTGCAGCATGGAGCAGAGCTTTCCGGAAGGCGTATCGGTATCTGCTGTGACGGGTGGCTGCCCTGTCCTGTCTGCACAGGTGTCTATACCTCTCTTGCAGGTATGTACACAGTTGTGCCAGACGTGCCCGTCGGGACAATGGTTTTTCATCTGAGGAGCTGACACACACAATACAAAATAAATTTGTCTGGGAATTATAACATGCTTGATTTGTCTCTAAAACTATTGTTGTCTACTCTCATATTAAACACAATTTACTAAGTGAATGAATTTCTAACCTGTAAAAAGGACATCTTTCCTGTATTCTCCAGGGCTGAGGCAATAAAGGAACAATCTCCTCTGTATCTTCATCATCTGTACTGTCCTCAGACCAGTCTAGCCCTAACCAGACACATACATATATTCAGATATCCAAAACATGATTCCACACAGTGTTGTGTAATAATGGATTGCATGTAATCTGGATAATGTAATCAAGTTACAAAAAAGTAATGTCCTTGTAACAAGATTACATTTATTACAAAAAGTAACATTTTTATGGATTACATGATTGTTTGATTGTTTACAACTGTTTAATAAAGGAGTTTAAATTTTCACTTAACCTTTCAACCTAATACATTTTAAATCAGATTTCTTAAAAACATGCAAATAATTTAAGTAATTAGATTAGATTACCTAAAAGTGAAATATAAAAGATTACATTCTGATTAGACAGTCGTGTAATTTATTTCAGAAGTAATCTACCCAACACAGACTCCAGAGAAGAGGATGCTCAATATGGGTATTCCAATGGTATGTTACACAATGTTTACTCAAAATTAACTTAAAAATATCTGAAATTCAAAAGTGCATTACCCACTGACAAGGTTGTTGGTGGATTAAAACAGTAGGATTGGGAACAGAGAACCGGTTCTTGTTCAGAACTGGTTAAATTTTTTTTTTTTATATACAGAAACCATATGATTTTCAAAATTGTGTTTCCGTTAACAATTCTCACATGTGGAATTTTCTGCCAATGCAGGCCGAACACTGTTCTAAAATACAAATTTCTGTGGTAGCACTGCCCTCTACTGAATCTACACCTTAAAATAGTGGTTGATGATAAATTTTGCAGTTAATTTTGCTAGCATGTAAACGACCAATAACAGTTCTTTTTTTATTACGAGTCATTGTGTTACTACAATAATAGACCGGTGTGCAACACAGTCTCAGTGAAACAGTCAGCATATAGACACATCTCATCTCATAATGTTAAAGTGCTCATGTGTTTTACGCTTCCTCTCTCACCTCAACAGTTCACTGTAACTTTTTACTGTCTTGTCTAATGATAAAAAGTAAAATATAAATTAAACTAATATCACATACCGTCTGCAAATTGGTGGAAACCTTGTTTAAATAAATGTAATAAACAAACCTCACAAAAACTTGAGCAAATCCAGCATCCTGTGAAGAGCTCATATTTCTTCCTCTAAAGCACGTATTCTTTCAGCCTCTTCTCAACAATTCCTTGTAACTTTTAACTTTCTTGTCTAATGATAAAAATGCAAATATTATAATTCTTTCATATACTGTGTGCAAATATGTGGATGTCTCATTTAAACAGATGATTCACAAACCTCACGAAAATCCAGCCTTTTCTTATCGTTAAACACTCATCTAATAATGTTCTCTGAAACTCATATTCTATCAGCCAGAATCAAAACGTCAGGATCAGGATCAAAAGTTCCTTTCGTTTAACAATCATGACGGTCTCTCCATGACAATCTAAGCAGGTGATCCAGAGTAAATAAAGCGCTAAATAAGAGTTCATACATTTTTTTGCAATTTTATGTTTACTTTATTTACTACATAATATTTTGTGATATATTGGTATTGAATCGGCCAATCGGACACCTTGCTCTCTGGATATCGGCATTGGCCATTAAAAAAACATGTTTACCACTAATCTTAAAACACGCAGAGCACCCAGTGTATTTATTTCCACATGAATGACTGACGAGTTGGTTCTTTGAATGAATGAGTTAATAAAATATGTTTTCATATCTATTGCTTGTTTAGATTATTTATTTAATATATAGTTAGAATTAATTGCTGGATTGCATTTACGCCATTTATAAGAATTGTATTAAATTTCCTTCTTATTTGTTCTATCTGCTTTGTAACAAACTGAAATGATGCAATATGAAAGTAAATAAAATAGGTCTTCAAATTACTAATAATTCCCATTACTAGAGCATAATTACCACGTTGCTTGTTGAGTTACTATAGTTACAGTATGTTCAGTGTTGCACACCAATTCAAATATATTTGCTGTACGATAATGTTTCGGGACTCATTTATCTTCTGTTTAGTGTTACTGTTCTAAATGAGTGTGGAGGCGCCATACCAAGATGTGGGAACAGGTCTCCACGCTCTCTCTGTCTTTGAGTGTAAAGTTGCACAAGGTGCTGCAATCTGAGCAGGCAGACAGGGGGTGCTGTAAAGGCAGCGGGCCGCATGGCCACAGAGTGGCGCTGAGGGCAGTCCTGGGCAGCAGGCGAGCGAGGAGATGCAGTAGGGAGAAGTCTCCGCATAACTGGCTGGTTCTCAGCCCCTGCTGATGGGAGCAGGCCAGACAACACGGAAGGGCAAGTCTGATGTGGAGCTGGCTTGCATAGCAGAGTCTGCACCACACTATGTTGGGTGTAGGGGGGGCAATCTGCATGTTGAAGGGGCTGGACAAGCCCCGATGAGGGTTGGGATGGAGGTAGAGGTGGTGGTGGTGGTTGTGGCAAATGCGGGGAGGTTGGAAGCGTGCAAGGTTCTGTGACGGCGCTAAAGTGCTCGATGTCCGACTGAAGGTGTTCAGGGTCCTGGGCAGTCAACCTCAGGCTGATCACTGGCCTGCCGGTCGGCTTCCTTGTACTGGAGCTTTTCTGCGCCACATTCTCCTCTTCGTCCGTTTCCTCCTCGTAGAAGGCAAAGGGGTCCAGGAGGTCAGAGTCGCAGAGGGGCAGGGGGGTGAGACAAGAGCAGGGTGGAGATGGGGGGAGGCCGTCTAGTCCATTAGAGTCTCTAAGAGCCAGAGAGGGAACTGTGATGTTCAGAGCAACGGACTCAACATGAGCACGGGCACGCACCTCCTCGAGAGCATCCTGCTTCTTCTTACGCTCCTTCTTAGGGATGAAGCCCAGCACCTGTAGGTGGCTGTTACAGTATCTGCCAAAGAAAATGTTATAATGTTTTACTCAAATCACACATATCAACATATAGACAGCATATTTTAAACAGTTGAGCATGAACTGATGGATGCCAAGGCAAACGCAGCCAATTGAGCCAGTCTCAAAATGTATCTTAAAAAGTTTTCAATGCTTTGTTTCGTTCATTCTCACGTCCGGGAAAAGTGCATGCTCTCCGATTGATTTCGGGACAGACCTAACCACACATAAACACTCTGGAGCTGCAACTAAGGATTATTTTGATAAACAACTAATCTAATGATTATTAGAATGCTTAATTAATTATTTGGGCTCCTACATTTTCTCCAAAATGATCCCATGGAATAAAGCAACAATTCGGCAATGAAAATATTTGTCGTCAACACTATTGACTATTCGTTGAGGCCCTAACCAACTCAACAAAGAATTCACAAACTGTAACACAAATGTTATACATGTTTGATGCAGTTTGACAATCAAGAGTAACATCTTACAACAGCATGTTTGGCACATGAGTGCTAAAATTCAGATGTAATCAGCTTGGTTTCCTGTCAGTGTGCAGCTCTCACCTTCTCTCTTCTGCTTTGGGGATGGGGTTGGTGCATCGCTGACTGTTGTACTTGGCCACATATTCACACTGTTTAAATGGAGCAGTTTTGTCCTCCAGAACATGGCGAATGCAGAAGGCGTATCCGTTCAATCTGCGCTGCTTGCAGAGTTTTGGGCTGTAGGAGCACAGCGGCTTATTATCCACCTCTGAGAAATGGATGTGTTTACCTTCATACATCACGTGTTTCTGGTCCCTGAGAACATCAGCTGATCAGAGGGAGAAAGATATCAGCGGGTGTGTGTGTAAATAACAACAGTATTCCACATAAATAACACATAATAAGAAATGTGAACACACTGAATCAATGATTACAACATAGCTAGTGTTCCCAAATGTGGTTGGACACTTAAAACCAAACATCATAAATATGATTAAAAAAATATGAAACCAAGTAGCATCTCAATAAATTATGTTAGGGAATCCACAAAAGACGGTTCCCAAGGTGATTTTTAGTGGATATGTGAAGTCAGCAAACACAGGTGTAGCTCATTACATTAACTATGGACATGTTCCACTAATGTCTGACAAACAGAAAGTGTCTAGTCTTTTTTTGTCTTTGATTGGCACGTCATTTTATCAATATATTTTTGAGGCGTTGATACATACAAATGAGCTCTCATCTGAATTAGAGGCCCAATTTCTGTGTTTTCCAATTCACTCAGTTGGCCTTCTGTTTAAAAGTCTGGCGTAATAGCGTTGGGAGACCACAAGGGGGTGATGTAATTCACTGAAGCCGGCCGCGGGTAGGAAATCACCAGTCTCACACACGCAGGGAGCTGATGCTGCATGCAAAGTTACAAAGGTTTTTTTTTACTTCTTCAAGATGAACAAAGTGACGAGTTTACAGGTTAGTGTATGAAACTAGTGTAACCGCACAAACTGAAGAATTAAAAATGACAATGCTTATTATGCAATTTCTCTGTGTCTGAAGAATAAAATAGGATTTATAGACTTTTATAGACAGGAATCGTGGAATAAGTTTCCACTGCAATGCCGACAATACACAACTTTATATTTCTTCGAAACCTGATGAGATTTCAATTCATGCGTTCATGACCTCAAGACTAGATTATTGTAATGCATAACTGGGAGGATGTCCAGCAAGATCAATAGATAAACTTCAATTGGTTCTAAATGCAGCAGCCAGAGTTCTAACGAGAACCAAGAAATATGATCATATTAGCCACATTTTATCATCGTTACATTGGCTTCCTGTTAAATTCCATAATAATTTTTAAATTCTGTTAACTACGTACAAAGCTTTGAATGGTCTAGCTCCGCAGTACTAAAGTGACCTTCTACCACGCTATATTCCATCACGTTCATTATGATCTCAAAATTCTGGCCTGTTAATAGTTCCTAGAATATCAAAATCCACAAAAGGAGGTAGATCATTTTCATATTTGGCTCCTAAACTATGGAATAGTCTCCCTAACACTGTTCAAGATGCAGACACACTCCCTCAGTTTAAGTCTAGACTAAAGACTCATCTATTTAGCCAGGCGTACACCCAATTTATCCTCCAACCCACAATCAGGCTGCTTTAGTTGGGTCTGCCGGAACCAGAAACATTGATCATGATTTATAACTCTGCAATAAATTGAATGGCATCTATGCTTATATTATTTTATTTGTTTCCCTGTCTCAACCTCGGGACTCCTATTCTGAGGTCACCAGAACCGGCTGGATCCAGCACCATTCCTGCTTTGTGTTGGACTCCACTGCTACATGTCGCTGTGTGATGATGACTAAATGCAGCCGGTGCAAGCCAAACATCACTTCAGTCTATTATGATGGACCTCAGAGGATGAACTGATGCCAACTCCAACCATAAGACATGGGATATTTCATATGCCATTGTTTGAACCTTGGATTTAGGATGGACCACACCGAACCTCACCGAAATTACCGGCCAGGTTGAACTGCGTTTCACATCCCTGATCTCTGCCTGCATCACCTCGGTCTATTGATGGACTACGATCTTGAAATGGAATGCATAGACTAACAATTGCCAACAAAAGCCTTCATCGGCCAATTAACAAGAACAATTGCATCTTTGTGAACTTCTGCAGTTAATCCATGATGGACTTCAAAGACATTGGTCATTAATCTTAAAGTTCAAACAAAATTGATGTTTAAACGCTGACCCTTAACACTTACTTAGTTTAATAATTTTAAACCATGACTTTTACTATACATAAGTAATATTTAAATTTTATTCTTGATGTTTGCCAGAGGGGAACTGGCCGCCACATTGAGTCTGGTTTCTCCCAAAGTTATTTTTTTCCATTAATCAACATATGGAGTTTTGTGTTCCTTGCCACAGTCCCCTTCAGCTTGCTCACTGGGGTTATTAATACAATTATTATTTAATGACTTATTTTTAAACACGATTAACAATCGTATTTTATCTAATTACACAATGAAGATTCATCGACATTATAGATATTACAGTTTTATCATCTGTTAATGCCTGATCTTCTGTAAAGCTGCTTTGAAACAATGTGTGTTGTGAAAGGCGCTATACAAATACAATTGACTTGACTGTATGTAGCCCTTGAATATTTTTGACCGTGAATAGGTTTCATTCAAACGATCAAACCACAAAACAAAATACCTGTAACTGAAAATCCATTGTGTAAGCTATATGAAAGATATGTATATACAGTATCTCATCCAGTGATGGCTAGAGTAAATAATTTTTGTCCATAGATAATGATTTTGGTTGAATTTAATTGAAAAACTATGAGAGTTGAAGTCTTGTGGCACTACAGAATTTTGACGGCAAGTGTTGTCAGTGTGAGCAAACTTTTGTAGAATTTTTATTTTATTTGAATTTTAAAATGCTGCATGTCATCGTCAGATGTGTCTGGTGTGCGACCGCCTTTAATTTACCCTGCAGCTCGATCTTTACCAAAGTTGTGTTGAGAAATATGTTTGACAAGCAGCCCTAGTTATATCTGAAAAAAAATAAAATAAAATACATTAAAAAAAAAACATCTTATATATATGGATAATCATCTGGAAAATATTCCAATTATCACTGCATGTACAAGGCAACAATCGCAAGCCTATTAGATCACACACTTCATGCTGGAATTGTGTGAGAAGTCGACAACATTGACAGTATATCATAGTTACATCAACCTTGTGACCTGGTTTAATGTTTGAACTGTCAAGCCTGATGTGGTTATATGTTAACTAGAAGATCTCAAAACAAGATTATAGAGACAAGACGAACCAAAACAAACAGACAGTTAACAATCAAAAAGTGATGTCTATTGCGTCCTAAGCTTGCAACCTATAAAATAAATCCTATAAAATGATCAATAGGATGATACATTTTACCAGACACTAATGCAATTTAGCTAATCAAATGAACTACCCTTAAAACAAGCACCAAGTTGGTACCATAGTACAGTCGTGGTGGTATCAGATTGTTTTGCCATGGTACTTTTATATATACCATGGGACTGTATAATTAGCATATGATTAGCAAAATATTGTACATGTATAATAACAAACATGAAAATACCGATATTATTTATTAACGTTACAATGAATTTAAATTAAATAAACTACCTACATAATATCTGGACCTACATACAACTAAATTTGTAAACTAAATATAAGAATTATATTTCAGATGTTAAGCACATCGTTTTTTAATAACTGTTCATAAGTTGTGTTAAATAAACATCGCTGTCAAACAATCGATACGCTAAATAACTAAAACACACACACACACACACACACACACACAATATTCAGACAGAAATTAAGCTCATTTGGCCATGTGATATCATAAATATATAATGTATTAGTTTATACTCGGTCGCGTGTTTACTTTGAGTCTCTAGATGGTAAAATATCACATTAAATTAATATTTGACCCATTAGCTGCGATGCTAAAAACAAACCCAGGAAACACAAACAGTGACGTGCTACTGCCCTCATTTTAACGATAAAACACACATTTACGAGATTAAAAAAAATAAATCACGTTCGATGATTCGTATTTTACTATTAGATTTTTTAAAAAGACGTGAAGCTTGTGTAAACTAATCGGCGCAAATGTGTCTATAAACAATGCGAACGAGGCCCGTTAAATCAGGCCGTGATAGCGGAGCGTTAATGTCGAATTGATAGTCGTTTAACTTAAATGCATTTGTGAATATCGTTCGTAAATAAAACGGAGAACAACGGAAGCTATAGAAGAGCTATTTGGTTAAGAAATGGCGAAAGTAAAACAACACGTATTCTTCATGCACATTCTGAGCCAATGTAAACATAGGCCTGCTGAGGCTGCTGAGTGGCGCGGTGGCGGGTTCAGAGCGATTCAGAACCCGTGTACGGCAGTAATCGAGCCCGCGGAGTCTGCTTACCTGCAGTGGGTTCAGCCTCTACGGGTTTCACTCCGGACAGACTGTACAAACGTCCTAGATCGTTAACTGCACCGAATATTCATCGGAATTCTTTATGCTACGGACTACTATTCCCTGCTGGGTCGTGAACCGGTAAACCGATCACAAATGTGGTTTAAATATTACGTTATCTTCTGCTCTCATTGAATAGATCTGCGGGGGTTTAGAGTTCAATGCTAGGCAGAGTCACAGCACCACCACCGGCACTGCGGGAACATGACAGTCGCTCCACTACCATGATGAACTACAAAACACCATAATAACAGCTCAATTACCAGATCCCTAAAGTATCTACAGACATTGTACAGACAGTGCATGGTGACGTTTTTGGTTCCAGCAGTAGTAGTGTGGGAATTCAGGAACGGGGGATCTGTTTGATATATTGTTAGTACATGTGTTGGTAATGTGGCGTTGCTGCAGTTTTAGTAACTGTATTATAAATAGTTTGCCCAGCTCAAATTCAAACCTTTATTACAAATGCGAGGAGAAAAGTTTAGTCTAGACCAGTGGCTGCAGCAGAATTCATGCTACATTGCAGCCGATCAGAATTAACATTCACGCATAAGGACAATTTCTTGATTTCTGAAATAATTGTACTTTCAAAACAAATATTAAATAAAGTAATGTAATTCTCTGATTTAAACATCTCTTAGATTATGGAACTGAAAATGTTTTAAATTATCGTAACTACTTGTACATAGCTATACCTCTTCTCACATAACTTTTTTTACATATTGCTATCCTATATAAGTGTCCTGTTATGTATGTGTCCTCTATTTATACATTATCTTAACTTTATTTCTATCATTTATGTCCCATTTGTCAAATTCCTTGTGCTCTGGAAGCTTCTTTGTGTGTGTAAACATCCCAATAGACCTCATTCTCTTTCTGAGTTCATCCAAGTTTGAAATATTCCTTTTTAAATTACATCCATATTTAAATCAATAAACATCTATAAACTTATACTGAATCCTCTTTCCACTGGATTTTATCTTAACTTCCAAAACTTTCTCAATCACAAAGCCATTTCTACATGACATTGTCGACGTGGGACCACTTTTGATCAGTATGCTTGGTCCAAGTGGTTCAAATGTTTCAATTTAATTTGACTGCTTTAGGAAAGATGTGTATTAAATTTGCTGTTGTGCCAATAAAACAAAACAAATAATGCATAGGGCCTATTGCTCTAGTTTTGATATTTATCAGTATGAGTAGCTGCTGTTTTGTAGGGCTAAATAACAATAATAAACCATTTAGTCATCTGGAGTGTTTTGCATGAATGTTTTATATAGTAGGTGCAATTTGAAAAATACTGAATAATCAAAAAGGCACGAAATGTATTTGAAATGTAAATGAGCTTTTTTTCTGGTCAATTAATTAATGTATTTTTATTTATTATTGATGGAGCAGCATAATTTGAGTCAAAATTAAAATGCTTTAGCCCCATCAGTACCACCATTCCCTATATGCATATTACGCATTCTGTGTTAGGCACCAACTCCCTATCTTACCCTATGGGGCACCAGAAACTCTACCGGCTGTCCTTCCTTGCCTGCTATACATTTTTTCAGGCATCAATTTGGCCTATGCCAGCCCATAGTTCTGTTTTGAGATTATTATTATTAATAGACCTAATCATGCTGTTTGAATAACGCTCTGAATTATGTATCCTTAGTTTTATACTATTTTGATTTGTTACTGTATTAAATACTAGAATATTATTATACAAAAAAATGTTGGTCTAGTTCTGAACTTCTGTATTTATTTATTCACGTTCAAACACAGCATTGCAAGTCAGTCCAGTTTAGTCTTGTCACAGACAACTGAAGGATGACTAAAGATTGAGGCTTTCATTTGCTGTGATAGGAAACATTGTGTTTAGACTGAATTAATTAATTTATTTTACCGGTAATCTCTGCAATTTAAAGACTGCTGCAAGTATGATGTACATAATTACATGTGTGATTCCAATCATCTTAATTTATTCAGCTGGCTGATGAAACTAAAATCAGAATTTTTTTGCAATGCTTGGTATTTTTATATTAACTTGATATAACAACTCTTGTGGCCTGAACTCATAAAGTTCTTTACGAAAACCACTTTGAGTTTTAAAGTAAAAATAGTTAGTTATTTAATAAAATACAATTAAAACGGAACTATGTATTTTAATTTGAATTCTGTCACTATGCGTTAATATTGAGAAAAAGCTTTCCATTTTGAGGGTCCGTATACACGACAACATTTTCAACTTAAAATGGAAAACATTTTATGGGTTTTGGCTGTTCGTTTACACGACAATGGGGTTTTTAGGCCTGAAAACGGCAACTTTTGAAAACGGGATTCAAAGTGCAAGTTTTGAAAACGATACCGTTTTCATCTCCGTGTTAACATACAAAAACACGAATTCATGAAAAAGATGACGTCATGCGCACGTGTATTACGTGTTCAGTCTATATTCATGCCCATCTTTTTTATGTGATTTAATGGCCCTCTTATTTTTATATTTTTATAATTTTTTTTGTCTTGTATTTTTTATTGTTGTTTTTTTATAATGTTTTTGTTGATATTATGTACTGTATGTTTATTTTATTTTGTAACTTTTTTGTTGAATGTTCTCAGCAATAAGTCTATAGTCATGCGCGCAAGTACTTCAAAACTACAATGGTGGACTGCAAGACTGTGTTGTGCTGCTCAAGACTTGTATTACTTTAGTAATAAAGCAACCTCATCAAGTCCATCCAGATAAAATAGTTTGATGCGTTCGCCATCTCCATTGTTTGTATTCAACATGTGGAAGAATGCTTACATGCGCAGGCGCGTACTGTTTCTTTACAAAGTGTCATCGCCAACTACTTGCCTGGCATGCATAATACAGTGTGTTTAGTCATTTTCGTGGATCCATGTGAATGCGAAACTTTTAAAAAACACAAAGGAATAACTTTTTTGTTTTTAGTACATCGTTGTCGTGTAAGCGTACCCTAATATTGACTGTATTTCCTTAAAATTGCAGTAATAATATAATGTCAAATAAGCAATTGCATTTTAGTGTTTAGCTGGTTCCATTCGTCTTTCCAAATGTTGGTCCTTGCTATTTCTTTGGTTGTCTGGAGAGGTGGAACTGTCAGTAGGAAACTGGCTCTCGATTTCAGGCGGTGTGGGGGTGCTATGTGTCCGTGCAGGGGGTGTCTGGTGTCAAACTCCTGTGCTCTCCGCTTGTCTTGGGCGACGATAATTCGTCTAATGTGGGGAGGGGCAATGCCAGCTAGGGCGTAGAGGCATGGGACTGCCGTTGTCTTTATACACCCCGTGATAATGCGGCAGGTTATTGGTATAGAAAACACACAAGCTCTGGACTGGACGGAGAGAGGAATCACCCCGACTGAATGTCTCGCCAGCGGGCACGACCTCCCATGGCTAACCTGGAAGACCCTCAACAGATTACGAGTGGAACAGGGGAGGTGCAAAGCACTCATGAAAACATGGAACCACCAGACAGACGACACATGTAGCTGCGGAGCAGTACAGACAATGTCCCATCTACTGGAGTGTGAAAACGCCCCTCAGTGCAGCGCCCAGGACCTGGCTGAACCGACCACATCAGCCGTGAACTGCGCCAGATATTGGCAGAACGACATCTGAGATTGCAACGGACTCGAAGAAGAATAATTGCATTTTAGTTTATAATTTGACAGGGATGATGCACTGCTACTTTGAATACTAAAATGCAATCATTTAATTTAATTTTATTATTAATTGAACTTATTTTATTTATTTTTTTGACATTTTCTGTAAGTTAAATTGTTAATTATTAATTTTAGTTTTATCACTGCATTAATTTAATTCAAAATGGCAGGAAAAAAGCTCCATAAAAAAATATCAGCCCTCTGCTGGCCGTTTACAGCACACTCACCCTTTGCATTATAATAAAACACGGACTCTGAGTGCAAGTTATGTTATTATGTGCTATATTTGAATAAGAGTAGAAATCGTATTGCTGAGTATTTGTTTTAATTAATTTATTTAATTATCTGATTCTGAATTAGAAACTGTATATTTAGCCTATATTATACAATAACATTGAACATTGTTTTAGTAAGTGGTGGAATAAGTAAAGATATTCACTTAGAGCAAGACAAATTATTGTATAAAGTGATAATACAATTTGCCTGATTATAAATTGGCATCCTCAGTAGTCTTAAAAAAGAACATAACTTACTCTTGGCACTACACAAGTATGGTGGGTAGATTACATCTGAAAGGCATTCTGGTATTGATGATGAATGACATGACTAAAAGTACAATCAATAACATCATCTTTAAGATGACACTTTTTAGGTAATCTAATTTGATAACATTTGGATTACTCTATGCATATTTTGATGAAAATCTAATAATTCATTTTAAATGTATTAAATACCAATTTTTTATGTGCTTTCAGTGCAGCTAGTGTATCAATTTAGGTGCATGCACGCATGGATGAAACAGAATAATGATTAAAATACTTTATATTTAGAGAACATATACAGAACACCAATATAAAATGTAATAATTGAGCGCTCTTCCGTCCACCAGAGGGAGCCCTCACCTGAATTCTGAACAATGTCACTTCCTGTTTACTGCCATATCACTTCCTGTTTGTCATATATATAAGCAGTGCCTTCACACACCCATATTGTGAAGTATTGCCAGTTCATCTGTCTTACCAAGTGGTTTCCATTACTCATTGTTTATGTCTCATGGTATGACCTTTTTGCCTGTTTATCTGGATTACGTCTTTTGGATCATTGGTTTGCTTTGTCACCAGTTTTGGATTGCCTGCCTGTTATTGAATTACTGCCTGTTATTACGACTTCGTCTCTCTGCTCAGTACTTTGGATTTTTTGTCTGTTTATTGTCGTTGACAATAAAAAACCTCTGCAACATGGATTCTAACCAGCCTCCAGTAATGGGTTCGTTACAGTATACTTCACCTAACCAGAATCCAGTGGAGGTTACACAGCTCAGAGCCATGATCGCTTATCAAAATGATGTACTACAGAGATTTCAAGAACAACTTGTTAATCTCCGAGCCGCTAACGAACATTTGACATGATATGTCCAGTCGTTGCCAACCCACACCCTAACACGGTTAGACTGGCACTGCCAGAAAAGTTTGATGGATCAGCTGACAAGTGCAAAGGATTTCTGAGGCAATGTTCAGTTAATTTCACTCACCAACCTGACTCCTTTAATCAGAATACAGCTAAAATTGCTATAATGATGACTTTGCTTACTGGAAAAACATTGGAGTAGGCTTCAGCTGTTTGGGATAGTGATGAACAAATTCAAAGTTCTTTCACGTATTTTTCATAACAAATTAATAAAGTTTTTGAATACCCTGCAGGGGGAAGAGACATTTCTGTGCAGTTATTGCATCAATGCCAGGGTAAATTCTGTGCAGTCGATTATGCAGTGCAATTTTGTACCTTAGTGGCGCAGAGTGGTTGGAACGATATTGCCCTGAAATCCGTATTCCGAGAAGGTTTAAACCCAAATGAGCTAGCATGCAAGGATGTTTCATTAACTTTAACTGAGTACATTACCTTGGCGGTAAAAATCGATAATCTCATGTGCAATCAGCCACGATCTAGTGCACCCAAGCATTTTTCTACTACTGCCTCATCTCATGTTACTTTGTCAGTGGAATCAATTGAACCCATGCAAATCAGGCGTATGAGGGTGCCCGAGGAGGAACACCAGCGCAGACGAGATGAGGGGTTATGTTTCTACTGTGGTCAGCCAGGACATCGCTGTAGCACATGCCCACATAGATCCAGTACATCAGTTGGATATTCTACAAGGGTGAGCATCACACATGATTCTGTTTCCAGTCAGAATTTTATTCTTCCTGTAACCATTTTTGTTGAAAACAACCAATCATGTGTTACAGCGCTAGTGGATTCAGGAGCTGCACTGAACCTCATTCATCATCATCTAGTTACCAAATTCAATATTCCCACGATACCATATATTCTTCCCATACAAATCACTGCAGTAGATAATGCACCCATAGGCACAGGTCAGATAACCCATAAAACTATCCCTATTAGGATTCAATTAGGACTTTTCCACATCAAGACCATCACCCTCTATGTCATCACCTCTCCTCACCACCCCATTACACTAGGATACCCATGGCTATCACTCCATGATCCATTGATCTCCTGAAAAAAGGGGAATTGTTGCATTGGTAACCATTCTGTCAAGAGCATTGTTTAACCACTAAGTTAATAGTACCATGCCTGACCACGAGGGTGGAAAGCCCCCTGTCTAACATCCACCCTCACATCCCCAAGGAATATTCTGAATTCATAGAAGTATTTAGCAAAGACAAAGCCGCCCAATTGCCACCCCACAGACCCTGGGATTGTGCCATAGACTTGCTACCCGGTACATCTCCCTCTAGAGGCAAGGTTTATCCTCTATCACTCCCTGAAACACAGGCAATGGAGGATTACATAGAGGAGGCACTAGCATCAGGCTTCATCCATCCCTCTACATCACCAGCTGCAGCTGGATATTTCTTTGTGGAGAAGAAAGATGGTGGACTCCGACCATGTATAGATTACAGATCTTTGAATGCTATCACAGTCAAATACCGCTATCCCCTACCATTAGTCCCATCTGCCCTAGAACAACTAAGAGAAGCCAAGATCTTTACTAAGTTAGATCTCAGAAGTGCCTACAACTTGGTCCACATCAAGGAAGGGGATGAGTGGAAGACTGCATTTATTACCAATAGAGGGGCACTATGAGTACTTAGTCATGCCTTATGGCATTGCCAGTGCACCTTCAGTTTTCCAGTCATTTGTCAATTAAATATTCAGAGATCTTCTCAACAGCTGTGTAATTGGTTACAATGATGATATCCTTGTTTACTCTAAGACCAGGGTGGAACATACACAACAAGTCAAGACAGTGCTCAACTGTCTACTCCATCATCAGCTCTATGTGATAGTGGAAAAATGTGAGTTTCACACCACGACCACAACCTTATTGGGTATAACATCAGCCCCAAGGGAGTAGAAATGGGTGAGTTCAAGATCAAGGCAGTCACTGAGTGGCCAGCCCCCACAGCCGTCAAGGAATTACAATGGTTTCTTGGGTTTGCAAACTTTTACAGGTGGTTCATACGGAACTACAGCATTGTTGCAGCCCCTTTCACTGCATTACTCAAAGGAAAACCGAGGAAGTTGACTTGGCCTGAGAGTGCACAAGGGGCTTTTGAAAAACTCAAATCTAGTTTCACCACTGCCCCCATTTTGAAACACCCAGATCCAGCCCTCCCCTTCATACTGGAAGTGGATGCTTCAGACTGTGGCATTGGAGCTGTACTCTCCCAGTGTCATGGTTCTCCAGGTAAACTCCACCCATGTACCTTTTTTTTCCCGGAAACTCATCTCTGCAGAGACTAATTATGATGTAGGCAACAAGGAACTGCTTTCCATCAAATCTGCCCTAGAGGAGTGGAGGCACTGGTTGGAGGGATACAGGCACACATGTCAAGTCATTACTGACCACAAGAACCTGGAATATATTATGAGTGCCAAGAGAATGAATCCACGACAGGCCAGGTGGGCGCTTCATCCAATTAAATTTTACTGTCACCTATCGTCCAGGCAACAAGAATAGCAAAGCAGATGCCTTATCACGAAGACATGATCCAGTTCATTCCTCGCCTCTCCCAGAACCCATTCTGCCACAGTCCGTCTTCATCGTACCCATCCGTTGGGACATTATGGGGGAGATCCATCGAGGACAACAAGATGAACCTCCACCTTCGGAATGTCCTCCCAATAGACATTATGTACCCCAAAATCTCAGACAGAGGCTCTTACAGTGGGTGCACACTTCCCTAGGCTCTGGTCACCCAGGAATTCAAAGAACGGCAACGGAGTGTGGGACAACGCTCATGTCTGGCTTCAGAGAGCCATCAGGAAACAGAAAATTCAAGCCAACCGCCAGAGGCGTCCCCACCCTAATTACCAACCTGGCCAGATGTTATGGCTTTCTATGAGGGATCTACGTCTGAGGCTACCAAGCATGAAGCTCAGTCCAAGGTAGGTAGGTCCCTTTAAGATACTAAGACAAATAAACTTGGTGACCTATAGATTAGAGCTTCCTGCTGATTACCATATTTCTCCTTCCTTCCATGTATCCCTCTTGAAACCTGCACATCCTGCACCGGAACCGGTAACCACTGAATCCACACCACCTCCACCTTTGGAGATCGATGGATCACCTGCCTACCTTGTCCGGGAGATCCTAGATTCCCAAAGGAGGGCTAATCAACTACATTACCTTGTGGACTGGGAGGGTTACGGCCCTGAAGAGAGATCCTGGGTAGCCTCAGACATCTTGGATCCCTCACTCATCTCGGACTTTCACTGTACTCATCCATATCCACCGGCACCCAGGCCAAGGGGACGACCCAGGAGGAGAACACCAAGAAGTATTCCTGGGGTGGGGATTCTGTAATGGTTGAGCGGTCTCCCGTCCACCAGAGGGAGCCCTCACCTGAATTCTGAACAATGTCACTTCCTGTTTCCTGCCGTATCACTTCCTGTTTGTCATATATATAAGTATTGCCTTCACACACCCATATTGCGAATTATTGCCAGTTCACCTGCCTTACCAAGCGTTTTCCATTACCCATTGTTTATGTCTCATGTTATGAACTTTTTGCCTGTTTATCTGGATTCTGTCTTTTGGATCATTGTTTTGCTTTGTCGCCAGTTTTGGATTGCCTGCCTGTTATTGAATTACTGCCTGTTATTACGACTTCGTCTCTCTGCTCTGTACTTTGGATTATTTGTCTGTTTATTGTCGTTGATAATACGCAACATTGATTCTAACCAGCCTCCAGTAATGGGTTCGTTACAAAGTGCTTTTTAAGTTTGGATGTGGAGTCTATGTCAATGTATGTACTATTCTATGTCAAAGATTGCGTTGCTCATTTATTTTCCTCATCTCACCTCTTATTTCTGTACATGTTATATGGAACGTCTCGGGTTACATGTGTAACCCTTGTTCACTGAAAAAAGTGGAACGAGATGCTGCGCTTTTTTCTAAGCGCTATGGGGAACGATCCTAGTCGTGAACGAGCTGTGAATATGTGTGTAACACGTCAATGAACATTGACCGGAATTTATAGCCTCGGCTGATGTATTCATTAGACGCACCTGTGGCCAGGCTATAAATGGATGCGTCACCAGGTGTCGTCAGATACTTCTTTTTGAAGAGCAGTCCTGGGACGTCCCAGTGCGGCAAAGAAGCGCAGCATCTCGTTCTGCTTTTTTCAGGGAACAAGGGTTACACATGTAACCCGAGACGTTCCCTTTACAAAAAGCTTCACTATGATGCTGCGCTTTGCTAAGCGCTATGGGGAACGCAATACCCACGCCACCGCATTGGGGCTGTCCGGACCCCTACGGTTGTGAAGTGTGAAGTCTCAGACATGAGCTTGAGATGTCGACTCAAGGACGTAAGAGTCCGGAGTTGCATAAACATCTAAACCATAAAATTTGATGAATGTGTGCGGAAAAGGACCAGCCTGCCGCATCACAAACTTGTTCATACATGAGCTTGAGATCTCGACTCAAGGACATAAGAGTCTGGAGTAACAAAGCATCTAACCCATACAAATTTGTCATAGAAATTGAGAATGTGCGCGGAGAGGACCAGCCCGCCACGTCACAAACTTGTTCAGGCATGAGTTTGAGATGTCGACTCAAGGGCATAAGCCCGGAGTAGCATGAACATCCAAACCATAGAGCCTGAAGAATGTGTGCGGAGAGGACACATCACAAACTTGTTCAGGCATGAAAGATTTAAGCCATAAGATCTGAGAATGTGTGCGGAGAGGACCAGCCTGCCGCATCACAAACTTGCTTAGACATGAGCGTAGATGTCGACCCAAGGGCATAAGAGCCCGGGGTAGCAGGAACATCCAGTAACATGACCATAAAACCAGATGAATGTGTGCGGAGAGGACCAGCCTGCCGCATCACAAACTTGCTTAGACATGAGCGTAGATGTCGACTCAGGGGCGTAAGAGCCCAGAGTAGCATGAATATCCAAACCATA
Source organism: Moxostoma hubbsi (assembly GCA_032164185.1). Taxonomy (NCBI): domain Eukaryota; kingdom Metazoa; phylum Chordata; class Actinopteri; order Cypriniformes; family Catostomidae; genus Moxostoma; species Moxostoma hubbsi. Next base: position 17,656,780 of record JAVLUX010000047.1, on the reverse strand, counting down.
GAGCCTGAAGAATGTGTGCAGAGAGGACCAGCCTGCTGCATCACAAACTTGTTCTGGCATGAAAGATTTAAGCCATAAGATCTGAGAATGTGTGAGGAGAGGACCAGCCTGCAGCATCACAAACTTGCTTAGACATGAGCGTAGATGTCGACCCAAGGGCATACGTGCCCGGGGTAGCATGAACATCTAGTATCATGACCATAAAACCAGATGAATGTGTGTGGAGAGGACCAGCCTGCCGCATCACAAACTTATTGCAGAGGGAGACCTCTAGCCAAGGCTTTAGAGGAGGAGAGCCCTCTGGTAGAGTGCGCCCTAAAACCTACTGGCGAAGCTTGACCGCACGCCTCGTAGGCCCGGGCAATAATGTCTCTCACCCAAAGTGACATAGTCTTCCAGGAGGTGACTGCCCCCAAGAGAAGAATTGCTGCCCTGACTTTACGCCACTAGCAAATGCGGTGGACATAAGTCTGAAGGGTACAGACTGAACGAAGTCTGAGAAGTCTTAGCTGCTCCGGCGTTATAAACGGCAGGGAGCAGAAGGCTTAGAAAATAACCGGCCAAGGGTCGCAAAAGGCACCTTGGGCAGGTAGTTAGGGTGAGTGTGTAAAGAATGTTTTTGGTCATAGTTGGGGCAAACTCTAAACAGGCTGGCAAAAGAGACAGAGCCTGTAGTGACGTAATTGCCATAAGAAAAACATCTTGAGAGTCAGAAGTCTACCAAACGCTGACTCTAGAGGTCTAAAAAAGGGGGTCTTACCCTATGAAGAGGTCCTAGCAAGGATGCCTCTTAGGGGGCACCCCACCCACCAAGACATGGCAAACCGCAGTGGAGGCCACATAGAACCTGGCAGTGGCGAGGCAAGTGCCCGCTGACAGTACTTTCTACAGAAAATCCAGAACTGAAGCAAACTGGCAGTTAGCTGGTTCTGTAATATGAACTTAGGGGGGGAAACTGGGCGACTCGGGGAGAAGTAGAGGAGACATTGCGCTATCAACAGAGGCGAAGAGGTCCTCTTCTGCCCTGTAAAATCTACCCAGACCAGTTCCAAGTGGAGGGAGCCCTAGCACTTGAAAAGGTCTCGATAACCTCAAGATAAAGCCCTGTGAACCTCAGTTGGTACCCTTAGGGGCCAAGCATGAAATGTTTCACAATTCGTGCCAGGGATAAGAAGGTCCTCCCTGTTCGGACTTGCCCAAGGCGAGCCGTCGAGGAGAGGTATTCGAGAAACATATCCTGTTTGGCCAGCGCAGCACCATTAGTAGGAGGCAAGACCCTTGCTGGCGAACCTTGCCAAGACTCCCGGGAGACTTAGGGAGAAGTAGAGGAGACGTTGCGCTATCATAGAGGCGAAGAGGTCCTTTTCTGCCCTAGATTTGTTCACTACCTCAGAGTAAATCTGCTCCCACACACACGGGCATCCAGGGACGAAACTGTCCTGAGTGACAGGAGCTGCCCTGGGCCCCAAGGAGCATCCAACGTGCCAGAAATTCAGCTGACGTGAACGTGGATCCCCCCGATGGTTTACGTAAGAGGCTACCACTGTATTGCCCACCCGCACCAAGACATGGCAGCCTCAGGAGGAAGTATTTCAGGGCCAGAAATACGTCCATCAGCTCGAGACAGTTACTGTGACAACCGAACTGACGACCTTCCTATCCCTTTAAGCTGGACGACCACTTAAGGCCGCTACCCAGCCCGTCAGGGAGGCATCTATCGTTAGCAGCCTGCGACGACAAGACGCACCTAAAGTGGGTTCCAAGGTAAGAACCGGGGTCTGATCCACATAGAAAGGGAACGAAGCACGTGGCGCGTAATCCTTATTTGTCTTAGGGGACCGGCCCTCGGATAAAACCCCCTGGCTTTCAGCCACAGCTAAAGCGGTCTCATGTGCAAAAGGTCCGAAGGGATCACCGCAGACACCAATGCCAGGAGAACTAGTATTCAATGATACTGACAAGCAGTGCAACCTCGACCTAGCCTGACCTTGCTCAGGGTGTTCTGAATGGAAACGATTCGTGTGGGAGAACATAGGGTGACAAATGTACACTTTGAAAGGGCCAAATTGTGATGGCTAGATGAGCTCCCAGTATGCAGTGGTTAATACTGACCAAAAGTGGTCCAAGGAAGGACAACTGGTGTACCAGCGACAGGGTCATTGGTGCCCAAAGCTCATTGATGTGCATGGGGAGTGAAGGTTAGCCTGGCTGGTCCGATCCAACAGAAACGATACTGTAGGACAAATTGCTGAAAAACATAATGCTGGCCATGATAGAAAGGTGTCAGGTCAGGTGCCCATGTCCACTGACAAAAGCGCCTACAAATGGGCACATGAGTGTCAGAACTGGCCCATGGATCAATGGAAGAAGGTGGCCTGGTCTGATTAATCACTTTTTCTTTTAGATCATGTGCACGGCCGGGTGCGTGTGCGTCGTTTACCTGGGGAAGAGACGGCAACAGGATGCACTATGGAAGAAGGCAGGTCGGTGGAGGGAGTGTGATGCTCTGGGCAATGTTCTGCCAGGAAACCTTGGGTCCTGGCATTCATGTGGATGTTACTTTGACACTTACCACCTACCTAAATATTGTTGCAGACATGTACACCCCTTCATGGCAACAGTATTCCCTGAAGGCAGTGGCCTCTTTCAGCAGGATATTGCACCGTCGACATGACAAAGAGTTCAAGATGTTTGACTTGGCCTCTAAATTCCCCAGATCTCAATCTGATTGAGCATCTATGGGATGTGTTGGACCAACAAGTCTGATCCATGGAGGCTCCACCTTGCAACTTACAGGATTTTAAGGATCTGCTGCTAATGTCTTGGTGCCAGATCCCACAGGACACCTTCAGAGGCCTTGTGGAGTCTTGTGGTTTTAATGTTGTGGCTGATTGGTGCATCTTCAAATGAGCAACGTTGAGAAAGAAGAATTCCAGCAATCACATATTTTATGATTAACTAATTCTATATATTCTGTAGTATATAGAATGTTTGGGACACATGTGGTTCGATTATATAATAATGCTCTATTATTCCATAGAACACTTTAAGATTGAAAGAGATTGAGAAGAAACCTCAAACTGTAGAGTGTGAAGATGCCATGGTGAGTAAAGGTAGGTAAAATATTAAACAGAAAAGATGCAGCTACAAATGCCTTTTTGCTTTTGAAAATAGGGAATGGCTCATAGTTGTCACTCTTTTTACTTCAGTGGATATTTCTCAGATATATCAAAAAGTATATTTATGTAAACAGCCTGAATACACAAGTCTTCTTGATTACAAATAAAATAATTGAACATTTTCACAGTTATTAAAAGAAACAAAGGCACACATTGCGTGATTTATGCTTTATAAGTTGTCACAATAGGAAACTATTGTTTATTTATAATTGCAGTTTACTGTATATTAAATTCTAATATTTTTTTGACATATGAAATACTATTGAAAGTTTTACACAACAAATCTGTATAGTATTGTATGTATTTTCTTTATAAAGTTGATCAGCTTTATCCAGTGTTGTTTTATTGTGTTAACTGTTTACACAACAACTATTTTACTACTATAATTTTATTGGATTTTTTTGTTTGGAGGATGATTTTTTTTAAACATTTTTATTAATAAGTACTGCTAGAGAAAATAATAATTTGTGTACTTGGACTTTTGAGTGAAAACCTTACAGTTACTGAGATTTAATCCTTGTGACAACTTGCCCTGGCCTTCCGTAATTAACAGATTACTAAATGCAAGTAGTGTTAACAAGGTTCAGAGTGTTTGTTTTTTTCGATTGTGAATTATGTTTATCCCTTTAGATCAGGGGTGGGGAACCTTTTTTCCATTAAGGGCCATTTGAGTATTTACAAAATTATTCGCAGGCCATATTAGATAGTCTATTATACAATACTTTGTGTTGTTCAGTGGTGGGCCGTGCATTAAAAGTCTAGGCCTTCAGTGTGATTCATGCCATTAAGAAATCACAGTTTCACAATGAATAAGACACCCTATGCCTTTGGGTATCATACATTACTGTTTGTCGCAGCTAACTAATAATACCATATGGAGTTGAGGGGGGCGGGGCCGGGCTAGAATGTCACACGCCCGGTCCCCAATCGGCCTGATGGGGTGCGCGAGGGTTAAAGGCGGCCGGTGACAACGGTTTGAAAGAGAGGGAAAATTATGGGTGGCTGCCCTGTATGTGTTTATGTTTGAGTGTTTTGGTTTAAATTCTCATTAAATTATTATTTATGTTGACAAGCCGGTTCTCGCCTCCTCCTTGCTTAACCCGCTTTACATTGGTACCAAAACCCGGGAGGGAGGAGTGATGCCCATCGCTGAGTCCTCGACACTGCCGTCCACCCAGGGGAGCGCCGCTGCCATCTGCTGGGTGACGGAGTAGCCCGACCGCCCGGACGTGGGGAATGGCCGAGTGAGCTTTTTCTCTCTCTCCTCTCTCTCTCTCTTTTTTGCACTGTGTTGGCCTTTTCCCTCGCCTATTTTTTATTTTTTTTGTTGTTGTTTTCCCCTCCTGTCTCCCAGGTCGAGGAAGGCGGGGATAACCAGTCGGCAGACGGGTCAAAAAGCACAAGCCTACAAGTTGTAATTCTGATTTCAAGATGCATTCCATTGCACCTTTCCTAGTAGGCAGATGTAAAATCAGACTTTCCGAGTTGAATGGAGCGCAGCACTACTTTTCAAAACTTGATCCTACACGGAATGCTCAAGCAGCGATAGCGGCAGTTATGACAATGACTTTCAAATGACGTCACTTAAAGCGTGATTGCATCACTCAAGGCCAGCTAGAAGGCCTTGACCGGGACATATCCTAAAGATCACACCCACCAAGAAAAAAATAAATCAATCCGATTGGCTGATGAATCTGACAAACTGACTTTAGTTGCTCATTCATTTGCACTGTTGAAGGATTCTGAAGAAATTCTGAAGACCTGACGGGGTGGAGCTAAGACTCACGCGCTCCTTCGGTCATGTGATTTGTGAAACAGTTGTCACACTTGGCTTGTAAGCATCAAGGAATAAATTCTGACTGGATAAACTTTTAGTTTTTCTCTGTTTGTTTGTAGAATAATTAAGAGTGGAAAGCAATTAAATATACATAGGCAAAAAAGTGATTGAGAATGAAAGGATGAAAAATATTTATTTATTTGGCATTTTAGGCAAACAGAGAAGGCTTTTGTCACGATTCACTGTTGTCTACCCTGTGATTTGCCTCTGTCATCTGTTCCCCATGGACTACACTTCCCATCATCCCTTGCTCTGATCACCTCCAGCTGTTTCCCATTGTTCCTCACCTGTGTTTCATTTAATCATTACCCTTTGTGTATTTAAACCCTGTTGTTCGATCATTCATTGTCAGTTGTTAGATGTATTCATGTCATGTTCCAAGCCCTGTTCATGGTTTCCTGTTTTTTTTTTTTTTTTTTTTTTTTTTTTTTTTTTTTTTTTTTTTTTTTTTTTGTTTGTTTTCCCCCCCTTCTTTCTCTCTCTCATTAAAGCTGCATTTAGATCCTCGTCTGCCTCATTATAGCTTTGCTCCTGTGAACTCTTCCTCCTCCAGGAAGTGCAGACATACACCTCTGTGCCTTATATTGTGCAGAATCCTGTCAGTGTTCGTGCGATGTATGTCGTCCTCTGAGCTGGATGAGTCTCCTGCCATTGAAACCGCAATCAGCAGCGACACATACAATGTATCTGAAGCTTTAGCCTTGTCTGCAGTCCACAGGTCCTCTGAGAAAACTTAAGAGTTTGATCTGCTGGATGCAACTGCGAGGACAGAAGCTTTCAGAGATGAGAGGATTTTATAAAGGTTTTACATGACATTAAATGTTTCAGTGTCTGAATGCATTTAAATAAGACCGGAACCATAGTGTGAGCACGTTTTTGTGGAGGCTAAAAGTTCTAAATCATAACATTTCCAATAAACATGGTATTATTATTTGTTGACAAAATTAGCTGGTGAGCAGAGCTCCTTTCCCAGCTCTTTTGAGAGTTCTGTGGTCTGCAGTCAACACATCCTCTGAGGAAACTCAAGAGTTTGATTTGTTGCCTGCTGAACCCATCATATCTTATAAACATTTTCTCTGCCATTTATATATCCTGTATTTTTAAGTGTAATGTATAACAACAGGAGGGATGCACAATATATCTGTGGCAATATCTGTATCATAAGTAGCATGTTTTTTTGAAAATTATTGCAATTGGTCTGATTAGGCTGATATTTAAAGCACATAATATCATGGATTATTTATCCAAGTCAAACTGTATAATCTTTGTGTGTGTGTGAGTGTGTGTGTGTGTCAGGCTTTACAAGTACTAAACATTTATCAATTTATACTGTACTTTAAAATGTTTTATACTGGATTTAACTTCCTGAAGCATTTAAAATTCAGAGAGGAGATTTAGTTTGACCACTGTTTCTTTTTTAATTAAAAAAATATATATTTTATTAACGCTGACAGTATTGATTTATAACATTATGATATTGACAATCATGTCAGTTATTGGCCATAACAAAAAAATATCAATGGCTATCACTTTCATCTTATTTGTTATATTGGTACATAAAGTGTTTTTTTATTATTTGTACACAGAGCTAGTAGGAGAGCAGGACTCCTCTCACAGCGCTGAAGGTGTTTCCTCATCTTCACACAGAACATCTTCTGAAGATTGTGAGAATTTTTATGTGCTTGCTGAACACTTGAAGATTAGAGAGTTTTATAATAGCAGTAAACAATGAGATGTTGTGTGTTACAGTGACTTTACCTCAGCTAGCATTTCTTTAAATAATTAATAAAAATAATCAGTATCACTAAACCAGTAGCGGCTGGTGACCACAGATATAGGTGGGGCAGACAACACCCCTCAATCTTGTTTTATTTTTATTTGTATTATTATTATTCAACTCGTTCAACTCATTCAAACACAAATGTAACATATGGTGTTCTTTCATTATTCCACCACAAAGCAGCACTCTTAAGAACATAATATTGATTTTAATATTCTAAATAAGAGCGATTTTTCTTAAAATGTTGACTTGTTGCTGATCAAAATCAAAATCAAAATGTTAATTTATAATGTTAAGTGTTGTTGAAGAACACCATGAAGGAGAGGGAGAGAAACAGAACTATTCTACATGCCATATACACGTTTCCACAGTACTAAAAAACTAAATGCTTTATAATGACAATAATGTTTAAAATCACTGCAAAATTTAAAACAGAAAGTTTCAAGAACCAAGGCTTTTGGACATATAATTTGTCATCATACAAAGCATACAATGTCTTATCACCTACCCTTGTCTTTTTATTGCCAAACCATTTTCTATGACCTGGCTCTTCAGGACCAAGTTGTTTGATGGCCAGTTTGTCTTGAATTTGCAATAGAAACGACACACTGTTACACACACATTCATCGATTGTGCTTACCATTGTTTGCAATCTGTCAAATTGCAGGAACGCACTACTACTAAAGTTACTTTTGGTTTGGCGTTATGTTTATGGGCAGATTTATTTCTGCCCTAATGGGTTTCAATAAGGGCTCGTTGCAGTACCATATTTGACCACAGATTTACACTGAAAAACTGAGGAACACTTTGGAGTTCGGGAGGGCAGTAGACTCTCTGCCCCACACGTTTAAATATCTACATTATATAAAACACTGTACAACAGAGCTTTCAGATACTTAAGACTTAGAAATAGGCCTGTTTTTAAATACATATGTCAGAATGTTTTCTAACACATTTACGAGCAAACAAATTACATTATTGGCAGCTTATAGTATAGATCTATGTTTTTCAAGTGAATGCATATTTAGGTGGGGCTCTGCCCATATAGACCAGATACGACTGTACTAAACTACAGTATTATGAAATTAGTCAAGCTATATCATTTATTAGCTTATCTGTGAGTGATTAATATATTTCGATGATGTGCAGACACAGGTGTGATTATAAATGATTCACTATTTTACAATGTCGAGAATGGTTCATCCATCCAAACTATCCATTATGTTAGGGCTGGAAAAATGTATCGAATTTTAACCGCGTTCACAGTTTCTGCCTCACATTCAATTAAACATAAACATCTACTAAGGTTGGAAGGGTTACTTTTAAAATGTATTCTACTACAGATTACAGAATACGTGTTGTAAAATGACATTTGTAACGTTCTTTAGATTACTCAAGATCAGTAATGTAATCTAAATACTTTGGATTACTTCGACACTGGTTTTTTTTTTCTTGTTTTGAACAGTAAAAAAGTGGGCAGGCCGGATGGCTCCCTGGCTTGAGTCAGGCGGTGGGGTTGTGTGGTGAGGGCATGATTGAGTGTCCGTCCAGGGAGAGGGGAAGTGGTAAGGATGCATCCCTGGTGACAATTAAGTCTAACAGCTGTTTCTTGTTGCTGTAATCCAGGAAGAGCAATAAGAGGAGCCCACACAAGAGCTGAGAGAGAAGGATTGATGCACAGGAGTGTGACACATTAGAGTATTGACCCCGACTTGAGTGTTATTGTGTGAATAAAAAAATTAAAGATACCTGAACCATGCTTCTTTATTCCCCATACAGACAAGTCCTGTTACAGTTTTGTTTTGCATTTGGATCCATTTGGATTGTTTTTATTCTATCATTTTTATTGGAATTATCTGGAATGTGCCAAGAGCATTCAACCACGGCTCCACTGATTACTCCAGGGAACATCTGTTAGCATTGAGACTCAGAGCGATATTCCCCAGTGTGCCGAGATACCCACAGTGTTGAGCTGGAGTGAAGTGCCGAACAAGGAGGAGACGTTATATACAAACCATTCTTACCAGCGATTATTATGAGGAACGTAGGATCACTCGTAAACAAGATGGAGGAGTTAATGCCACTTTCCAGTCTACAGAGGGAGTGCTGGTAGTGTAGCATTATGTGTTTTTCTGAGACGTGGCTGAATAAAAGGACTTTCGATTCACTTGTTACACTGGATGGCTTCCAACTGGTAATGGTGGACAGGAATGCAAAGGAGATGGGTATGAGGAAGGGAGGAGGGCTGGTGCTGTTTATTAACAAACAATGTTGTAACTCTGAGCACATAGCTATTAAAAATCAACTCTAACCCTTGAACTGCTACTGATTGACATGAGGCCATATTACCTGCCAAGTTAATTTTTGTAAATTGCCGCCTGTGAACTCATACATTCTGATACAGCCAGGATGCAGTCATCATTTCCACAGTCTCTCCTTATCTCAGGAGATTTTAATCATGTCCCACTGTCAACCACTCCCCACCTTCTTCCAGTATGTTGAACACCATACTAGAGACAATAAAACATTCGACTTGTTATATGTTAACACTAAAGAGGCATACAGGTCATCCCCCCTCCCCCTCTGACAATAATCTATTGTATATTCTTCCTATATACAAACCTGTTTCCAAAACCATCAACCAAAAGGCTGGCAAAGAAATGGTGTGGGAGCTTTTGTCCACCCTGAAATCTCTTGCCATGTTGCAGCTTGCTGAAGAAAAGTTTTTTGGGCAGGCGTTCATCTTCCATGCAAATATTGTGGCTGGCCCATCTCAGCTGTGACATGCAGAGCATTGTGTGGACGCTGCTCATGCAGGCCTATGTAAGGACCTAGATTTCTGGCACTTTGTCTTGCCACTTGATCTTTTGAAGCCTTCTTTGGCAGCACAGGTGGAAGTGGTTCAGCTTCCTGGTGTGATGGCTGTACACTGTCCATGTTTCACTTGCATAGTGCAGGGGGGTGAGGATGACGGCAGCGTATACTTTCAGCCTGGTTGAAATTTGATGCCTCTTCTGTCCCAGACATTCGATCTTAAGCAAAAGCTGCACTGGCTCTGGCAATTCATATATTCACCTCATCATCTGTGTGGACAGCTTGATACAGAATGCTACCCAGGTACGTGAACCAGTCAACCTTGTTGAAGCTGGAGTCTTCTCAGATTGAAGAGCTTCCCTTCCAAGCGGTACTTGATGTCAATGCCGACATCACTGTTCTTGAACACATCTGTCAGCATGGCAGAGAACATTTGTGACTGGGAATGGCTCAGAGTAGTTGCCTGATCCTGGACACAGGCCAACATGGCGTCATGGAACTGGCAGACCATTTTGATGAAGGTCTCAGGACATCCAATCTTGGCCATGATCTTCCATAATCCATCCCGTCTTACATTGTCAAAAGCTTTTGTCAGGTCTACAAAGGTGGTGTAAAGAGGAATGTTCTGTTCCTGGCATTTTTCCTGCAGTTGCTTTGTGGCAAAAATCATGTCAATGGTGCCTTGCTCTTTTCTGAAGCTATGCTGGCTCTCTGGTAGAAGACCCTGGTCAAGATGCAGTATTAGTCTATTCAGGAGTACCCTGGCGAGTACCTTGCCTGCTATCGATAGCAGGGAGATCCCTCTGTGGTTGTCACAGGCTTGTCGATTCCCCTTGCATTTGTAAATGTGGAAGATTGATGCATCCTTGAACACTGTCCTTGCCACAATTTAAAAACTCAATAGAAGCCACAAGTCAGGGCTTACCCTGTTCTATTTCTGATCTGGGTGATAAAACTCTACTTTGTGTTTTATCGCTCATTTTCTTAGACAATGTCAAGTGAATATTCTAAAAAGCTCCTTCAAAAACCTGCCAGATTACCACATTCATTCAATTCCTTTACGATGTATACACATTTGCGTTTTATCTTAAAGCTGACATGCTGAAAACTTCTCTGTTAATGCTTTCACATTCACAATTATGAATGACTTCCAAATCACATACTGTACATGACATACTTTATTTTCAATTCAAAAAGGTGAATTTCGCCAAATGGTGAATAGTTTACACCCATGTAAATTACATTCAGTTGGTACATTTTAATAATAAAACAGTGGTCAAATTTAGCATGTTTAGTGTGACACTTTCATCTTACAAGACACAAACACGCTTGCTGATGTATGGCGCTGGAATAATCCATGAGGTTCCCGCTTTAGCTTCTGAAACTTGAGTCCTGTGGCTCCCACCTTCTTTGATTTGACTGACCTCAAATGACATTGAGAAGCAGTGCTAGACTACAGAGCACACAAAATGAGTGACTAGACGGTGATGCATAATGGACTGCAGCAGAACAGCAACAATTATATCAATTATTGGGGGGACAATCTGGCCATATCTGATAATTGGGGGAGATAAAACAGTGTCTGATAAAACAGTGTCACAAAGTTGTGTAGTTGTGTAACTTCAGCTCTCCATATGTGGTTAGAAGCAAAGTTCCTTGTTAGTTTGCATTGTTGACGTCATTGATTCACTGCAGCTGGGGTGTGTTCTATTCAGAGTTATCACCCCTATGCCCTATTCCTTCAAAGACTTAATCATCCACTCTGAGAGCTTTGAAAGGCTTGAAGTTGTGGTGAAGTTATTTTTACTGGAAATTCAGTTTGAAATGATCTTCCAGTGTGACTGTCACAATTGTTCTCCCTTTGAAGTGCCCTCCAAAGGCATTATTTATGCCATTTGGAATGCAGGATTGGCTTAGTTATTTTATTATTTTATTTATTATATATCTTTGTTACATCATTTTCCAAAGATAAATTTCACAAATGGCTATATAAGTAAAACATAAAATGCATGTTGATGGTTTTCAATGATAAAACCATTCATATTCTGTATGTGAGTTACACAAAGTATAGTGTCAGAAAAGCACAATGTAAGTGTAAAATTAATTCATTTACATATTTCAAAACATTACACTTTCATATATGTCAAACATAATTTACAAATCACAGTGTAATTGTATATAGCCAATATTCCCAAATAAATGAACAATAATTGTAGAAATATACACATATCTGATTACCATATATCTGATTTCTGTATGGGAATATTCTCAATAGGCTTTGTTAAAGCAAACAAATATATCTTGTTAACAGTAGATTTTCAATAAATGCTTGTAGCGGGGAAAAAACATAGACCAAGGTAGAAAATTACACAAAATGTTATACACAAGTTATGTCAGTAAGATAAAATTTATTAAAAATACAGTAACCAAACTGTTGTGTCGAAGAAGCAACTCTAGGGGTCTCTCTTGAGAGCCTTTCACATCTCTGAACTTTGAGAAAAGGCCAATGAGAAATTGGCAGACAGAATTTGCATGTTCCGCCCCCGGACATACGGGTATAAAGGGAGGGAAATGCCTCTGTTTCATTCAGATATTTTCTTCGTAGCTGACCGGTTGTGTGCGCAGCGAGCTGCGAGTCCCAATTGGTTTCCTCTTCATTTCTGGTGTATGCTGTTGCCGCATATCAGCGGCTTTCTCCTTCTCTGCACAGCAGTGCAGCTTTGCCCCTGGGCGCTTCGACAGCGCAGATTAAAAGAGAAATTTTCCTAAAAGAGTATTTTTCTCTAAAAGAGCAATACACAGCGGCATAGAACGTCCTTTTCTGGACACATCTTTATAAAGATGCATTTCCGCCCCTGTGTAGTTCCTGGATGCAGTCGAGTGCTCTCCGCCCCTGAAGGTCACAGGTGCTGCCTCGTGTGTCTGGGCCGTGATCACACCGAGGCAGCGTTTGTGGATGCTTCATGTTCTCACTGCGAGAATCTTACCATGGCAACGTTGTGGTCACGCCATTCCTTCCTAAGAAGGAACGGCACTTCAGCCGCCCCCTGCATCGCTCCTTCTTCCCACGGGATTGAGGACGACCCAGCTGGCGATGGAGGCGATTTGGGGATTGCAGCGTGCTCGTTTTTGCTGGGTACGTCCCCATGAACCACCTGTCCCCGGCACGCTCGTTGACTTCCATCCAGGCTCGAGGCAGCGGCCTCACGGCCAGCCTGCCTATCCTCTTGAGCCCCCCGAGCTGGATGAGCTCGCCGCTGCATCGGAGAGTGGTCTGATGTCTGACGTGGAAGACTCGATTGGGATGCCACCTTCGGGTCAGCATGCCCAGTCTGAGGCTGACGGCCAGATATCCGACATGCTTGCCTGGGCTGCCGTCAGCTTGGGGCTGGACTGGAACCCTCCGTCCTCCCCACATCGTTCGCGGCTGTATGATTGGTTCCTCTGGTCTGCACACCGCTCACAGCCCAGTTCCTTTCTTTCCGGAAGTGCATGATGAGCTAACGAGTTCGTGGAGGTCACCCTTCACCGCCCGTCATCGTGCCGCTCGCTCATCCACTCTCACTACCCTCGATGGCGGAGCGGCACATGGGTACACGACGGACCCCAGGTGGACAGAGTGGTTGCGATCCACCTATGTCCCGAGAATGCCACCACCTGGTGGGATCGCCCTGTGCTCTCCTCCAGGGCCTGTAGGATGACATCTTCACTGACCTCCAAAGCCTACAGTGCCACTGGACAGGCTGCTTCCGCCCTGCATGCCATGACCCTCCTGCAAGTCCACCAGGCCAAGGCACCTAAAGATCTGCACTTGGGTAGTCCTTATCCCAACGTGCTGCAGGAACTGCACTCAGTGACCGACCTCGCCCTCAGGGCCACGAAGGTCACAGCGCGGTAACTCGGGCAGGCAATAGCCACTCTTGTGGTTCAGGAATGACATCTGTGGCTGAACCTGGTCGAGATGCATGAAGCAGACAAAGCACGCTTCCTCAACGCACCTGTCTCCAAGGTCGGCCTTTTCGGCGACACCATTGAGGACTTCGCCCAGCAGTTCTCTGCGGTGAAAAAGCAGATGGAGGCCATATCTCACAGCATGTCCCGTCACACCTCCAGTGCGGGCTGTGCTTCGTCTTAACTTCTCTGTCACTGAAAAGCAAATTGAAAATTGTATGTTTGTTGCCATGCAGCACCACACAGCTTCACCAGAGCCCCATTTGCCAAACCCTGTCTGTACATTTCACTCCATATATATTTAATTCTATATCTATATTCTATATATCAGGAATAAAAGTGCCATTCTTACTGGTTTTCGAAAAGTGTGCATATGTTTAAGCTCAATTGCCCCGGAGTTAAGAGGGAAACCCAACAATTGCAGTTCAATCCAGCGAGAGGTCACAATGAGAACAAACAAACCAGCTACATGGAGCATGTGAAAATAAAGTGAAACATCGGAAAAACAGTTCTCAGATGCCATGTTCATTATTTACAGCAGTGTCGCAGTGAAATAACATTGCTGTGGAGCTGCTTACTTACTGAACCGCTTGTATACCTTAGTAATGATTACACCACTTACAAAGTGCAGATAAACGTAAATGTCTATTTGTGTCTCAAGCAGTTTTTTCACAATATATGGCTTTCTGTCCATGTAAATGAGCTGTTATAATTTGATATCCATTCATTCCAATCTCTGCAGAAGTTATTACTCCACCCCCTGAGTAACGTCATTAACGACAGCTCTACATTGAACCAACATTGTTTGAATGATGGATGTGCGACATAGTTATTAGGGTTTCCGCAAAGAGTCGTGACTAGCTAGTTTGTTTCTCTAAGAATGCATCGTGGTTAAGCAGTGAGATACGTTGTTGTATGGGGAATGAACCCCAGATCCGCTGTTGTGCAAGACTGGCGGTGTGAGACACGCAGAACTCTGTGTGCCTCGTAGTCAGCGCAGAAAGCCGTTGCATAACGACCCTCAACACACTGGCAGGCATGAAGTGGTCCCCTACATCTTGGGGAGCGGCTAACTTCTCAGAAGTTTAAGGACTGTCTGTTGTTCTCCCCAAAAAAGGAATGAAATCATTCAGCTGGGGGCCATATATGGTCCATGTTGGGGGGTGTCCCTCCAAAGAGGAGGACACCGTGGAGACCACACCCGGCCCCGAGAATGGGGGGGGGGGGGGGGGGGCTTTTAAGTGGAATACAACCCACGGTCTTACTGGGTCGGAGTGGAAGCACGTCATGTGGAGCGGCGCCATGGTAGGTCCTACTGGAGGAGGGGAGGAGTTACTACAAACACGGTGACCAAGGACAGAGGGCCCTCTGTCCAAGGAAGATGCGGTTTACCAGTGGGGAAAACATTTTGCGGAATATACATCACACAGTCTTACCTAAGGAGACAACCAGCACATGTGGAGCACTTACTACAGTATGGGGGCCTTGAAGATGCACATACTGGGACTGCAGTGCCAGCCGCTGGGCTAAGGAGGAAGAACATCCAGGGTTTTTACGAACACAACTGGGAAAAGAGCACATATCCACCTCAAGGGAGGGGAAAGGCACTATGCGCAAGCGGTACACCTGGCCAGCTGATCCGAACTTACCTGTTTGTGTCACCTGATAACACATGGGACTATACTGGCTCCAACCTGCTAGATAGAGAAATGGTGCTCGGTGGTCGTGATATCGACGGCCGGGGATACCGACTGTGAGGCCCAGGAAATGAGGAAACCGCTATTTTCTTAAAATGTGGGTACTGCGGCCCTTGGGGCATGCAGTGAAATAAGAAAAGGAAAATAAAGAACCTCCACCCGGCCCTCCACAGGGGGAAGGAGAGGTGCTCACAATATATGAATATATTAAACTTAATAATCAGCATTACTTAAACTGTAAATCAATGCATTGACCAATATCTTAATTATTTTTTTTGGTATCTTGTTGGTATGCTTGTTTCAGACATAAACATCAAGCATGACTGTGTCCTGAGGAGCCTAAGTGTCTATCTCAATGAGACTTGGAGACACTCGTCAAAGAATATGTGGTAAGTGTACGTCAGCCTACTCTCCTTTGTGCCAGATGTAATAACATTCCCTCCAGGCATTCCTGATATCACATTCATGAGAATGGGACATGTGAGGTCACAGTGACCTTGATGTTTTGACCACCATAATCAGTTCATTCTTGAGTACAAGTTGATGTTTGTGCCAAATAAGAAATTCCCTCAAGGCAAACAATGGAAGTGCTGTCACTTGCATGAAGTAAACACCCTAGGGCCTGAGGAGCCTGGGACAGAGAGGGCAGTCTGCTGGGTTGTGGCACCTAAATGCCTCAACTACACCTATGAAGACAATTCTTCCACACCAGAGACACTTAACATAGTTCACATTAAAGTAGTTGGTATTACCACATTAACATACCTGTTTTGGATATTTTGGAGGACTCTGATGATGAAAACAGTGATGTGGAGCATACATCTGTAAGCTGTACAACCCTGCATAATTTGTCATGGTCATTTAAGAAGTAACAATGTAGTAAAAAAATAATAATAATTAGAAACCTGTCTTTGTCAAAGCACACTAGACCATTGAAAAAGAAGTGTATGTGTCAAATAAGGCTGTCAGTTTTCTGAAGTACTGAATCTTTGTTTTTTTACTAGAATGGATATAGAGGACTGTCTGCATATGAACTGAAGCGCCTGGAGAACATCAGACAGAAACAAGCCTTTCTGTCTTACATCAAGTTATTGCAGGTAGGTAGACAAGGAGCATGGGATGACTTTCACAAATCCAGGGTACTTTTGTTTTGTGCAAGTCAGGGTAAATAATTGAATCCTCAAATGTCCTCAACAAAGTAGTTAACATGGACAATGTCATCCACCTCTTCGTCATCTTTCAAAGCACACTTATGGGGCTTTTCCACTGCACTGTATGACTCTGCTCACTTTTTGGGGGTTTTCCCACTATGGATAGTACCTGGTACTTTTCTTTAGTACCACCTCGGTCAAGGTTCCAAGTAGGGCTGAAACGATTAGTCGACATTATCGCCAACGTCGACAATACGTTGTCGAATAGTCATCTGATTTCATTTAACACAACATGAGATCTTTTGAAACACTAATTATGACGCGGGAGAGCAGCACTTCAGCTCACACTTGATTGAGGAGAGGAAGAAAGAACAGCTCACAGTCCAGCACTCCAAATATTCCAAACAGATTAAGGCCATGTAAATCGCAGAGTATTATAATACAAAAATGCAAAATAAGTAAATAGAGAAGCAGTGTCGTCATGAAATAAAGCAGAGCCGTACCTGGTGTTGTGCTTGAGCAAAACTTGTCTGTCAGAGCATCTAAAAAGGAAACATTGCGCTGTTATATACTGTATTTAATGCATCCTTTATTCAATTTCAAATAATATGAAGCAGGCTGTATAAATAAGCACAAACGGTGAAACTGGCATTTGCCAGTCACGTGAAAAACAGCACGAGAGAGGTTTCAAACTTCTCCCGGCTGATACACTGTGTCGCGCGGAGACGCTACAGCTAGATTTTTTTTTTATAGAGATTGTTCTCGACGTAGTGAATTATAACATGAGTGTCATGGTGTGCATCTTATTGTGAAAAAAGGTCTATAAAGGAGATAGAGTTCGTATTTTTTTTGTTAAATATGGATCTAAATCAATTGAACAAAAAGTTGAGAGGGTGTAGTCTTAACCCATTCTACAATTTTTTTTATTATTTGTATTTTTTGGTTTGTTTTCCATTATAAATATTTAAAACTCCTTATGTACATTTACATTAGCAGCTATACTGCAGAAGAACAAATTGTTATCTGAGAATTTTGAATATAACATTTAATTCGTTTTAATTAGGGCTGTCAATCTATTACAATTTTTAATCGAATTAATTACATGGTGTCCCGGATTAATTAATCGTGATTCATTGCATATACAAATATTTGCTGAGAAAGCCCCTCATCAAAACTGAATATATAATGATTATACATAGTTATCTTTAAATATATATATATATATATATATATATATATATATATATATATATATATAATTAAAATACATTACGTTCTTGTAGCAGAAGAGTTAATCATTGATAAGGCCATACAAAAAGCGGCATTAGAATACAATGTATTGTTTACTACCATATTACTGATCATAAGTCAATCATTGGCATACAGTTCACGGCAATCCATTTCACAAGTTGAGGGCTTGTTTAAGGGCCCGTCAATTTACACCTACGTCAGACGTCTCGGATGTGTTGTGTCATAAACATAAAATGTTTAGGTCACTGTGTCAAGCTAAATATAGTTTAATACTCAATCTTTAAACATCTTGAGATCCCTTAGATCGCAATTGCGCTCCTTCGAGTGTTTTGAATGCAAGAACGTAACGCATGTTTGTGGATCGAGTAGTGACACTGCTTACTGAACAGTTTTCTTCACTGTATAAACTACACGTTGCTCACACAGCTGAAGTTTCACTTACTGCCAGTGGCGGCTCCTGCAAAATCTCTCAGGGGGGGCAAAAGTTTGGATGATTGATAAGGATAAGGTCCACCCATGCAATGGATAAATTAACAGCTTAAGCATGTAAAGGCAACTTCACTACTTTATTAATGAAAAATAAAATGACACACAATAAATCTCCTTGTTTGTTATATTATACTCACTATTATTACACTGCTTACATCACATTACTCGCTTAATACACTGCTTACTTATACTGAAATTTTGCTCTTCTCTCTTTCAAAGTAGCAAAGTGATCAATTACTCTCTCATTGAAAGCAGGCATGTTCCTGACTAGTTCCCTCTCCATGGAAAGCATAGCCAGTGCATTCAGACGTTCCTGTCCCATTACATTTCTCAGGAATGTCTTGATTCTCTTCAAGGTTGAGAAACACCTCTCAGCTTCAGCAGTTGTCATTGGAGTGGTTATGAGGATGTTCAACAGAGCAACAGTCTCTGAAAAAGTATCCTGGAGGTTGTACTTAAGCAAAACCTGGTACAGCGCCAGTGCACCACAACAGCCCTTGAATTCTGGACTCTCATAAATGAGAGACAGTTCAGTCTTCAGCTTCGCCTTATTTAACATAGGGTATGCCCTGACAGTGATGTTCAGAGCCTCAACAGGGAATGTATGGCCATGCTGTTGAAACATCTCTCCTTGTAGCAGTGTGGCACTTACAAGGTGGTCGGTAAAGGAGAACCTTTCTTTGGTGTGGACCAAGATTGTGTCGCAGACCTGACAAAATAAATACATTAATTTTAGTTATAAAATTAATTATTTATTATAATATAAATAAGGAGATACAAGGTTTCCATCCCAACAGTAAAAATGTTAATTATTACGTTAATTAACATTTTACCAAAATTCAAGCTCAAATGGAGTTTCAAGAGGGTTTTTGACCAGTAAATGCATTTAATCCACTCAGATAGTTTCTTTTATTAAAGATTCCACTAGGTGGCGACAAATAATATTGTTGACTGAATCGTTGACGTGTAGGATGAAGATTGTGTTGGTGTTCATTCAATGTACAAATTTCAAAGTACAATGCTAGGAGTAAAAAAGACTGTTACATCCTTTCCTAAACTGATTGTAAAAACAAAGTGAGATTTTCCAACACTAAAGTATTTAAATGGTCAGCAATAAATACCTCTTTAGACAGCCTCTGCTTGTCTTCTTCTCCCAAGGCCCTCCTAGATCTTGTTGTTCCTGTTGCTACTTGCTCCTGCTCTTGAAATGAGCTCTGGTCCCTAAACACAGATAGATCAACAGTGTTTTTATGAATAAAACATGTTTTATGAATAATCTCATGTCATTGACAATACTTATTCATGTCTTAGAAAAACAGAAGCAACACAAATAGTCTGTTAGATATATTTTCTGAGAATAGCTCAAAATATATATAAATTGCTGGCTAAACTTTGTTACAGACAAGGTAATTACAATTTCCAAAGATGCAGATGACTAAATTAGTTCCCAAATCTTGTTACCATATAGCATACATTTTTAAATGACATGGTCCTATATTGAGAAGGTATGAACAATATTATATGATCTTACCTGATGGACTGCACTTTCATTGTGAAGTTCTGGAGGGCTTGTTTGATGAAGACTGCATCAATGTTCTTCTTCTGCAGCTGCTGGTACATCACGTCAACGTGAGGCATGATTTGATTAAACAGATGCAGAAAAAACTGAAAGTCTTCATCTTGCAGCATCCTCAGGAAGCCAGATGCCTCCCTCACCGTGTTGCTATCAAATGAGCTGTCAGTCGCAATAGATCTGAAACACTCTATAAGGTCATCTAGGTTCTCGTATACAGTGTTCACGATTCTGCTATTAAAGTTCCATCTTGTGGATGAGGCTCTTGGCAGCCTTCGTGCAACAATCTCGTCGAGAATAGTAGTGCGTTTTGGTGACCGGGTAAAAAAGCTGGTAATGCCACTCAGATCTGAAAAGAATACTCTAACTGCTGGAGTTTGAGATGTAGCTTGCTGCATGATCAAATTCAGCTGGTGTGCATAGCAATGCACATAATGTGCATTTTCATAATGTTCACGCACCTTTTGCTGCACACCAGCCCGCTCTCCCCTCATCACACTTGCCCCGTCGTATGCTTGCGCGATGAGTTTGGCTTTGTCATCATCAGTGAAAAGACTGTTCAGCCTCTCCAGAATCACACTGGCAATGGACTCGGCTGTTGCATTCAAGATAGGGATGAACTCATAGAAACGTTCTTGCACAGCATGGTCCGTGTCAATGTATCTGAACACAAGCACTAACTGAGTCTGTGTAGAAACGTCAGTAGTCTCATCTGCTTGAATTGCTACGAATCTAGCTGACTTCACCTCTTCCATTATATGCTGCCTGATGACTGATAGCATGCAATCCAACAGCTCATTTTGTACAGTCTTTGATGTACCTTTAAAGACTGTGGCAGTTTTCAAGTGCTCCTCAAACACCTCGTCTAGCGACGCTACCAAGTTGACCAGTCCACGAAAAATGCCAGCGTGGCTTGAGCCTTCGCTCTCATCTTTGCCCCTCAACGCTAATTCGAACAGGCCACAAAACTTCACACAGTCGATAAGACGGCCTAGAATGTGGCGGTTCTTACTAACCTCGTCATTGTGACGACGTACAGCTATCCGGTAACTGTCGTCCAACTGTGTGGCAATATTGACCGTCCCGAACGCCGCCAATTTTAGGCAACTGTCCATATGCATCTTCGCCGTTTCATGCTTTTTCACCTTCTCCGAGAGATGATGCATATCGGTGACACCTGTAGTTGTCCATGCAATGTCCGTCCCGTTCTCGGGATGGAAGAGAATGCAGGGGTAGCAGAATAAAGCATTAGCTACTTCGCAACCTGCTAGCCATTTTATCCGCTCGTACCAGTTCATCGAGAATCCTCTATTATATGATTTCCCGCCCTTTGTAGATACTTGTTTTATTTTTAAATTTGATCTTGGTGGCCCTAACTCTTTAATTGACAATTTATCCTCATTACTACGACGGCTGAATGGTCTTTCTTTTAATGACACGATAGAATTATTAACTGCGTTCGCCATAACGTTGTTCAAGTTCAACTGGTCTCACTTAATCTACTTTTAATAGTGTATGTTTGTTCCCACCAATCGCTGCACAAATTAAGGACACGTATGATGACGTAAGCACGTTAGGGCGAGCCCTCCCGGAACCCATAGAGAATGCATTGCAATGCCTGCAGTTTGAAAAAAAACATCTTTGAATGTAAGTCTATGGGAGCACTCTGGGCGATTCTCAGCCAGAGTGAAATCGCCCAAAAAGAGGCGGTACTCCACGGAACGTGACATGACGCTGATTGGACTATATCCAGAGGCACAGTGACGGCTAACTCTGTGGTTGAATGAGATAGTGAATGTGATTGGTGGTGCGTCGCCCAATCGCCCTAATGAAGAAACCGCCCCTGCTTACTGCCCTCTGGAGTAAACAGGTAGTACTACAAGCTTGCATTCCTCAGGAATCTTCCTTATTATGGTCCATGGGCATGCGATGGGTATTTTTCTTTACTGCACTGGCAGAAGTATAAACAAGTGGAAAAAATACACTTATTGTAACGAAACCATTACTGGAGGCTGGTTAAAATCCATGTTGCAGAGGTTTTTTATTGTCAAAGACAGTAAACAGTCAAACAATACAAGGTATTGAGCAGAGAAACAAAGTCGAGATAACAGGCAGTAATTCAATAACAGGCAGGCAGTCCAAACAGGCAACAAAGCAAAACAATGATCCAAAAGACGTAATCCAGATAAACAGGCAAAAGGGTCATAACATGAGATATAACATGCTTGGTAAGGCAGATGAACTGGTAATACTTCGCAATATGGATGTGAATGCACTGCTTATATACATGACAAACAGGACGTGACATGGCAGGAAACAGAAGTGACATTGCAGGAAACAGGAAGTGACGTTGTTCAGAATTCAGGTAAGGGCTCCGGCTGGTGGACGGAAGACTGCTCAACCATTACAATTATCAAAATACACTTATATTTAAGATATATTCTCTTAAAGCAAGTCTAAATATCATATATGTTGCTTCTCAAGTAAATTCCTTGTTTAAGAATTTTTAGACAATGTAAAAAGGAAAACAATTTGCAGTGAAATTTTTCCCCCTGTAATTCAGTGAATGTTATTTAGAAGTATTTTTAAAAGATTATTGTGTCCTCTTTATTGTTAGTAAGCACGTTTAATACAACCTTTTAAGTCAGGACACAAGCTGAATAATCGGTTAAAAGCTAATGATTAATCATTGCAATAATCGCCCGAATAGTCGCTCTAATAATCTTTAGATTAGTTGATTATAAAAATAATCTTTAGTTGCAGCCCTAGTTCCAAGTGAACTGAGCCGATACTAAATGTGATGTCAAAACCCTGCAGATCACTGATGTAAATGAAAATGTCTTTCAGGAAGTGTCTCAGCTGTTGGCCACACACAGTTACCACCAGACCTACAAACAGTGTAGGGAAAAGTAAAAAATTATTATTTTTTTAAAGTGATTACAGATCCATCAAGGAAAAGTGGAAGTGGTTCGACCAAATGGACACTACCTAAACCGGCAAGCAATGGGAGGGAGAGTGTCCTGGAGTCAGCTACGGCGTTGATCCACAATGGAGGATGGTACATTAACTCTATACTCTGCTTGAAAGCTTCACTTTATTTAGTTGACCAGCTACTGGAAAGCTTGCTTCTAAAACAACCAGGCCAATTTAACTGTTACACTTGTGTAAAATCACCATGCAACAACTGCTTTATGCAGCGCAATGAGCTAGTAGCTAACAGCTAGCAGTTGTGTTATTGTTTATGGTCAGTAATGTATGTGTCATGTTTAAGTTGATGTAACGGCAGTAGAGGTGGCGCAACTATGATGATCAGCTATAATCTCACCCACGTTGAGGCATCACTAAACTGCAGTGGAAATGCAAGCTCTGAAAAGTAAACAGAGTAGAGTCGAGTCAATCCATAATGTGCAGTGGAAAAGTGCCAATAGTGACCTTAGTGTCTTAAACATTGCTGTCCATGAATAGATACAATGGTGAGTAATTATTGCTTTCCTCTGTCAAAAGGCAGCTGAGGATCTGAAGCAGTATGATCTGAAGTATCAGTATGGCCGAAGCCATCTCAGCAGAGTCTTATGAGGTAAAATGGATCAACTATTGGCTACACTCACTCAGATGACAATTTACATGATTTTATTGATTTAGAAATCATTTACATGATTGAATGATTAACACCTATTAGAAAGAATATGTATAGTATTTAAAAGTTCATGTATTTACTGTCATCGGAACCTACAATTTTCTCTTCAACATTTTAGTAAAAAAAAATACAAATAAAATTATGTATACTGAAAAAACTATCTTTCTTGATGTAATTTTTGTTGTGGCAGGTCAAAGGCTGCTGAGACAGAAGTGGCAGCGCCTCGCAAGTCCTTGCGTCTCCAGGCAGACACCCTTCCGCTTCCCCCTGAACTCCAAGGAGTATTGACCTATGAACATGTAAGTAACTGAATGCAATGGCTGGCTTAAATTTGATATGCACCAATTTTAAAAATCGCACTAAACTTAAAGGTTTTGGCTGCCTGAGCTCTGCTCTGAGGTAGGAGTCAGTCTTCTACTTCCAGTTGTTAATCTTCTACTTTCAGATGCAGAAGTGGTAACATTTCATCCATTTTATTTTTCAGGATTTTTGGAGGTGGTCCAAGGGTACAGTTCAAGGTCACTATGACCCTTATGTCCATCCCATTCTCGTGAATGCGATATCTCAGAAACGCCTCAAGGATGAGATTATTCGATTTTTGTGGTCAAAAGTCAAGGTTTCTGTGACAGCTCATTGTTCTGTTTGTACTCCAGGACATCGAATCTGGAGAGGCTGAGTTGGGACAGACAACGTTGGGCATCTACGCTGTTCGGGTGGAGGGTGTCGGTCCAGGAGACAGACATTTTGCAGCTGTTGCCATGGTACTTGAAGGCATGGAAGTTCTGCAATACCTAACAAGTGTCACCCTTGGATGCGTGATACTTTTTGGACTGATCTACACGCTTAACTCAAGCAAGGACCTCAAGTCCACATTTGAAGTTTTCCAGAAAATCCTGATGGAACTGGACTCATCCAAGCTTTCACCTAAAGTCCAAGCACTGGGTCGGCCACTAATCACAGGGTTGGTGGTTCGAATCTCAGCCCACACGACTCCACATGCCGAAGTGTCCTTGGGCAAGACACTGAACCCCAAGTTGCTCCCAATGGCAGGCTAGCACCTTACATGGCAGCTCTGCCACCATTGGTGTATGAATGTGTGTGTGAATGGGTGAATGAGTCATAGTGTAAAGCGCTTTGAATACCATTAAATGGTTAAAAAAGGCACTATATATGTGCAGACCATTTATTTGTAAGTACCTGAAAAAAAAAATCTGTTTTCGATAACTTAAATTCAATTTGCAGTTGTTCGAATTGCTTAAAATGGACTTTACTAATGAGCTGATGTACAATGTTTTGTCCATGATATGCCCATTTTTTAAAACCCATGCCTAATTACAAAGGTAAAAATGTGTTTATTGTAATTATACTGGATAAAGAGGAAATGGAATGAGTAAGTTTCAGTGATTATTGCATCATCTTCCATAATTTTAAAGTAATTCTAGTCCATTTGCCTATTACAATGTTGTCCCCAAGGTTATCTGCAAAGAGAAGTCTTTTATCTATGTTTAGCCAGCATGTATCAGTGTCTCGACAGGTTTTAGCTGAGCTGCCCAGTAGTAATACTTAAGACTTGGTAGACTTACTCCTCCGTTAGCCTTCATGAGCTGTAAGGTTTTGAACTTAATTCTAGGCCTTTGCCCTGCCCATATACATTTAGAAATCAGTTTATAACTGCATTTAAGATGTAACGCTGGGGTGTTTCCTTTAAAGAGCTCCCCCTCCGCTTATTCCACAATGAGAGTGCTTCTGAATTTACCTTTTTTTATATACATAAATAATTCCCTAATACTTTGGGATCTACATAAGATTAAGCTGTGAAAGTTTAGAGTGCATCTGGACTGATCTGTGTAATTCTTCCTCTCCTCCATCAGGCGTGAACTGCAGTGCTGCTCTCGCGCTTCGTCATTACAGTTAATTTCATGTTACGTTAAATTGAGATCAAACGACTATTAGACAACGACAATTTTTCTCGACAATTTTTTATTTTCGATGTTGTCGATAATGTCGACAAAACGTTTCAGCCCTAATACAAATGATAATATGCTTTTAAACTCACCTGCTGTATTTTCTTTAATAAATCCGTGTGTCTGTCTTTCAGGTGCTTTATTATGTTTGATGTTTCCTCCTTTCGTCAGAAGCAACGTTTACAAATAGGTTTTTGCTGATCTATGGTGTTTCCCTTTTCATCAGCCTCAAATCCAAAGACTTTCCAAACCTGGCTTTTTCCACTTTTCTTTTCAACAAGATTAAGTTGAGACTCTGCAGCAGCAGCTACTTTGCTTGTTGCAATCTTTTGCTTGTTGTGAGCGTTAGTACTCTATACTCCGGTACCATCAGAAATTCTGGTATCGTAAAAACATTTTTGTTTAAGTACCGACTTGGTACCGGTATTTTTGACACTAGTCTACGCATATTATCGCCATAATACCTCCTTTTTATAATCCGTTTATTTATAATACTATTTATCATTTTATTTAATCTTCAAGATAAGATGGTTGTCAATATACAAAGATCCCCATTTAATAAAGAAATGTGTCTATACAACTGGCATAATGTTGGATCCTTTCCTTCCTTATGTATAACGACTATTGTTGCATCATTCCACGAAGGGGCCAAGATACCTGACTCCAGGGCCACATGATATGCATTTAGTAATAATGGGGAGAGAGCTTCTCTAAATATTTTGTAAAATTCATTTGAATAGCCATCCGGACCTGGGCTTTTGTTATTTTTAAGTTATGAAATTGCCTCCCAAATCACTTCTTCTGGGATTGGTTTATCTAATTCAGCTCTCATAAATTAATTAATTGGTTAATTGGGGTAATTGTATATTTTCTGTGAATTGCTTTAATTCTTCATCATTCGTGCATGTATCAGTATTTTTATACAAGGACTTCTAAAAGTCAGCAAACATTTCAGAAATCTCGTCGGGTTTTGTAAGGGGAATAGATGAATTCTTAGATTTGAGTTTTGGTACGATATTCGTGAATTGTTATTTTTTTAGATGGAGTGCTAATACTCTACTCACTCTGCTACCATATTCATAGTATTTTTGCTTGGTGAACCTCAGCCTGCCTTTTATCTTACTAGAAATAAATGCATTTAGCTCTCTACATACCACAGTCAGTTCCTTTAATAATGCTATATTTGGGAACTTTTTATGTTGTTCTAATTTCATGGTATTTTCTAAATGTTGCTGTCTATATTCTCGTTCCTTTTTTTTCTTGCACTTGCAAATGCGATTATGCGCCCTCTCAGAAAAGCTTTAGCACAATCCCATAATATTAATGGTGATATCTCAGGAGTAGCATTGGTTTCCAGGTAGATCTGTAATTCATCTTTTACAAATGTAATAAATGTGCTAACATTAACCAAAGATGTGTTAAATCTCCACTGCCTCTATATTCGTCTATGATCTAGATCCCACGACAGCATCACAGGAGCATGGTCTGAAAGTGTTATTGGCAATATTTTGATATCTGTTACTCTGTATAGTTCTGATATGGGGGTGAATGAATTATCTATTTGCGAATATGATGAATGCCTAGCAAAAAAAAGGTAAAATCTCTTTGGGAATCTCTGTCTCCACACATCCACTATCCTATTTCCTTAAGTTGTCCTGCTAACACCTTGCTCATTCTAGGAAGAGGAAATTTTGGAGTCGGCTGCTTATCCAAATACCAACTACTCATTTGGAGCATAAACATTAATAAATGAAACGTCCAATCCATCAATAACTCCATTTACCAGGATAAATCTACCTTCTGTATCTTTATGAACTGCAGTAGATGTAAAGTTCAAATTTCTGTAAGCTAAAGTACAGACTCTTCTTCTCTTTCCTGATTTATTGGATGAGTAAAAAGCCTCGTCTGCCCAGGACCTTTTAAATTTCTCATGTTCTATATCTGACAAATGTGTTTTCTGAAGAAATGCTGTCTGACACTTAAATTGTTTAACTTGATTTAAAATCTTCTTTCTTTTAATAGGATTTTGGAGGCCATTTAAATTATAACTTACTATCATCTAGGTTAGGTATGTACTAGGGCTGGGACGACGCGTCGAAGTCATCGATTACGTCGACGCAAAAAATACGTTGACGCAAATTATTTGCGTAGATTCGTCAGACCCAAAACAAAGATGGCGGCGCCGGAGATTATTAACAACTCGAGTGGCTCCTCAGACTATCAGAAGTGCAAGGCGGCACGCACTCGTTCCTCTAAAGTATGGGAATTCTTTAATTTAAAAGGAAACAATTCCGTGAAATGTCGTCTTTTGCAAAATGGAGATGGCCTTCCATTCTAGCACCACGGCAATGCACCAGCACCTGAAGAGGCGCCACCCGGGAGCAGCTGCAGATGACAGAGCACCGTAAGTTTTTTTTCAACTCCCCACTTTGCACTCGATGTTGGAGTAGGCTATAATACGTTCGACACCTAAAGTTTTAGTTTATAGCTATTAATATTGCGCTTATAGCTATGAATGTCGTGAAAAATACATAGAGGACACTGACAACGCGCTGACAGACAGGACCAAGCAGGTAACATTTAATAAAGTCTCAACTTTAAAATTTGGTCAGTCAAAGAAAATTAATCATAAATAGGCCTACTATTTTGTGGCTCTTTAATGTGTCGTGACAGATTGCCTCAGTTAAAGCTGCTCGTGAACTGATCATCTTTTTCTTGGTTAATTTATAGCATCAAATAGGCTAAACATGAATGTAGTGTAACGCTCTTGATCAAAAGGGGCCGGATAGCTTTCCTAAATGGTTGTAGTCAGGTGTAAGCAAAGACACACAAGACGTAACTGATATTCCACCATGGTGATTTATTATCAGCTGTCGTCGGTCGCACGTACACATGGGCAGTTTGCAAAACACACAGCTAACAACAACTGCGTTACTGGTTAGAAATAAAAACAGAATAAGAGCAAAAGAAACACAAAATGGGCTTACACGCATACATGCGATGTTCACAGCTTGCTCTTCCCATATCAACTGCCCACTCTGAGCGAAGGAGTAAGTATGTTCCATCTTAAAGGCGCAGTACCTAATTCTGCTTGTTACAGTAGCCTACATCAGAAGGACTGATGTTTTAACTGTGGAAAGACGTCAGTACAGTAGCCTACAATCCATTATTCAAATTAAAATCCACCGACGTTAATCTTCTCTCTCCTGACTACTTTGTCGGACAAAAATGGCGTATTATGATTGACTGATCAGATCGCCTGTCAATCAAACTCCCGGAGATTATTATTTAATTTTTTTTACATTTTATAATCGAATCGAAATCGAATCGGACTGAAAAAATGAATCGTTAGATTAATCGATGCATCGAAAAAATAATCGTTTATCCCAGCCCTAGTATGTACCCTCTGTTCCCTGATGGAGGGAACGAGACGTTATTTCGAAGAAGCGACACTAGGGGTCTCTCTTGAGTGCCGAATATACCTCTGATCTATGAAAAAAGGCCAATGAGAAGTTGGCAGACAGTATTTGCATACCCTGCCACCGGACATAAGGGTATAAAAATGGGGAAATATGTCGGAATACGGAAATAGGAGCCGTAAATGGTCCGGCCTCCAGAGTGGCTCAGCTCAGCGAAGTGGCCGGGAGGAAAAAGAAGAAGAAGTGAAGTAGGGGTCCAATTTAAATCACGGCATGCACTGAGCCGTGTACATGCACTGCTGACACAGGAGCGGGCAGGTATTTTACGTGCAAAGGCGACCAGCTGTGTCAGACTGCATGTACCCTTCCCCAATGCCCCAAAAAAGTCATCGGAATCCTTCTGGTTACCCTAAACAGGGGAACAAGGTGACGCTTGCCAACCCGGGAACGGGCCGAGCATAGCTGGGCCTCTTTTCTCTCTATGTTTCTCTGCATAGAGCAAGAAACGGCTGGTGCCCTTACATGCATCGAGGGAAGGGGGTATTACCCAGTTTCCTATTCTTTCAGGGGGAAAAGACCCTGTGGAGACCACACCTGCCCAGGAAGGGGGAGGTAAGAGTGGCGAATGCATCACATGGGCCACTCAGGCGAATGCCGGCTTCTCGGAGCGGGGCAAGGGCTGCCTCTGAGACTTTCGTGAAGACGCGAGGGGACAGAGACATGCCGAAAAGGAGGACTTTGTACTGATATGCCTGGCCGTTGAACGCGAACCGTAGGAAGGGTCAGTGTCGAGGCAGAATTGAGACGTTGAAGTACACGTCCTTCAGGCCTACCGTTGCGAACCAATCTAGATGCCAGATGCAAGTTAAGATGTGTCTTTGCGTTTTTCCATGCAGGACGGAAGCGGCATGTCCGGTGGCGCTGTAGGCTTTGGCGGTCAGTGAAGATGTTGTCCTACAGGCCTTGGGGGGGGAGCACAGGGTGACCCCACCAGGTGGTAGGGTTCCCAGGGCACAGGTGTAGCGCAACACCCCTGTCCACCTGGGGAATCGGCGTGTACCCGTGGGCCGCTTCGCCGTCGAGGGTTGCAAGAGCGGATGAGCGGGTGGCTTTGTGACGAGTGGAGAAGGGTGCCCTCCACAAAGACTTCGGCTCATCATGCACTTCCGGGAAAAACGGGACCGGGGGGTCGCGGCTGTGAGTGGCGCGGAGGCCCCAGGAACCAGTCATCCAACCACGATGTCTGTGGGGAGGACGGAGGGTTCCAGTCCAGCCCCACGCTGGCATGAACCATCCACAAATGCTGCCTTGGTGTGATTGCAGCCCAGACACACAAGACAATGCCTGTGGCCATCTGAAGTGGAAAGCACTCTACCGCATCCATGAACCACACAGGGGCGGAAAGGAATCTTTATAAAGATGCGTCCTGAAAAGGACGTTCATTGCCACTGTGTAATGCTCTTTTAGAGGAAAATACTCTTTTATCGAGAAAATCACTCTTTTAAATAAACTCTTTTAAGTTTTTTGCGCTGTCGAAGCGCCCAGGTGCAAACTGCACTGCTGTGCAGATAAGGAGAAAAGCCACTGAAGTGCGACGTAGATCCAACAGCAGGCAAAGCGTCAGAGGAAGAGGAACAGGTGTGTGATTCGCAGCTGACTGCATGCACGACCATTGGCTCCGAAGAAAATTTCAGAATGAACTCAACGTATTTCCCTGCTTTTATACCCGTATGTCTGGGGGCAGGGTATGCAAATACTGTCTGCCAACTTCTCATTGGCCTTTTTTCATAGATCAGAGGCATATTCGGTGCTCAAGAGAGACCCCTAGTGTCGCTTCTTCGACACAACGTCGAAGTGAGCGACAGACGGGAACTTAAGTTAGTCTTGTTTAATGTATTAAAGAGAGGTTTGGGAGCATGGGATGACTAAGAAGGGTAGCAGCATGTGTGTTTGAGTGCTGAGTGCCTGTTCCTGTGCATATGCCCACCAAGAAAAAAACAAAACAAAAACACATAATTTGAATTTTTTTTTTTAGAATAATAATTATTAACTGCAGATATTAGTTTTAGAGCCACATACAAGCTACCAAACAACAAAACATGAACAAATCCCAGAGGGACCATGAGATTTAACAAAAGGGGAAGAATGTCCCTTAACAGAGAAGTCTGAACCAACACTGATGTTTACAAGGCTTTTGAACCTGTGTCTAGGCTACTCTCCTAATGGTCGTATTTCTATTACCAATGTTACTAGCCCAGTCTACAAAAAAGGGTAAGATCGAAGTACCCTTAAGCTCCAGCAGAAGCATATTTCACCAAATTTAGTTTAAGCAGAGACTTACTGTTTATTCATGGTCATTAACATGTGATTTAACCAACCTCCAATGTGATGTCTGACGATGAATATAAACAATTTTTATGCATTAGTTCTTCACACAATTGCAATTATGTAGTACATGAGTCAGTTTTTCATTCGCTTGTCGCTTATCTAGTCCAAGAGATGGTTATTCATTTATTTACACACCTCTAGTCTCAAGTCTGTAAAAGCAATATCCTTTATATACAAGAATAAAACACTATAATAATCTATCTCTGCCCAGACTTAAACCTCTTACTTGAGTTTTTTGTGTTTGTCCGTCGTTTGACTCCAACTTGGTTCTTTGAATATCAGGTGATGACGAGAGGCCGTTGCCTCACTTTGTCGGTGGCTGGTATGGCGGCTGATTCTCTGCGGGTTGGCAGAGATATCAGCAAAGTCGACTCGATTGAAGAAGGAAGAGAAATCTTCTGCAGGCAAAATGGTGAGACACAGATTGCTCAGCAGTCTCCTTCGGATCCGTTAGCATGCTCGGTGGAACACAGAGAAATCTCGGCTTGTCCAGTGAGATGGAGATTGTATGGCCAAAGTTCAGGTACAAGGAACTACAGCTGGGAGCAGAAGGGCTGCAACTAGACGTGGCGCACACTGTCACTGGAGCAAAGATCAGAAGGATTTCCAAGGTTTTATATTCTCGATGGCATCATGGTTGAGGGACACGTTATGTCATACATTTCATCCAATAGGAGTTGAGAGTTTGATCCTTCAGAATTTCACAGATAGATGTAAATTGAGCAAGTCTTGATGGAATCTGTAGTCTGTTTTGTACTCCCTTTGTTTGATCTTGGCACTGTTTGTGTTATCAGGCTTTGAATGTTCCTACAGGCTGCAGTCAGGCTTTATGACTGTATGTATGCCTGCCTTTGTCTCCTATCTGAGTACATGAGGCCCAACAGAAGGATGAATGGATGAATCTATAGCGTTTGTGTCTGGCACAATCAATGTATACCACGTCTCAAATGAGTCCCAGTCAGAGACAGTCCACCTCACCACATCTCGAAACACTCATGTTAATAAATGCTTGCTGCACGAACAATTAAAATGTGTTGCCTTTGACTGACAGCCTGTCCTGTCCCTCTGTCAGTAGCACGTGGGATTTCCTGTAAAGTTGCTTTGAAATGATGTGTGTTGTGAAAAGCGCTATACAAATAAAAATGACTTGACTTGCGAAACGGTACTATCAACTCTTTCAACTGAGGCACTTGAGGGTTTGAAGCGCTGGTTACGTGGATGGCAAACACACTGACAAACTTGCAGTGCTCGCCTGCCAAACGGTAAAGGCAACGCCTTCTCATGAGTAATATGGAGAACCCCAATGACGTAGAGGCTCTGGATAAGTCACATCCTGCGATGTTGACTAGATGCTCATTTCAAACCCGAAAGATGAAAAAAGCATGAAAAATACTTAAATTAACTCTTCAAATTTGAAATAACAAATGTTGAAATTCACTTCCCTTGTGTGGAAGACATATTGCATATACCTTAACATCTCAAACAGTGTGTTATAGTGTCGGTCGCACGACACGATCATGACACTTTAAAGAGCATTCTTATTTTTTTTAGCAAAATTAAGCACTTCTGCTGGAAAAACAATAAGGAGAGTTGGGGAAAAATTATACTTTAATAAAATACATTTAAGCATTAAAGATACATTTCTAAATAAGTATAGACTTTGGTTTCAAAAGATAACAAAGCTTTTTTTTATTTTTTTTTTAATTTTTGTTTTTACTAATTTTATATTTTTTTAAAGTTATTTTATTAGTTTTTTATTGCTTATTTCATTTCACTTCCATTAAAACATTGTCATGACAGTTTGCCTTAAAGAACACAACACTTTATGATGTCTTACGCACGATTTACATGTGGTCGGGGACAGGTGTAAATTTCATTAGTACCACATCTTTCATGAATTTGAACATTTACACTGGCAGCCAAAAGTTTGGAATAATGTACATGCTCTTATGGAAATAAATTGGTACTTTTATTCACCAAAGTGGCATTCAACTGATCACAATATAGTCAGGACATTAATAATGTGAAAAATTACTATTGCAATTTGAATGTTTTTTTCAGAACTTCTTAAACTGCTTCAAAGATTTCTCATCAAAATTCCTCCATGTGCAGCAATGATAGCTTTGCAGATCATTGGCATTCTAGCTGTCAGTTTGTCCAGATACTCAGGCAACATGTCATCCCACACTTCTTGTAGCACTTGCCATAGATGTGACTGTCTTGTCGGGAACTTCTCATGCACGTTAGAGTCTAGCTGATCCCACAAAAGCTTAATGGAGCTAAGATCCATAACACTCTTTTCCAATTATCTGTTGTCCAATGTCTGTGATTCTTTGACCACTCAAACCTTTTCTTTTTGTTTTTCTATTTCAAAAGTGTTTTTTCTTTGCAATTCTTTCCATAAGACCTGCACCCCCGAGTCTTCCCTTTACTGTTGTACATGAAACTGGTGTTGAGCGGGTAGAATTCAATGAAGCTGTCAGCTGAGGACATGTGAGGCATCTATTTCTGAATCTAGAGACTCTGTTGTACTTATCCTCTTGTTTGTACATCTGGCCTTCCACATCTCTTTCTGTCCATGTTAGAGCCAGTTGTCCTTTGTTTTTGAAGACTGTAGTGTACACATTTGTATGAAATCTTTTTTTTTTTTTAAGCATTGTATAGCCTTCATTCCTCAAAACAATGATTGACTGAAGAGTTTCTTGAGAAAGCTGTCTCTTTTTTTGCAATTTCTTTTACCTAATATTGACTTTAAGACATGTCAGTCTATTGCATACTGTGGAATAAAACAAAAAAAAAACGAAAACAATGTTAAGCAATGTTAATGTAAATAGCTTTCAGCAGTGTTTGATATAATGGTAAGTGATTTTCTAGTACCAAATTAGCAATTTAGCATGATTACTCAAGGATAAGGTGTTGGAGTGATGGATGCTGGAAATGGGGCCTGTCTAGATTTGATCAAAAATGACTTTTTTCAAATAGTGATGGTGCTATTTTTTACATCAGTAATGTCCTGACTATACTTTGTAATCAGTTGAATGCCATTTTGGTGAATTAAAGTATCATTTTCCTTCCAAAACAACACAATCTGTTCATTATGCCAAACTTTTGGCCACCAGTATACGTCAGAATGGCTTTACAATGATTTACCCAAAAACATTTCTTCTCATGTTTCATATATGAGGCCCACAGTGTTTGAACCATTTTGTTTTGAAAAGGAACCTGTTTATTGTCTTCATATTAGGATTGTTGTTTAATAGGGGCTTTACACACGATGTTATTTTGTATATCTTCATATGTGTATATTTTATTTAAATGTTTATCTTTAGATACCCATTTAATTTAACCTAAGCTCAAAAAGGGGAAGTTGTAATGTTAAGGGTCCATTTAGCGTGCTTTGTTATAATAGGCAGTGATACATGACTGAATGTAACATGCAAAAAAGGACGGAAGTGCTAGAGTGAGCTCAACAGCAGACATGTGCCACACATTGTTTTGCTGTTCACCAGTAAGGAATAAAGCATAGAAAATAGAGCTATTCATGTATCACCTCATCAATGATAACCATCCTGACATTACAAGACCCAGTCTCCCCTATAATATTCTTTTACTACTTTTTATTTTATCTGGCGTCTGTCCCAAAACTGCTGTTGGAAGGTGGTCACATAGAGAACTTGCCAGTGTCTTTGTTTTCAAGTTTGCTTTGTGGCTACAGCAGCTGCTGAGAGTAACTTAGCTGAAATGTCCACTTGGTGTTGATGGGAAATCTGTGATGGTATGTAGCAAAGTCTCACAGATGAGTCATTCATGCTGTGTTTACATTCCTTTTAGATGAAGGGACTACTCTGCTCACAGTAAAGAATGTATTGTCATTTGTCAGTGTGGCTTGTGAAATTGCTGACTCTTTCTGCAAGTCCCTTCACATCCCTGTGTTTCTTCAGGCGTTTTGCTGTATCTTTGTGTGTACCTCCCTCTCTCGCTTGTTTTCTCTCTCTCTCAATTCAATTCAATTCAACGAGCTTTATTGGCATGACAAAGACATTTTGTATTGTCAAAGCAATTACTCACACTCTCTCTCTCTCTCTCTCTCTCTCTCTCTCTCTCTCTCTCTCTCTCTCTCTCTCTCTCTCTCTCTCAGGTTGCTCTGCCCTAATTCAACATGCTCCACTGCATGTGCATGGATTGGTTGTGTCGGGAAGAGCCTCTTATGAAATATTGTTGTTGAGGAGTGGTTGTGTACAGAACGTTGTTGAGCTTTTAAAAAAGTGTTATAGTTGTTGATACAGTGCTTTTATTGTCCTGTGTATCTTTTGCCCTTTTTGTATCATCTTCATTAGTTATTTGTCTTGATAATATATATATATATATATATATATATATATATATATATATATATATATATATATACACACACAGTGACAAGGAAAAGTATGTGAACCCTTTGGAATTACCTGCATTTCTGCATTATTCATAAAATGTGGTCTGAAATACAAATAATAGAATAACACAATCTGCTTAAAAATTACAGACAAATAATGCACTTGTTCTTGTCAATACTGAATATACAATTTAAACATTCATAGTCTAGGGTTGAAAAATATATGTTCCTCTGAGCTTCTAACTTCTAAAAAAAAGTTAATCGGAAGTAGGTGTTCCAGTCAATGTGCTGAGATTTGTGTGGATTTAAGAGGTGTCCTGCTGTATAGTCTGGGTACTGACAGAGTTTGAAATTCTCTAGAAGCCTATGAACCATGCACTGATCAAAACAAATACCAAAGGACCTTAGAAGAAGAATTGTAGTGATATGTGAAGTGATTTGTCCATTTTTTTTAAGAACCGTGAGTATTCAGTGAATACATTTAGACACACACACACACACTCACCGAGCACTTTATTAGGAACACTGTGGTAGTCTTCTGCTGTTGTAGCCCATCCGCCTCAAAGTTCAATGTGTTGTGCATTGTGAGATGCTATTCTGCTCACTACAATAGTAAAGCGTAGTTATCTGAGTTACCATAGCCTTTCTGTCAGCTCGAAGCAGTCTGGCCATTCTCCATTGACCTCTCTCATCAACAAGGAGTTTCTATCTGTATAACAGTCACAACAACTGCATAACGTCACTAGATGTTTTTTTGTTTTTGTAAACTCTAAGAGAGTGTTGTTCATGAAAATCCCAGGAGATCACTAACAATCATGTCATGGTCGAAATCACTGAGATCAAATTTTTTTCTCCATTCTGATGGTTGATGTGAACATTAACTGAAGCTCCTGATATGTATTTGCATGATTATAACATTGCACTGTGTGATGGGGTAAACTTACATTTTTTTGTAGAAGGTTGATCTGCTGATACTTACCTAACACTTACCATACAATGGTTTGTCCCCAGTGGGTGGAGCCTCCGCTTTATAAGTTCGGATCTCTCTTTCACATAAAGGGGTTCTTTTTTGAGAGGAGTAAGATGTGCAGTAGTGGTGCCATTTTTCTGAGTATTGTGTTTGTGATCCTTGGTGTAGAAGGAAATCTAGCAAGAGCTGTGTATTTATTTTTGTAAACATTTTTGTGCATTTCAGGGGACTGATTGGGGAAAAAACAGACATTGTAAATAAACATCCTTGCTAACGTGCTATTGTAGCTGAGCCATCATTCTTGTGCAGAGAGTTTTTACCAACATGGCTCATCACACACTGCTAACAGATGATTGACTAATTAGATCATCACATGAATAAGTAGGTGTACAAATGTTTTTTTAATAAAGTGCTAGTTGAGTCTATATATTTACAGTATATAAAGATCCGTTTTCTTCACCTAGGGAGCTGTAGAATTTGGGTACCATTTATTTTTATATGTACACATTTTTCTCTTGTTTGTTGGTTTAGTTATGTAGAAAGGTAAGACTTCTGTATTTTTGTTTAATTTTCTCTTGAGAGGCTATTTATTTGTTTTGGGTATAGTAGTTGGTGTTTTGTTTATTTTTTTGGCCTTGCCCAAACTTGCAGTCAGTTTGCTAACTTATGATAGTGGTATTTAAACAAATTTAAAAATAAAGCAGAAGTACAATGAGAACAGATGTGTTTTAAGATGAGACTTGAAGAGTAGTGTTATGGAGATTCTGAGGGAGTGTATACCAGAGTTTAGAAGCAATGACTGCGAACAATATACCACCCATAGTGGAGAGACAGAAATGTGGTACAATAAGTTGACCTAAATCAGAGGACCTAAGAATGCATGCTGAGATATAGGAATGGAGAAGTTCAGAAAGGCCATTAAGGGCTTCATAGGTCAGAAGGAGGATTTTGTACTGTATATGGGATGAAACAGGAAAGCCAGTGTAGGTTATATATAATGGGGGTGATGTGTGAAATCCGTGAAGTGTGAGTGAGAACTCTAGCTGCTGAGTTTTGAACATACTGTAGTTTATTAATAGTCTGAGAAGGTAAACTGATTAAAAGAGCATTACAGTTGCCAAGATGTGTGGTAATGAATGTGTGTACTAGAGTCTATGCATCTTTATGATTAATGATGTGAGGAAGGTGTGCTATGTTAAGTAGATGATAAAATGCAACTTTAAGAATGGAACTGAAGTGTGTTTCAAATGTAAGAGCTGGATCAAAAGTCACACCAACGTTGCTTACTGTTTTGGATTTCTCCATCAATGTTAATTCAGAAATCAGACTAATTAAGGATTGAAGATTGGGAGCCAATTATCATTGATTCAGATTTTGCAGAATTTATTTTGAGAAAATTGGAGGGCATCCAATGTTAATGTCAGATATACAAGCTATTGACGAAGGAGGTGGAAAGAATGCATCAGAGCATGTAGTGATGTAAATCAGTGTCATCAGCATAACAATTATAAAAGAGAACATGATGATGCATAATATGACCAAGAGTTAGCATGTAAATTATGAATAGAAGAGGGCCAACGACTGATTCTTGAGGGACACCTTGTGTGAGGGAAGCAGTAGATGACTTGTGATTTTGTATGGAAATTAAATACCATCTGTCTGATAAGAAGGATTCTGACCAAGAGAGAGCCGTGACAGTGATACCAATAGCAGAAAGACTAGATAAGAGTAAAGAGTGGCAAACTGTATCAAAGGCAGAAATGAGATCCAAGAAGGGCCCCAGTGTCACCAGCAAGAAGAAGGACATTCAGGACTCTAACGAGAGCTGTTTCTGTATTGTGAAAAGTTCCACCAATTCAGAGACAGATATGTGACCAAAATCTCTTTAATAAGATTTTCCACACTATTGCTAATGTGAATTTAAATGTATGTACATATATGTGTGAAGTTATATATGTACATACTACATATAATTCCTAGCTTTTTACAAATTATACTGAAAGGCTTTATGTATATTCCAGGTTTTGAGAGTTACGATGAATGGGAACGCAAACACCTCTCTCCTTGTATTAAACCTCTTTTGTGATAGCCAGAAAAGATAGTATATAATTATTACGTGCGATTAATTTTACAAAAAATAACGCATTAAAAAAAAGTGGTGGGGTTGAGTAGCAATAAGGCGTTTTTTGATCCAGCCTTTAAGGTGATGATCTGGTGGGGGGTTTGTGTATTCCCAAGGGAAAATGCTTCGGACAAATGCTTTGCGGGTTTGTTAACAAGATTTCAAAGTGTCATTTTAAATCTTTGATCTCTGAATATTTCACAACAAAAAACGTGGGTGGTATATTGACAGTCCTTTTAAATGATTCAGGCATAGATTAAAATATCAAATATACCAATGTTGCTTTATTCAGTTCTAAAAGGGTTTTTTAACTAAACATACATCCAAGAAATAGTTTACTCAATGAATGTTTTGTACTATTAATATTGTAAATATCCATGTGAGCGTTTCTTCACATACAATCGTCTACTAGAAATAAACATAAACTTTCAATAATAGTCTAATTAAAAAAACAGCTACAAACGATGTAACTATCTCTTTTTCTTTTTGTTGTAAAAAGCAAGCTGAACAGAATGTTGTTTTCACTTTCACGCCATATGTTCTTTACTTCTGTAAGTGGTTAAACAACTTATTAGGTAAGACCTATTACCTACAAAATGTTTTACGATGTTTATACGTGTTTAAGCAGTAGTCAATCTAAAATGTTTTTGTTTTAAGCCATAGTAAAAAACTAATTACATTACATGTGCTTTTCAGATTTGAGTAAGCCTCTCCAGAAAAACTCTGCCCCATTTAAAACAGAATGAGGATTGTATTTTGTGATCATCTGTCTGTCACAGTTCCTCCTGACACTCCCAGCACTTTCACTCCACGATCACTCTCCCCCGAGTTCTAATCACCTGCACCTGAAACCCATTTCCTCTGCAATCAACCCCACTACTTATAAACCCCACTCTCCCTTCACTCGATGTCTGATCTACAAACTACGTCGATCACAGACTCCCTTACCTGCTTTCTCCTCACGACGTCATATCGTTGCACTACCAAGCTCCATTCTCCGACGTTCCCTCGACGATCTTGCTGATCCTCCTCTCCAACGCTCCTGTGTGTTCCGCTCCATTCTCCATTGCTCCATTGCCTGTCTCCAACCTTCTCCACGCCATTCCTCAGCTATCCTCTTCAGGTTAACTCCATCTAACTTGCTCTATCAATAAACTACACCTCCGGGTTCTAACTCTACCATCGAGTCTGCGATTCTGTTACACTGTCACAGCGGCACCATTCAGGATTGTGTACAAGATGGCAGCGGGTGTTTAACACGTGCCATTAACATGTGCATAATCTGAAGCCCCTCCCACACAGGACCTCTGAGTTCCTGTAAGACCTCAGTATTGATTGAAAGCTCTTGTGAAAGGACTTTGAATGGAAATATGTAAGATTCTTTGTGTTACATTTTACAATTAATGTATGCTTGCACTAGAGATCTGGGGATGGCAGCGTGTGCAGCTCTGCCGGGTACACCCCCTCGGACCACCCGCCCCCCAGCATGCTTGTTGACTCCTGTCCGTGCTCGAGCCAGCCTGCTTATCCTCTAGAGCTAGAAGTGGACGAGCTCGCCTCTGCATTGGAGAGCACGGCGTCTGATGCAGATGACTCCCCTGGGCTGCCACCTTTGGGCCAGCATGCCCAGGCTGAGGCTGACGCACAGATGGCCAACATGCTTTTCCGGGCCGCCACCAGCGTGGGCTTGGACTGGAACCCTCCATCCTCCCCACATCCATCGTGGTTGGATGACTGGTTCCTGGGGTCTGGGTGCTGCTCACAGCCTCAGACAGACCCCCCTGTTCCGTTTTTCCCAGAAGTGCATGATGAGCTGACGTCATCATGGAGAGCACCCCTCTCCACCCATCACAAAGCCACTTGCTCATATGCTCTCGCTACACTCGATGGCAGAGCGGCCCATGGGTACACGGCGATTCCCCAGGTGGATAGGGCTGTTGTGCTCCACCTGTGTCCCGGAAACCCTACCACCTGGCAGGGTCGCCCTGTGCTCCCCTCCAAGGCCTGTAGGACAACATCCTTGCTGACCGCGAAAGCCTACAGCGCCTGCATGCCATGGCCCTCCTGCAAGTCCAACAGGCCAAGGCCCTCATAGATCTGCACGGGGGTAGCCCTGATCCCGATGTGCTGCTGGATATGCGCTCAGCGACCGACCTCGCCCTTAGAGCCACGAAGGTCACAGCGCAGTCTCTCGGGCAGGCGATGGCCACGCTCGTGGTCCAGGAACATCATCTGTGGATAAACTTGGTCGAGATGCGTGAGATCGACAAGGCTCGCTTTCTCAACGCCCCTGTCTCCCAGTTCGGCCTCTTCGGCGACACCGTCGAGGACTTTGCCCAGCAGTTCTCCGCAGTGAAGAAGCAGATGGAGGCCATATCTTACATCCTGCCCCGCTGCAAGCCTGCCGCCATGGGCCATGCCCCGTCTGCCCACCGAGGGTGTCCTCCATTGTCTCCATTGCTTTTGTCTCTTAAGTTTACGACATGTTGTTAAATGTACATTGCATTTGCCAAATCTTCTGCAAATATGAGCACAATCAGCAGAATTTATTATTTTGGTACACACCAATTTCATAATGCCACTCATTGCAATGATTCAAGTAAATTGCTCTATTGTTTGAGTTTACATTGGATGTGCAATATTTGAGCCACTTGTTATGACTGTAGGTAAATATAGGCTTGACAAACAAATCTGCAGATGCTTGTATTTCCAGCTCACTTGTCCAGGTTCCAACATATGTTATGCATGTCTCTTTGATATAATTCTTAACAGAAAAATGCCCTTCTCTTAGACTAGACACAAATTTGGCCTCATTTGCTTTACATATATTTAACGACCGCAAGTCTTACTGTCTTGTGATTTAACTCTGTAGCTGTTTTTTAATTAGACTATTATTGATTGTTTTTGTTTATTTTTAGTAGATGATTGCATGTGAAGAAATGCACACATGGATATTTACAATATTAATAGTACAAAACATTCATTGAGTAAACTATTTCTTGGATGTATGTTTAGTTAAAAAAAACTCTTTTAGAACTGAATAAAGCAACATTGGTATATTTGATAGTTTAATCTATGCCTGAATCATTTAAAAGGACTGTCAATATACCACCCCCATTTTTTGTTGTGAAATATTCAGAGATCAAAGATTTAAAATGACACTTTGAAATCTTGTTAAAAAACCTGCAAAGCATTTGTCTGAAGCATTTTCCCTTGAGAATACACAAACCCCCCACCGGATCATCGCCTTAAAGTCTGAATCATAAAACACCTTATCAATTTGGATGATCTCATGAAAGGACTTTGAATGAAAAATTTAAGATTCTTTGTGTTAAAGCTACAACTAAAATGACATATTGTGTTTAAGAATCATATCCTGTTTGTTAAACTAATGCCAGACATTAAGTTTGTTAAAACATTTATTCATTATTTTAAAGTGAACATCGGAATGAGTTAGCTTCAGTCAATATCCACTGTTTTAGAAACACATTTTCACCACTTTTTTAAAAGAAAAAAAATATACCATGCATATTTATAACACCCCAGTTTTGCACCCCATTAAAGACACATCATTTAAACACCTTTTCAATTAAAATGTTATTTGTTGAAATAAAAGTGTTAAACGCATTTATGTTAAAATTTTTTATAATTTTTAGAGTGACTTTTTTTTTTGCCAACTTGATAAATTTTGTTTAAAAACACATATTCACCGTTTTGTTAAAGATATTTTGTTAGCGCTACAGCTAAACTTTAAATAATACTTTAAAAAACACACATGCTTCCTAAGAGAAAAGATGTTGTGAAATAATCTTTACCTGCGGGGTTAAACTCCACCCACCGAAGGGGTCTTGTCAACTTTCTTACTCCAATATCGTTTTGGATGAGCTCGTGAAAGGACTTTGAACGGAGAAGGAGGGGTTGACAGGAATCAAAAGGTAAAATGTACACCAATTAGGTCATAAATCATAGGCCATAAATTATTTTTGTCACAACATATATTATATTTACTACTCATGTCTAAGCTTGCTGCTTTCAATGTTTCGCACTGACTGGACTAAGTGTACATATAGTTGTTCTGCACCTATGTTTACTTATCTGTCTGCCTTTCATGTTTGAAACTTTGCCTCAAGGATTCAGGACAGATATATTATCTAAACCTTAGTTCATTACTTTAGTCTGATCATAGTTATTTCAGAAGAATTTGCTGGACAAGGGACAGAGAGAGTTATGGTTTACTGTAGACATGAAATGATGGAGTTCCTGCTGGCCAGTCTCCCTCTGGACTGTCCCATTTGTGACCAGGAAGGGGAATGTGATCTGCTGGTCAGCATCATTAACAGTAATATTAACAAATCACAACTCAGACAGAACCACAGCACAGACAGTACTCTTTCCTTATGGTTTGTGTTTATAACATAACATAACATAGCACATGCAACCACATAGCAACACCCTTGCAATCACTCAGAACACCATATATAACCCAATATAATATGTAAAAGATATTGTACATGCAGCGGTCATTATCATCTATCTTTCTCATAGTAATCTCATTTGTACATTCCTATGGTTAAGGACCAGTCCATGATGTTTGGCCCATCAGCCCGCTCATCAAAACCATAATGACATGCTGCATACAATGCACTCACTGCATCCGGCATGAGCAGGGATGAGCTTCTGTCAATTTTAAACAAATTATACAAAGACTCATATGAGAGACTGCAGAACTATTCATAAAGTGTAGTTCTACCAGAAAGACTCGGGAGAATAATACTGAACAATTAACCATTTATTTACAGCTCGGCAAACAATATAAAGATAAAAGTTCTTTGGCGTAGGCCCCATCCGTAGCTCGCAATCCGGGGGTCCGGACTCTGCATTTCCTGCCTGGCGATGAAGGCAGGGGCGCAGCCGACCCCCAGTGAGGTATGGGAAGGGACCATCCTGGTGGTGGTGTGTAGGAAGGAAGGGATCATCTTGGTGGTGGGGAGGGTGGAGGAGAACGAAAGCGCCAGCATCTGTGAACTCAGACATGTGTAAGTACCCATCTTTTATACTGCAAGTGTTAGAACGCGATTGGATAGATGAGAAGGTAATGAGTGACGTAAAAATTGAGTCTTCCTGGCAGAACTTATGCTAAAGCTTCCATTTATGTAGTTATGTAGCTAAATAAAGTTCCATCCTGCTTTATGCTAAGTGCAGCTATGCTTAAATATAAAAAAGTAGTAACATACAGTTATGAAGTCACATCAGACTAAATAAACAGATGTTAGTTTTTCTGTGTTGTGTCTAAAGTAGTTTCACCAGTGTGTTTGCTGGTGTTGCAGAGCTGGACATCACAGGGAGAGAAAATGCCATGGAGAGCAATACATATGTGGAGAATGTCTGGGATGTTATAGACTTCTACCCAGTGGGAGCTCTGACCTAGAAACCTTACAATTTCACCTCATGACCCCAGGAAAACCTGGTGGAGAGGTACTTCACATAGACACACACAAACCCTCATACATACAGTATATGGGCCATTCCACTGAATTAGTTCAAGCTGTGATCCCACAATAAAGATTTTAATAATTATAAAAAAGCAGAATGGATGAACTACAATAAACAATGCCTGATATAGGGCAAGGCAAACACTGGAGTATATATACACAAACTCAATAGCAGGTTGTAACACTCGGTCACTTGAGTCATTTGCCCTAGCATCCACTTGAGGTCGCTAGGGGTATTAAGACTTTTAGATTGGTTTTGTTTTATGTTGTGTCTCTCTCTGCGTTCCCCTTGATTGAACCCAGCTGTGTCATATTACCCGTCAGTTATTGTGTATATATTGCCCTTGTGTTCTCTCTGTCTTTGTCA
The DNA here is from genome assembly GCA_032164185.1 of Moxostoma hubbsi. Taxonomy (NCBI): domain Eukaryota; kingdom Metazoa; phylum Chordata; class Actinopteri; order Cypriniformes; family Catostomidae; genus Moxostoma; species Moxostoma hubbsi. The sequence goes on along the minus strand of JAVLUX010000047.1, from coordinate 17,612,321 downwards.
GTTGTTAACCTTGATGTCCTGTTCTCCGAGGCTGTCGACGAACCTGTCCAGTTCCCAGAGGTGGTTAACAAGCCTATCCAGTTACCCCAGGCTGTCTACAAGCCTGTCCAGTTCCCCGAGGCTGTCAATGAGCCTGTCTGGTTCCCCGAGGCTGTCAATGAGCCTGTCCAGTACCAAGAGGCTGTCGACAAGCCTTTCCAGTTTTTCAAGGCTGTTGACGAGCCTGTCCTGTTCTCTGAGGCTGTTGATGAGCCTGTCCTGTTCTCAGAGGCTGTCGACTAGCCTGTCCAGTTACCCGAGGCTGTCGGCAAGTCTGTCCAGTTCCCTGAATCTGTCCAGTTCCCTGAGTGTGTCCAGTTCTTGAGACTGTACAGTTCACTTAGTCCATCCAGTTCCCAGAGTCTGTCCAGTTCCCTGAATCAGTCTAGTTTCCTGAATATGTTCAGTTTCTCTAGTCTGTCCGTTCCCTGAGGCTATCCACGAGCCTGTCAAGTTCTCAGAGGCTGTTGATGAGTCTGTCCAGTTCCCATAGGCTTTTTAAGAGCCTGTCCTGTTCTCCGAGGCTGTCGACTAGCCTGTCCATTTACCTGAGGCTGTCGGCAAGTCTGTCCAGTTCCCTGAATCTGTCCAGTTCCCTGAGTGTGTCCAGTTCTTGAGACTGTACAGTTCACTTAGTCCGTCCAGTTCCCAGAGTCTGTCCAGTTCCCTGAATCTGTCTAGTTTCCTGAATATGTGCAGTTTCTCTAGTCTGTCCAGTTCCCTGAGGCTATCCACAAGCCTGTCAATTTCTCAGAGGCTGTTGATGAGGCTGTCCATTTCCCATAGGCTTTTTAAAAGCCTGTCCAGTTCCCAGAGGCTGTCGACAAGCCTGTCCAGTTCCCAGACGCTGTCGACAAGCCTGTCCTGTTCTTTGAGGCTGTCGACTAGCCTGTCCAGTTACCTGAGGCTATCAGCAAGTCTGTCCAGTTTCCTGAGTCTTTCCAGTTCCCTGAATCTGTCCAGTTTCCCTGAGGCTGTTGACGAGCCTGACCAGTTCCATCAATATATCCAGCTCCCTGAGTCTGTTCAGTTCCCTGAGTGAGTCCAGTTCTTGAGACTGTACAGTTCACTTAGTCCGTCCAGTTCCCAGAGACTGTCCAGTTCCCTGAAACTGTCTAGTTTCCTGAATATGTTCAGTTTCTCTAGTCTATCGAGTTCCCTGAGGCTATCTACGAGCCTGTCAAGTTCTCAGTGGCTGTCGACTAGTCTGTCCAGTTCCCATAAGCTATATAAGAGCCTGTCCAGTTCTCAGGGGCTGTTGACAAGCCTTTGCAGTTCCCTGAGGCTGTCAACGAGCCTGTCCTCTTCTCCGAGGCTGTCGACAAGCCTGTCCAGTTACCCGAGGCTGTCAGCAAGTCTGTCCAGTTTCCTGAGTCTGTTCAGTTTTCCAGAGGCTGTTGACGAGCCTGTCCAGTTCCCTGAATCTGTCCAGTTCCCTGAGTCTGTCCAGTTCCCTGTGTGTGTCCAGTTCTTGAGACTGTACAGTTCACTTAGTCAGTCCAGTTCCCAGAGTCTGTCCAGTTCCCTGAATATCTAGTTTCCTGAATATGTTCAGTTTCTCTAGTCTGTCCAGTTCCCTGAGGCTATCCACGAGCCTGTCAAGTTCTCAGAAGCTGTTGATGAGTCTGTCCAGTTCCCATAGTTTTTTAAGAGCCTGTCCAGTTCCCAGGGGCTGTCGACGAGCCTTTCCAGTTCCCTGAGGCTGTCGACGATCCTGTCCAGTTACCTGAGGCTGTCAACAAGCCTGTCCAGTTCCATAAATCTTTCCAGTTCCCTGAATCTGTCCAGTTTCCTGAATCTGTCCAGTTCCCAGAGTATGTCCAGTTCCCTGAGGCTATCCATCAGCCGTTCTTCGTGGCAGTCAATGAGTCCGTCCAGCCCCCGGTGACTTTAAAGCCTGTTCGGTTCCCTGTGACCATCAAGGATCCTATTCAGTGCCCAAGTGTCCCTGTTGCTCAGCCCAGTGGTCAGCACCTGTCAGACACAAGCTACCAGTCTGTGCAATGCCCAGTGGCCACCCACTTACAGTATGAACCCTGCCATATGGCTCTGCCCTCTGAGTCCTCCATGGGTCCACCCTATAAGTCTACTACAGCTCTGCCTTCTGAGTATCTGCCTCCTGCGACTCCGCCTCCTGCTGCTCCACCTCCTATGATTCCACCCTCTGAGTCTCTGCCTCCTGTTGCTCTACCCCCCAAACCTCAGCTTCCTGTGGCTCTGCCCCCTGAGTCTCCACCTCCCTGGCTGCCAGACCTCGCTCCCTTTCTGGAGCTACAGGAAAGGCGACTGATCAAGGACTTAGAATCAAACTTCAAAATAGTGTCTTGACATAACTTAAAACCAACACCAGTAATTATGTCAAAAACTATGACAGTGCCCCTCCCCTAGAGGTGGCTTAATGGGGCAGAGGTTGGTTTAGCAGCTGATGATTCACAAGATGTCATGCCCTCGTATATGAGGAGAAATTGAGCCTCATTGCATAGTTATTATATTCTGTTAGAGTCCACACAATACTGTCATGTGGCAAACAGGATCTTTCGGGCTCATGTCCTTAAGAACATTTTCTTCACAGTTAAGTCTTTTAGAGTCATCTATCTGCTTAAGCTCCTCGTATCTGTCGCAGGATTCTCTTAGTGGCTGTACCATTATCTCCTCAATCTGAGGAAACAACTGGAGTACATTGAGAACAATTAAGAGCAAAACCACCTCCAGAGTTGTGCATTCTGTGAATACTCGTTCAATATTCCTGTTAGCTTGTACTCCTAAAAGTTTGGCGCTGTGGTACCAGAAGAAGCATGCAATAACTGAATAACGGCGTTCAGGCGAAAGAGCGAGAGAAAGTATTTTGAAACAGGATTCTGAGGATTTATCTCCGACAAACATGTTATGCTTCAAGAGTCTTTGATCGTTTTTCAAATCAAATCAAATCACTTTATTGTCACACTACTGTGTACACGAGTGCAACAGCAGGTGAAATTCTTGTGTGCAGTTCCGAGCAACATTGCAGTAATGACAGTGACGAGACATAAACCACTTTACAATAACAACATATTTACACAACGCAATTTACATAACAAATGTACACATACCTACACAACAATTTACATATCAAATGTACACAATACACACAATGTAGAATACACATACACTAGATAAGGGTATAAATATATATACACTAACTGAATTGGGAGCGAGAATATATTGACAGAATGAGGATTAATAAAGTGCAGTGCTGATTGTAGATCGTGAGAGATCATGTGTTCAAAAGTCTTATTGCTTGTGGGAAGAAGCTGTCATGTAGTCGGGTGGTGCGGGTCCTGATACTGCAATACCGCCTGCCTGATGGCAGCAGTGAGAGCAGCCCATGACTCGGGTGGCTGGAGTCTTTGATAATCCTCCGAGCTTTATTCACACACCGTCTGTTATATATATCCTGGAGGGAGGGAAGCTCACCTCCGATGACGTTTCTGGCCGTTCGCACCACCCTTTGCAGGTCTTTGCGGTTGTGGGCGGTGCTATTGCCGTACCAGGCGGTGATGCAGCCAGTCAGGATGCTCTCTACAGTGCTGGTGTAGAACCGTGTGAGGATGTGTTGGTTCATTCCAAACTTCCTCAGCCGTCTCAGGAAGAAGAGGCGCTGGTGAGCCTTCTTCACAACGGCCTCAGTGTGGACGGACCATGTGAGTTCCTCAGTAATGTGGACACCGAGGAACTTGAAGCTGCTGACTCTCTCCACCGGTGCTCCATTAATGATGATGGGGCTGTGTTCTCTGTCTTTCTTCCTGAAGTCCACCACAAGCTCCTTGGTTTTACTGACGTTGAGGGAGAGGTTGTGCTCCTGACACCAGCGTGTCAGAGTGTGCACCTCCTCTCTGTAGGCTGTTTCATCATTGTCAGTGATCAGACCTACAACCGTCGTATCGTCAGCAAACTTAATGATGGCATTGGAGCTATGTGTTTCACATCAAGCTTGGAGGGCACTATGGCGTTAAATGCTGAGCTGTAGTCTACAAACAGCATTCTCACATACGTGTTCCTTTTTTCCAGATGGGAGAGAGCAGTGTGTATTGTAGATGCAATAGCATCATCAGTGGAGCGGTTGTTACGGTAGGCAAACTGCAATGGGTCCAAAGAGGTGGGCAGAACAGAGCAGATGTGATCTCTGATCAACCTCTCAAAGCATTTGCTGATGATGGGGGTGAGGGCAACAAGACGCCAGTCATTTAAGCAAGTGATTTTTGATTGCTTCGGTACAGGCACAATGGTTGATGTTTTGAAGCATGTGGGGACTACAGACAGGGAGAGGGACAGGTTGAAAATGTCCGTAAAAACACCAGCCAGTTAGTTTGCGCACGCTCTGATGACGCGGCCCGGAATGCCGTCTGGACCCGCGGCTTTGCGAATGTTCACCTGTCGAAAGGATCGGGTTACATCCGCAACAGAGACGGAGAGTGAACCAACCTCTGTAGTATCGGCCGCGAGTGCTCTCTCCGCGAGGGCGGTGTTGTTGTTGTCCTCGAAACGAGCATAAAAAGTATTAAGCTCGTCCGGGAGAGAGGCAATGGTGTTCATGGCGGAGTTTTTATTCTGTTTATAGTCCGTGATGGTGTTAATTCCCTGCCACATACTTCTGGAGTCAGTGGTGTTGAACTGTCCTTCAATTTTGTGCCTGTACTGGCGTTTGGCTGTACTGATGGAGTTACGGACGGCATAACTGGCTTGTTTACGCTCCTCCGTGTTCCCGGAATTAAAAGCGGTGGTCCGCGCAGTATGTGCAGCGCGAACATCGCCGTTAACCCATGGTTTCTGGTTGGGGTAGATCCGTATAGTTTTTGTCGGAACAACGTCCTCTACGCACTTCCTGATGAAACACGTTACGCTATCAGCGTAAACCTCGATGTCGTCATCGGAGGCAGACCGGAACATCTCCCAGTCCGTGTGATCAAAACAGTCCTGTAGCGCAGAGTCTGATTGGTCCGACCAGCATTGGATCATTCTGAGGGCGGGTGCTTCCCGTTTCAGTTTCTGCCTGTAAGTGGGCAGAAGCAGAACGGAGGAGTGGTCGGATTTGCCAAATGGTGGGCGGGGAGGGATTTGTAGCCATCCCGGAAAGGAGAATAGCAATGATCCAAAACCCGGTCCCCTCGTGTGTTGAAGCTGATATGTTGGTGGTATTTTGGTGCTATTGTTTTAAAGTTGGCTTTGTTGAAGTCCCCGGCAACAATGAACGCAGCCTCAGGGTGCGTGGTTTCCTGCTCACTTATACTGCCATACAGTTCCCTAAGTGCCCGGGCTGTGTCGGCTTGTGGGGGGATGTACACAGCTGTTAAAATGACTGCTGTGAATTCCCTCGGTAGCCAGAATGGTCGACACAGAAGCATGAGATACTCCAGATCAGGAGAGCAGAAAGACCTGATAAAATGTACATTCCTCTGATCACACCATGATTTGTTGATCATAAAACATACACCTCCACCTCTGCTTTTACCTGAGAGGTCTTTCGCTCTGTCCGCTCGGTGCACGGAGAAACCCGTGGGTTCGATGGCCGAGTCTAGAATCTCCGTGGACATCCAGGTTTCCGTAAGACAGGTAAGACAGGTAACGCAGCATTCTCTCGTCTCTCGTTGGAAGGAGTTCCACGCTCTCAGCTTGCAGAGCTTGTTGTCCAGAGACTGAACATTAGCCAGTAGTATACTGGGTAGTGGGGGGCGATTTGCGCGACGTCTTACTCTGATGAGAACGCCGGCTCTTTTTCCTCTTTTCCTTCTGCGTTTCCGCGGCTGGGCAGCCCAAACAAAGGGCTCCGCTGGCGTGTTTGTAAACCGCGGGTCGGCATTGAGGAATGTGAAGTCCGGTTTTCGGTGTGTGATTGCCGAACCAATGTCCAAAAGAAAAATAATATTTTTCACCATATTATTATATGAAACAACGCCATATCTACACCTCGCTGCAAAGCTGATGAACTGTGTGGTCATTGAAAGGCACTGTACAAGCCAGCGCTAGCTACACGCCAGGATAATGCAAAGGCTTCTACTCAATCAACAACCACCTTCATTTGGACTGCAATGACATTCACCGAGAAACTGGACTAATTCGCTGTCCGCTTCACAGAGGCTCTGGTCGTATGTTCAATTACAATTACTCAACCTCAAACTCCATTCCATCCATCTGGTCCTGTTTGCGCACCACCCCTTCCTCAATACGTCATCACAATTTACGACACGTCCACCTGACCAATCTCTGCCCCATCCCTCGGTCCTCTGAATTCACCACAAAGCAAAGTCACCTGAAACTGGCTTTGCTCAACACCCGCTCACTAAACAATAAAAGCCTCATTTTAAATGAATTCATTACTGACAATAACCTGGATTTTCTCTGTATCACTGAAACTTGGCATAAACCTATGGACTATTTTGCACTCAACCAAACTACACCTACAGGATATACATACATGGACAAACCCCGATCTGAGGGGCAGGGAGGTGGTGTCACTGCAGTGTATAGAAAGGACATTAAAACTTCAATAATTTCCATCCCTGCTGTTCAGTCCTTTGAACACATCACTTTCAAACTCTCTGGTCCCACTCCTCTGGTCACTGCCATAATATACCGACCCCCAAAACCTAATCTTTCCTTCCTCTCTAACTTTTCAGACTTTTTACTTTCTACTCAGTTATCTGCCATCTCACCTTCTGTTCTGATCCTGGGAGATTTCAACATCCACATTGACACTGACTGTAAATTTGCTACTGAATTCTTGGAACTGATACATTGCTTCAATTTCACCCAACATGTCAACTTTCCAACCCACAGCCGTGGTCACATTTTGGATCTGGTGTGCTCTACTGGTTTCACCATACCGCACCTCGAGCCCCACAACCTAAACATTTCTGACCACCTGGCAATCACCATGAACATTGATCTCCCTATTTCTATTTCTACAACCAAGGCCAAAAGGACAATTTCTTTCAGAAATCTTAAATTAATCTCTAGTTCTGCCCTTTCAGAGTCTCTTGCTAGCAAAATATCCTCCTCCTCCCCACCAGTTACTGACAACACGTCCGACCTCACCAACTATTACAATGAAACACTTTCCACCAGTCTCGATCATCTGGCTCCCATCAAAACTAAAACTGTCTCTTTCACTCACTCTGCTCCCTGGTACACTCCTATACTGCACAATATGAAATCCCGTAAGCGTCAGCTTGAAAGGCTCCATAAGAAAACTGGATTAACTGTTCATCTACAAGCTTACACAGATTACCTTCAGCAGTATAAGCAAGCTCTTAACGCTACCCGGTCCAACTACTACTCACACCTCATACATTCTGGTTCTACCAACCCGAAGGCTCTTTTCTACACAGTAAATAAACTTCTTAAACCCAATGACAATATCGTCAACTCATTCATAACTGATAAATGCAACACCTTTCTATCATTCTTTCAGACCAAAATTGACACCATTTACACCAACCTGTCCTATTCTTCACCCACCACTGTATGCTCTGTCATTCCATCATTTGTCCCCCCCCCCCCCCCCCACACCTCTCAGCCACTGTCTCAGTTCTCCCCAGTGTCGCCGGGAGAGCTGTCTAAAATCTTGACAGGGATGAAAACATCAACATGTGTCCTGGACCCCATCCCATCGCACCTCATCAAAGATTGTTTACCAGCTATCTCCACACTCATAACAACAATTATTAACTCCTCTCTCAACTCTGGCTCAATCCCACGTTCACTCAAACTGGCTGCTGTCACCCCCATTCTCAAAAAACCTGGACTTGACCCCAAATTATGTCAAACTTTCGGCCTATTTCCAATCTCCCCTTTCTGTCTAAGATACTGGAACGCACTGTCTCAAAACAACTCAAAACCCACCTCTCCTCAAATGACCTGTTCGAACCATTTCAATCCGGCTTTTGTTCACGACACAGCAATGAAACAGCCCTCCTCAGAGTTACCAACGACATCCTCCTCTCTGCAGACTCTGGTCACCTCAGTATCCTCATCCTCCTGGACCTCACTTCAGCTTTTGACACTATCAACCACACCATTCTTCTCTCTTGCCTCAAATCTACTCTCAACATCACTGGCACCACCCTCTCCTGGCTCCAATCTTATCTCACCAACAGACAACAGTTCATCCATATCAACAACTGCACCTCCTCCACTGCTCCGTTGTCCCAGGGTGTCCCCCAGGGTTCGGTGCTTGGTCCTTTGCTTTTTATATTATACCTGCTTCCCCTTGGCAACGTCATTCGCCACCATGGTCTTAACTTTCACTGCTATGCAGATGATGTCCAGCTCTACATCTCCACCAAATCCATCACATCTGCCACCCACTCCACTCTTTCTAACTGCCTCGCTGACATTAAATCGTGGATGCACACCAATTTCCTTAAACTTAACTGTGACAAAACAGATATGATCATCATCGGTCCCAAATCTATCACTAAATCCATTCTCAGTTTCTCTGTCACTGTTGGCACCAATACAGTGTGTCCATCCCTTCAAAGTCGCAACCTTGGAGTAATTTTTGACAATAACCTCTCCTTTGAACACCACATAAAACAAATCACCAAAACTGCCTTTTTTCACCTCAAAAACATCTCCAGACTTCGCCCACCGCTCTCTTTTTCTGCTGCAGAAACCCTCATCCATGCCTTTATCACCTCCAGAATCGATTACTGCAACAGCACCCTATACGGTACCTCAACCAAAACATTAAATAAACTTCAGTACATCCAGAATTCTGCTGCTCGACTACTCACTCACACCCGCACCGGTGACCATATTACCCCTCTGCTCCAGAAACTCCATTGGCTTCCGGTCCCACAACATATTCAATTCAAAATCCTCCTCCTCACACATAAAGCCCTTCATAACCAGGCACCTTCCTACCTCACTGACCTGCTTCGCCGCCACAACCCATCCTGTAGCCTTCGCTCATCTGACGCCAACCTCCTGACTCCACCTCTCAGGACCAAGCATCGAACCTGGGGCGACAAAGCCTTCTCTATAGCTGCCCCCTCACTTTGGAACTCACTTCCAAAACTAATCCGTGACTGCACCGACCTTCTAGCGTTCAAATCATTGACTAAAACTTACCTTTTTAAAATTGCTTTTAATGTTTAGCAAAGTTTTGCTGTGTTTTTAGTGTATCTTCCATTTGATGTTGTTTTTGCTGCTTTTATGATTTTATGTAGTGTCTTTGAGTATTTAGAAAAGCGCTCATAAATAAAATGTATTATTATTATTATTATTATTAGAGGAAGAGAGAGCAAAACATATCAGTGTATTCCAATACTGAAAGGACTCCTTGACAGATATTACTGAGCTGATGTGCAGGGTCCGTTGTAGAAAAACCTCTGGGTTCTTTAAAGTGGTCAATCATTCTGTCACGCATCTCTGGCAAAAGAAAGTGTAGATCACATGTGTAGTGATGTGATGTTCAACTTTCAAGCTTGTGTTGGAAAACCGACAAATTTCATATTGAATCACTGTATCAGAGCTTGATACATTTTTAAAAAACAAACATGTGATCTGTGAGGTCCAAAGATTCATTTGGATGAAAATCGTGTGACTGCTTTGGTGTGTGGTTCAAAAGAAGCACAAATAAGTTGAACCAAATACAGACAGATAAGCACATTCCACTCCCGTTAATACAATTGTACTGCCCAGCCAGCACGCATATTAATATTCCAATCTACACATTAAGTAGCAGTTATTAATTTACTCTAATGTATTTTTTTACATAACAATGTATTACTTTACTCATACATGAAGCCCTTGAGGTTTGAGTGTTCACTTGGTTATTACTTATGTATAAACACTGAACAGTGAACAAAACATGAAAACAACATAATAGAATTGATAAGTTGTACTCCTTCAAAACATTGTCAGCCAAAGCAGCAAGGTGTACTTCGTTTTGACCACCAGATGGCAGTAAATTGAACCGTGAACTGGATGGACTCAACCATGTCACTGAATACTACACGAGACCTTCAGTTTTGATGATGGAATGTTTCGGAGACGTGATACACAGGATGTTTTTAATGCAAAAATGTATTTAGTATGTATAGTATTTAGCATTATGTGTAAATAAAGAGTGAGAGAGTGCAATAATGATCACATTTCCTTAAACATTTTTTATGTAGTATAGTATAGCGTACTAACAACTTTTGAGTATCTGGGATTTATTACTTCTATAAGCGGTATTACTGCTGAGTATTTTGGATGAGTTTGTTTGGTTTTGATGATGAATATTATATGCATGTATTGTTTTTTTTTTTTTTACAGCCCTATTCCTTCTATTATTTAATTTAGGATTAAAATCTTAACTTCATTTTGGAAATAAAAATCTACTACACAGATTTTTATTTGTCCTTGTTTTGCTGTCCAAAATGTAAGGTTTAGAGACTGAAAATATCTAACTGTAAATATCAATCTATCTGAATAATTTTTCTTGTGTTATAAAGACATTAATTCATAGATCTGTAAAAGCAGTCATTTGTGTGTAATAATAATTCATATATAAATTGAAAAAAGGCAAAATATTTATCTTTCTTTCTGTGATATACATGACAGTATTGACTCTTGTTTCTGCACTCAAATGGCGGTTCGGGCAAAGATAGGCCACAAAGCAGCAACAGGATCAGCAAGGGTACAGGAACCATGGGAAGGGACCACTGGCTGGCTGGTCATCTACCTCAATGCAGATGAGAATGGTGACCGGGAAGCAGATGACCATTAGGGGAAGAAAGCTGATAACATCACTCCTGAGTTTTGTTTGGCTGACATTGAGGATTCTTGCATTATGGTGCTGGACTTCCTGGCATGCTGTGGAGCATGTGTAGATGTGGCAGGGACTCACCTCCGACTAGGTACATACATTGTGGCCGTGCAGAGGGGTAGAAGAACACCTTAACTATCCACGGCCTGTCTGTGGATGAAATCAGCCACCATTGGACCCTAGACCCACCCCAGGAAACTAAGACCCATAGGTGTCCAGACCATGCTGCGCCAATTGACCCCACAAGTACCGTCCCACACTGGCAGTTTGTTTCAACTGAAGACCCTACTGGCAGAGACTGTCCAGGCTGTCTAGGAATTGTGTCAGTGCAGCAGTGGAGGATTCACCACTAATCAAGGTCAGCAGCTCCAGGAACTGCTTGACAAAAAATTATGACATCTTAGCAGCACAAAATGGGGAGTGTGGTCATATGATGGTTTAAAATCCATTGACCTCTGATGCGGATATTGGCATGTGGAACTGGCCCCGGGGCCATCTAACAGTCCATGGGAGGTACCTCCTGTGCTTGTCAAAAGAAGGACTCCTTCCGATTCTGCTTATACTACCAATGCCTCAATGGCATCACAAACAAGAACTCCTATCCTCTGCCCTGGACAACCAGGTTTGTATTGCCTAATCTAGGTGGTTTATCTCCCTTGACCTCTGAAGCGGATATTAGCAGTTGGAACTGGCCTCGGGGGCCAAACACAAGAGCAAGACAAAAGGGCTTTGGCAGTTCCGGGTAATGCCGTTTGGACTTTGCAATGCCCCTGCCACCTTTAAGCTTTTATATTTGGTGAACCTGCTAATATATGCCCAAGAGGGGCACGGCAACAACACCAGGAAGTCTTTGCTGCTATCAGACAAGCTGGTCTGTGCCTTAACCCCAGTAAGTGCCACCTGCTACATGGAGAAACAGCGTTTCTGGGGCATGTGGTAAGCACCGCTAGAGTAGCCACTGACCTGGAAAATGTGACAGTGGTGAGGGACTAGCCTGTGCCAAAGGACAATACCGAGCTGTGCAGTTTCTTGGGATAGGCATCTTCCACCAATTTGTGTAGAACTGCTTCACCATTGCAAATCCACTGCACTGGCTGATGGAGAAAGGCCTGCCCTTCAACTGGCCCAATGCCAGCAAAGAAAACCATCCATTTGCTGTGGGAGACACTGTCTGGGACTCTGGGTTAGATTAGTTGGGTCTCCCATCCCAGTTTAGTAAATGGGAGTGGTGTAGTTAGATTATATTGGGGGTATACTATTTTGGGTTATTACTCCCAAAGGCCACATATGTACACAATTTACAATCTTAAGAATGTGTAAAAAATTGAGCATGTTTAAGACAGAACATGCATTGAACACTTGGACTCCAGTGACATTTTAGCACAGTGTGTGCACTTTTTAGGCAGTCTCTTAAGAACCATTAGCAAATATTTAATAAATATTTAACTTAAATTAAAATTTACCCTGCAAAATATTATGTAGTCATAATGCATTGATGTTTTGTTTAAATATCATTTGTTTTGTCTGTTTATTATGATGTTGGGTCACTGAACTCTCAATAGGATGGAAAATGAGAATACCACTTAAACATCCTACAACTCCAAAGGTTAGGTTGGAACCCACCCCCAGAACCACCCCTGCCACATGGTCAACCAGTGTTGTGGATCTTCTCTTCCTTTGATGTAGTTTTTTTGTTTTTGTTTTACTTTTTCATTGTGATTCTTCATCATCATACCAAAGATGTGATAACAATGGGAGCTATCCTAGACACTAAAGGTTGCTTATATGACTGCTGAGTTATGCAAAAAGTGGGTACCAGAATTGCTAAGTGTGATAAATCAATAATGTGTTTTTAGTTGTGTTGAAACAGTGTCTGAGACATGAGAAGTTTGTTACTAAGTTTATTAATTCAGTTATATAAAAATGACAAAATATGTAAAACAACATTTTCTAAACAACATACTTGCAGCTAAAAATCTTGTCTATTACTTTTACTACTTTATTACTTTATGTCAGCTATAGTTTATAGAGATTTTCAGAAATACTTTTTTAATATATAGAAAAGTACATTTAATCCCTTTTAAATGGTTACAAGAGAAACAATAAACCCTTTTTAATTAATTAAATTGTCCTATATATATAAAATAGGTGACATATTAAATACATATTTACTAAAGTTTCTTGAGTAATATGGAACACCACACCTATACATGATTATTGAATATTTCAATTTCAATAATATCTGCATTAATATGGAGTTGGTCCACCCTTTGCTTCTTTAACAGCTTCCACTCTTCTGGGAAGGTTTTCCACTGTTGGCTATCGAAATTCAGTTACAACTACCTGACAACTGTACACTCAAGCCCGGTTCCAAATCAAATTCACTGAGGGTGCTCCAGAAAACAGTGGGGGTGCTCTGTATAAAGTGGAGATGTATCATAATTACACATTTTTTAATAGATTAAATCACGTTTAAATGCTTCTTAAACAATGTAAAGAAAAGTTTTTTTTAATTGTACAAAACATTTATTGCTTCATGTATTTTCCCCCCCCATGGTCTGAAAATGTCATTGTCAAAAATGTCAAAATTTGCGTTACATAAACATCACATTTATAAGTTTTGATGCAGCATTTTTACCATTGACAAAATGCAGAGATGTGTGTATTTGCTGGTATTCAAGAATTTGCCAATTTACAGTATTAGTCTTATACAGTATATACAATTGAGCAGGGGTGTGCAATTATTTTGGTACTGGGCCAAATTAAGTAGAACATGAAACAGAGAAGATAACATTTCTGCATAGTTTTATCTTTTAAGCCCAGACATGCACTCAATGAATGATGCACAATTTTCTGAAGTGTATACTGATGGGACCATTCTGCGATTGCATCATGTGTTAGTAAAAATGAATAAATGTATTATTTATTATTAAATGTATCTAAAATTATTAATGTATTATTTTACCATACTTCAATTCAATGGTCATTTAGTATTCAATTTAACACTCTATATCAGGAGTCTGGTTTAAAGTTAAAATAAAATATTCGGGAAAGAGATTCTAAAAGCTTATTTTAATGTTGGCCATAAAGTGGACCCGTTTACTTGTTTTATTCTCAGAACATTATAAACCTGTGTACACACTCATGGGTCATGATGTGGGTCTCGTCAATTGGGTTGTTTGGCACCCCATTCAGCACACCACTGAATAAAACAGGCTGCATGGCACTGATAAATGATTACGGCCAGACATTCACATTCAGCATTTTGTTTGCTCGTAGACTTGGCAATAAACAGCACACGCAGCCTCATGAATGGACACAGTGGGATGCATCACACTTTTCTTTGAGCATAATATTTATGGCAGGCTCTTTTATCATTTAATTTTCAGATTTGACAATCCATAATTATGTTTTGACTAGTCAAAACTAAAATTTCAGATATCTGTTGTGCATTTTGACTAATAGTAATTCACATTTAAGATATCTACAACGACGGACTTCAGCATTTTACAAATAGCACAAAGAATAAATATATCTGTAGAACTGGGACTGTAGAACTAGGACTGTGTATACTACATATCAAAGAGGGGCCTTATTTAAAATTTTGAGATTGATTGCGTAGTAATTTTTTGATTGACCTTGACTGTCAACAGAGACGTCTCATAGCAACCAAACTGATAAATGATGCTGCAGTGCTAATGTTTTTTCTACAGGTTTACGATAATCAAAGGAAAGTTGAATCCACTTTAGAACATCTGTCTCTGCACACATTTGCTAAACAGGTTTTATTGTCATATAATGTAGAAACTTTGACCCATTAATGTATATTATTTAAAAGTGAAGGTTAATCAATAATTGTAAATCTCCCTCTGTGCCGACATGTTTGCTTGACACACCTGCATTTCAGCGAAATCAGAGCTGAAGATTTCTGTACGAGTTGTAAGTCCAACATAAAGTGGCGTTTATTACGATTTTCCCAGTATGAAGTTTAAAATTACGAGTTAAATGGGAGAGCAGAAGCATGAATCATCACAGCAACAACTCCAACAGGGTGCGGCGTGACATTCTGTCTGGGGCAGAGATGGCAATCTACACGCTGGAGAAGCGAACACATTCTTTCAAACATCTAGATGAAGCACAGCTAAATGTAAAAGAATGCATGGTTTTCAAAACAATTTTCTACTTAACGCTGGTAACCTTTTTGCACCAGTCTATGTACATACTGTATTTGAACATGTCTATATAACCCCCCCAGGGGAAATTACTTAAGAGTACTCGAGTAAACAAAATGAACAAAATGCCAATCTCTACAATGTATGCACGTGTTGAGCACATGACTATTTGTGTTTTCATGTCAAAAACAGTGAATAACTTGATGATTTCAAGTGTCATGTAAAAGCACTTATCTTTTGTAGTCTGATTGTTTTTGGAATAAATAGATTTGTGGTAGTTATTAACATATTTCTGTGCATGTAAATGGGCTCATTGCGGTCAGGCACTAGTGTTGAGTGATTGGGGCCTGGACTTGATAAATAATTTCTTTAAAGGCCTTGTTTTGTGTACAGATGCACTGTCATGTTGGATCAGAAAAAGGCCCTGACTAAACAGTTGCTGCATTGTTTTAGAAGCACACAATTCTCAAACAATGTTTCCCAATCCTGGTTCTGAAGAACCCCCAAGACTACATGTATTTTGCTTGTTGTGTGCTTTAATACCTAAAGCTGCATTCCATTAAAATTGGAAAGTCAGTTTTTCCAAATTCCTGCTAGGAAAAGTGCAGTGGAATACCACTTGATGTCAGAATTCCAACTTTGAAACTTGTGTGGAAATGTTTTAATCTGATTTGACCGAGATGTGCCTGAAGTCAAACAAACCTGTCTGCAACCAGGGAGATATACAAAGTGAGTGAAAATATTCACTTTTATTAAATATCATCGATAAATGAGTCAAAGTTAATTCATAACATGATATTAAAGCTTGTTTAACAAACATTTGGAGACACTTGTGTTCAAAACATGGTAAATAATACTCTCTTTTGATGGACGTACAGTAATGTCAGAATTGTTTGTCAATTGGGTTTCTAGGAGACATCCCTGCTAAGCTAACTGGACCATTTCAATTTTGTTTTTATAGGTCATCTTCCAAACATCAGGCAATGGAATGCTTTTATGGTCGATAATCGGAGATATCAAGTAGGAATATCCCACATCTGACTTGAATGGAATGCAGCATTAGACCTGAATGGAGCCTTTTCATAGGGTGGTCAATCAGCTCCCAAGTTCAGTAGTAAGTGCACTGACTAGGGAGTTGGCCATTTCTAGGGCTGTCTCATCTGTCATCCATAATATGCATGAAATGGAAACAATCTTTTAAAAATTTATGTTTTTAGAAGCAGATTAAAAATACTCTCCTTTGTATATTTATTTCTTTATTTATGTAAATTAACTTTCAAAATAAAAGTGTATGATTTAAATATCTAAAATAAAAATGCACGATAGTGTCTTTAATACAGCGACTGCTCAGCTGAAGCTCAAATAACACTAAAACTATGGCCAATTCTGTTCAATATAGTGCATTG
Organism: Moxostoma hubbsi; assembly: GCA_032164185.1. Classification (NCBI taxonomy): domain Eukaryota; kingdom Metazoa; phylum Chordata; class Actinopteri; order Cypriniformes; family Catostomidae; genus Moxostoma; species Moxostoma hubbsi. The sequence continues at coordinate 17,595,912 of JAVLUX010000047.1, read as the reverse complement.
TACTTAATTACATTTGATCTGCATCTGGGAGAAACGGTGAGCTGGTTTTGTTTGTGCTTTCCTTGTCTTTTCTGACTTTTTCACGGTTTATTATAATGCAGCAACACAATGACATAGTTTCATGTCATCTTGATATCAGAGGCCCTCCTCTTAAAATCCAATCACAAGTGGTCCTGGTATAAACAGCAATGTGTCTCACCTGACCATATGTAATCAGATTACCCAAAATACATTTTAATACCAGGTGTGAACAGGGTCATAAAATTTATTGTTGGGATACTCCAGGACCACGAATTGGAAACACTGCTCTAGAATATAATTGTATGGCTAGCATAAAGATTTGTCTTTATTGAAATGAAGGGGCCTGAAATTAGAAGGGGGTGTCTACATATTTCCAACCATGCAGTGTAGTTTTGTAAACTACTGATCTTATCAGACAGATGAGTTAGCAGTGGGATCTTCTGGAGAGTAGCTGGGCAGTGCTGAGTCTAATTCAGTTGCAGACATGGACTGACTCAGCTCTCTTAGCGAGCTCTTGGTAAAGTTCAAACACCACCTCTTCACAAGTTTCCATACTTTCTTGGTTAGCAGTACATATAGGATTGGGTTCACACAGCTATTGAAGAAGGCGAGGCTGGTGGCAAGTGGAAAGCCCACAATGAGCACTGAGTGCAGGTAGGTGGTATGATGCATAGTCAATTCCATTAGGCTAAAAGTGTGAAATGGCACCCAGCACAAGAAGAAGGCAAGGATTACTGCAGAAACCATTCTGGAGAAGCTGGACAAACGTACAGAGTTTGACTGCCGCATCTTCAAAGATAATAATATGCCGCTAATGGTGATTGTGCAGAATGGAAGGAGGAAGCCCACGGCGGTGCGCAGTGATACCATGGCAATGTGTCTCATTGCCACAATATGGCTGCTCTTATCATGGAAGTTATTAAAACACACAATCTTCCCATTATGTTGAATTGTATCTCGGAATATCAGGGTCGGACAGCTTAAACAGCAGGAAGTGATCCAAATCAGTGCACACAGCCACCAGGCCCGCCATATGGTGCGGTACTTTTCCGACCAGTTCAGGTGGACCAGTGAGACATAGCGATCCAGACTCAAGACAGTCAGAAAGAGCACGCTGGCATACATGTTCATGGTGCAGACAAAGGAGTTTAGCTTGCACAATGGCTTGCCAAAGAGCCAATGAAAATCTCGCAGCACATAGTCGATGGAGAACGGCAAGAAAAGCACAAACACAAAGTCGGCAATGGCCAGATTCTGCAGCCAAAGGCTGTTCACAGTTCTTTTGCTTTTGAATGCTGTCAACCAGATAACCATTCCATTCCCAATCACACCCAGAGTAAATGCCAGACTGTAAATGATCACTGATATAATGTGAAGAGCTTCTCTCTGAGTGTAACCTTCAGCTTTTGACTCCTCTAAATACCCATATTCCATGTATTCATAAGTGTCATTTTCATAGTCCATGTTCTCCTGGGTCATCATCCTACAGGCAAATGGAAAAAGAAATCACAAATGAGATCTCTTTAATCTCTTTCATCTTGATCTTGTTTCCTAAATCTTGATTTAATTCTTCTAGACAGCAAAAAATTCAGTGAAAAACAAAACAAAGACTTTTGTTTAACCTTGCTGTTGTCTTGAAGGATTGGCTCACCCAAAAAATTAAAATGTTGTCATTGTTTACTCACCCCTGAGTTGTTATAACATTATATGACTTTCTTTTCATTCTTTTTTTCCTTTTCTCCCCAATTTGGAATGCCCAATTCCCAATGCGCTCTAAGTCCTCGTGGTGGCATAGTGACACACCTCAGTCTAGGTCGCCTCCGCGTCTGAGACTGTCAATCCACACATCTTATCACGTGACTTGTTGAGTACGTTACCATGGAGGCATAGCACGTGTGGAGGCTTCATGTTATTCTTCATGGCATCCATGCGCCCAATCAAGAGTGAACCACATTATAGTGACCACGAGGAGGTTACCCCATGTGACTCTACCCTCCCTAGCAACCGGTCCAATTTGGTTGTTGGTTGTCCAGTAGTGTTTTTTTTTTTTCTGTTTCAATTTTAAATAACATCCAATAGGCCTTAAGCCCCATTATACCCTATCATCTAAAATAATGTTAGCAAACTTATTTACTAACATATTATCTGTTTAAAATTATAACAGATTGACTTCAAGACTGTGTGTTGCTCGTAAGCAGCTACATTTTTCAAATTGTTTAATCGTATTAAGGTGCACTCAGTAAATTTTTTCTTTGTGTCGTCTTGGACATAGCATCATATAAAATCAATAGTTTTCCGTTTCAGATATCATTGTAGAAATTTACTATTCGCAGTCAAAGTGTCAAATAACAGGACGGGTACTGAGATTAAGCGAGTAGTATTCGGCTTGTCATGTGATTCTAAAATGGCAGCCCCCATGTGTGGACCCTCTCCATGTAGAATAAAACAGCTTTTATAAGTTGATATGATATGACTGGAGTCTCCATTTTATGTGAGTGATCATGTTTTCCTACCTATATTACAAATTTACAATTCATGTCTTTAGGAGTACATTTTTTTTTAATGAGGAAACAATTACTGAGCGCACCTTTAAGGTCATATTTGATTAATAAATTTACAAAGCTACATCACATCCAGACAGTCTGAAGGTGAAAGTCTGAAACTGGTTCTTCCCATACAGGTCAAAATTGACCCATTAAGACAACGGGATTATTTATCTTAAATAAGACTATAACATGTTTATTTTTAAGGGGCCAAGCACAGAAGGAAAGTGCATCGCTTTTCCAAGTGCTTTTCAGTCATCCATGATTTTTTTCAATGTTTAATTCAAAATGTTTTCCATAATTTTGACAAATAAGAAAGCAAGGTAAGAAAGAAAGAAAACCATCTGAAATTATCTAAGGTCACTTGCCCACTCTGTGAATGCCCAGAACAATATGCAGAAACTAAAAGATAAAGCATGAATATCATGTTGTTTTTAATTACTGAAAATAGAATGACATTCATTAACAAATACAAATCTGCTCGTATCTGTACTTGGTATCAGCAGATACCTGAAAAATGAGGTACTTGGTACTTGTATCGGTCTTCAAAAATCAGTTCTGGTGCATATCTAGTTCTAAATATTCTATACTAGGCCTAGTTATATAAATGGAAGTATTTCACCTAAAAGGATGATATGCATTATATAAGTTAAGAATGTCAAACAATGTACACAATATCTGAAATTGATTTTAATATCCATAGAAAGCACCCTCACCCACTAAGAAATACTTGAAACACTGAGATTTAAAATATGCAGTTACAACACAGCTGTTGTGTAAGACTCATTACAAAGTATCTACTTTGTGTCTAGTAAAGGAAAATATTGAACCTGATATTATAATAATATATTATTTTGTTTATTTAAGTTGGCCAAGATTGAATCTGAGCAAAGTTACTGTCATGCAAAAATTCCAACTCGATGTGAAAGACATTTTAAAGTTACAGAATTGATTACCTGACAGGGTGAAGCAGATTGCAAATGCTGTTCTGCAAAATATTCCTGGGTTGATTTTAAAACAAAGAGTTATGATATCACTCCTGGGTGTTTTCTTGTTATTGTTCAAGGAGTAGGACTGGAATGTGAGAGAGAGAGAGAGAGAGAGAGAGAGAGAGAGAGAGAGAGAGAGAGAGAGAGAGAGAGAGAGAGAGAGAGAGAGAGGCAGGAATTATAAGACAGGATACAAACTGGGCCTGGCCTTTCACATGCAAAAACACAAACTTTTGTTTCTTCAAAAATCATTCCTGTGTTTTGTTTTCTGTAGGAGAACTCAGTTCTGGTTTCTGTGGTCAGTTCGTTTTGCCAGCATGTGCAAAGAGGTATTTTATAATTGAGCTCTGTCACAAACTCTCAACTCTCTCACTCATCAAGAATGTATCACTGCATGATCTTTCCATGTGTGCTTCCAAATTACTTTATGATCCTAATGAGTGAGTATAATGGGGGAGTACGATTATTCAATTTCTGTACATCAGACATCTCAGTACTGAACAATCAGTTGTTCAGTATTGAGATGTCATCGCATTTTAAAGTTATAATGTTTTGAGCAACATTTTATATTATACTGTCTGTAATTATGTCACTTATTCACAGAATCCAAAAATGAATGAGGACATTTTTTCCATTCTTAAAAATAAGTTTCAGTTCAAAAAAAAAGTACAGCCCAAATGTCAAAGGAAAACCCTTTAGATTTCCTCAAAGAAATGCTTATATTTCACTAGAAAACGTATAAAAAATCGGTCCACCGAAGAATCTTATGAGCGTAATGAATAATGCACTCATAGTGCGTCTTTATAGCGACCGTTGGCTTATAAATAACGGTTCACAAGTTTAGCGATTTACACAATGTTATATAATGGACCTAAAGCAAAGAAAAAAGTTATTGTATCATAACTGCAACAGAATATGAGGCATACCTTGTTTGTTAGGGAGGATGTTGTTGTAGTCCGTATGCGCAGTCGGAGTCGCAACCCTCAAATGTTACAAAAATGTTTCTGACCCAGCTGGGCAAAAGTTGTTATAACACGGACTATCGGCTGGTGAAGACTTCACGCCTCCACAAGAGCTAGTGAAAATGAATGTGGAATGTGTCATAAGGAGTGACTTTGCGCACACCACACCGCTCTCTCTCTCTCTCTCTCTCTCTCTCTCTCTCTCTCTCTCTCACACACACACACACACACACACACACACACACACACACACACACACACACACACACACACACACATACATACACAGACAGACAGTCTGCACTGAACAGTTAAAAAAAATAAAAACAACACCCATTCCCGATATAACAATGCTTGTTTAATCATTGTCACCACGTGTGTTATGACCATCATCTTATACTTTATTTACTGTTATGAGTTACTGTAATCTACTTAATTTTTTGGTAAAAAAAAAAAAAAATACTTTTAAAATTCCTGTAATTAGATTAGATTAAAGTTACTGACTAAGTTGATTTAATTAGGGCCAAAGACCTAACGATTATATTTCAGAACCAAGCACAGAAAGTGAGGATACCCTATTTTTTTACTAAGGATTATTAAGATCCTAGCACTTAAAGTGCGGAGGCCATATTATTCTTGTAAGGATTATTATTAGGGCCCAAGCACTGAAAGTGCGGAGACCCTATTGTTCTTCTAAGGATTATTATTATTGTCAGGCCCAAGCACTGAAAGTGCAGATACCCTATTTTTCAAATGTATTATTACAGGTGCTCAAAAGGAGTATTTGAGGAGTGGTCATGAGAAATGTATCTGAACATTCTAAATGTTTGTTTTATTCCGTTTTCACATTAATCACTAGAATGGTCATAACTTTTAAACAATAGATTATAACTAATCTGTCTGCTCTTCTACATTGCCCACAAAATTATGTATATTTCATACATTCTAAGTTTACCTCTAGCTTTTAAATAAAATGGTTGAAAATGCAGTTGTCTGATGAAGTATGGTGGCCGGAGAAGATTTTTGTAAAAATTGCTGTGTGAAATCTTATTGATTAAGTATGATTAGCCTTAAATAATCATACATATATTTATATCATTTGAAAGCCCTTGTTCTTCTCTTCAAAATAGAATATTGAGTTCAGGTGTGTGATGTTATATGAATATAATATGAATTTGGATATGAATACCATATTCTGGCACAGAATATAACAGAATATAATTTTTGGAATTTTTGGCTCAGGCTGGATGTGTGATGTTATATGAATATAATATGAATTTGGATATGAATACCATATTCTGGCACAGAATATAACAGAATATAATTTTTGGAATTTTTGGCTCAGGCTGGAAAGGGTTAAAATCACACAATTGAAGTGCTATTAATATAGTGGTATGAAAATGTCAGTATATGCTGAACACTGGTATGCTGAAAGTAAGTGTTCATAAATGTTTTTGCTGATATAAAAATGTCAATTATATACAGTAGATATATGCAATACAGAATATGACAAAAATGACAATTTTCGTATATGTAATATGTTTTTTAAACACTTGTGGAATTTAAATGTGTACATAAATGCTCATATATATTAACTCATAAGTTCTCAGGGCCAGCAAAGTCTTCTCTACTGCCATAACATGCCTAATAAATAAATATTTTTTCACCCTTTCCTTCTCATTGACCTTTTTGCCTATGTATTTTCAATCGCTTTCAACTCCTAATTAATCTACAAATGAATAGCAAAAAGCAAAAAAAAAAAAAAGATCCAATCAGAATTTATTAGTTGAAGCTTACAAGCAAAGTGTGACCTTAGCCAAAGCAGCGTGTGAGTCTGAGCTCCACCCACTCAAAGGCTGCAGTGGATAGGCATCTAAAGTCAAATTGTCAGATGCATCAGCCAATCATATTTATTTATTTGTTCTTGTGGGTGTGGTCTTTAGGATATATCTATGGAAGCATCTCTGTCTCACCAGATTTTGAAATTAAAAAGCCATTGAATTTCTAACACTGAATTTTTCAGCATTGAAACTATGTATGTGAATTTTTTGCCTTTGTATTGAACTCTTCAAAATTTCAATAACTCATTTTCACTTTAATTTTTCAATGTTCACAAATTCAGAATCAAACATTCAAGTTTAAAAATTCAAATAATTTATATTCGAGTTGCACAAATTCGATAGGCCAAATTCAGATGCCAAAATTCGGTGTTAAAATTTTCAGATTAAACATCCGGGACACTGAGGATAAGCAATCGATTCCATGAGATCCATGCAGACCCTCACGACTCAAGCCGCCGCTGCTACTCAGACCACTGCACCTCCTGTTCCACCATCTCCCAGTGTGAGTACATCTCCCAATAATCCTCGTCTATCCCTTCCTGATAAATACGATGGCTCATCAGCAACGTGTAAGGGGTTTCTGCTACAATGCACTCTGTATATTAACCAGCAACCCAACCTCTTTTCTAACGACGACGGCCTTGTGTCTTTCATCTGTTCGTTGCTGACTGGAAGGGCCCTGGAGTGGGCAACAGCGCTTTGGGCAGGAGGACACCTTGCCTTTCCCTCTTATGATAACTTTCTCGCCCAATTCAGAGAGGTTTTTGAGCATCCAGCCGGTGGAAAGGAGCCGGGCGAGCTGCTACTGTCTTTTTATGTCAGGGAGGATCTTCCGCGGCGGATTACACCCTCATCTTCCGCACTCTCACTGCACAGACAGGCTGGAGGGAGGATCCGCTGAGATTACTTTACCGCAAGGGTCTGGCATGCCGGGATGAAGGTAAAACTCTCAGCCAGGTGATGGACCTGACCATTCGCCTGGATAATTTGATGCGAGCTCGGCGTACACCCCTCAAGCACCCCTTGAATATCTCTCTGAGACTCAGGAATCTGAACCCATGCAGATCGGCTTCACTCGTCTCACACCAGAGGAGAGGGAGAGAAGAAGACGCAATCGACTATGCCTGTACTGCGCCCAATCCGGCCACATGAAGGCGACGTGTCCCATTAGACCTACTTCCCGAGATTCCACAGCGGTGAGTTCCAGTCCTCTAATTTCAAAATTCCTTGAATTGAACGTCACTCTCCGCTTGGACAAGGAGATCATTAAAACTTGTGCTTTGATTGATTCGGGAGCTGCAGGGAATTTTATTGATCTGACTTTTGCTAAATCTAACAATCTCTCTCTCATTCCATGTGACTTCTGGGTGGCAGTGGCAGCATTAGACGGATGCCCCCTAGGTACTGGCAAGATTCAGTACATCACTCAATAGATCACCTTAAGCACTGATACCCAGCACACTGAAACTTTTCAACTTTTCACCATTGATTCACCTCATCACCCTCTAATACTGGGATTTCCCTGGCTGGAACAACACGATCCTTCCATCTCATGGTCCGATAAGCAGATCACCCAGTGGTCAGATACCTGTCAGGAGAAATGCTTACACTCTCTCACCAGTATCACTCCGAGCACCAGCCGCTCCGACAACCCTGATCTCCAAGGGGTACCCACTGTGTATCACTATCTCTCTCTGGCATTCAGTGAGAACAGGGCTTCTCAGCTTCCTCCGCACAGATCCAGTGACTGTGCTATCGATTTAATCCCAGGTGCCACTCTCCCGCAGGGAAGAGTCTGACCCACTATCACAGCCAGAGTCCGACGCCATGAAAGCTTATATTGATGAACAGCTCGCCAAAGGCTTTATCACTACCTCCACTTCTCCTGCTTCATCCGGTTTCTTCTTCATCAAAAAGAAGGATGGAGGGCTCTGACCCTGTATAGACTATCGCCGCCTCAATGAAATCACAGTCAAGTTTCGATGTCCACTGCCACTGGTCCCTGCCGCCCTGGAACAGCTCCGCACCGCCAAATACTTCACTAAGCTGGATTTGCGCAATGCTTATAACCTGATTCGTATCAGAAGAGGTGATGAGTGGAAGATCGCTTTCTCGACTACCACCGGGTACTACGAATATGATTCGTACGAATTATGCCGTTCAGCCTTTCCAACAGTCCTTCAGTGTTCCAAGCCTTTGTCAACGAGATCTTTCGTGACATGCTCAACAGAGGCTCATAGTCTACATTGATGACATCCTGATCTTCTCAGAGAATCTTGAGTCACATGTCTGGGATGTGCGAGCCGTACTTCAACGCCTCATCGATAACCAACTGTACGCCAAGGTTCAGAAATGTGAATTCCATCAGACTCAGATCTCCTTCTTGGGATACATCATCAGTGCCAGGGGAGTTACTATGGATGACAGCAAGGTTCGATCTGTAGTTAACTGGCCACAACCCACCACCGTTAAGGAGTTGCAGCGTTTCTTGGGCTTCGCTAATTTTTACCAGCGGTTCATCTGAAATTTCAGCATCACGGCAGCTCCACTCACATCCCTCCTACAGGGAGGGGGACATCGGTTAAAATGGTCTCCTGAGAGTTTATCAGCCTTCAAGCAGCTTAAGAAGAGGTTCACTACTGCTCCCATTCTTCATCACCCTGATCCTGAGCGTGAATTCATTGTGGAGGTGGACGACTCCAGCGCGGGCATCGGCGCTATATTATCTCAACGGCATGGAAGTCCAGCTAAGATTTTTCCTTGTGCCTTTCATTCCCGTAAACTCACTCCAGCCGAGCGTAACTACAACGTGGGTGAAAGGGAGCTCTTGGCAATGAAGGATGCATTTGAGGAGTGGCGTTTGCATTTGAGGAGTGGCGACACTGGCTGGAGGGAGCTCGTCTGCCCTTTACAGTCCTCACGGATCACCGTAATCTGGAGTACATCAAGTCCGCCAAGTGTCTAAATTCCAGACAAGCCAGATGGTCCCTCTTTTTCTCTAGATTCAATTTCAAGATCACTTACCGTCCTGGTTCAAAGAATGGTAAAGCTGACGCCCTGTCTCGCCAGTTCGACAGCACCACTGGTCCACCAATGTCTGAGCCCATCCTGCCCTCATCCCTCATAGTCGCTCCTGTGCAATGGGACATAATGACGGAGATTCCCACCGCTCAGAGGGAGGACCCGTCACCTTCCGAGTGCCCTCCCAACCGTACCTTTGTACCACAATGCCTTCGCACCCGAGTTTTACAATGGGTACATAACACTCCCAGTGCTGGGATTTCAGCGACCACGCATTTAGTTTCCAATCGCTTCTGGTGGCCTTCACTTCAAGCTGACGTAATCTCTTTCGTTCGGCAGTGCTCCACGTATAACATTGTCAAGTCTTCCCATCTAAAACCAGCCGGGTTACTACAACCTCTGCCAGTACCACAGCGTCCATGGTCCCATATTGAGGTCGACTTTGTCACTGATCTACCTCCCTCTCAGGGTTACACCACCATCCTTACTGTGGTTGATTGTTTCTCAAAGGCCTGCAGATTCATTCCCTTGGTCGGATTACCCACAGCACTACAGACAGCTGAGGCTCTATTATAACACGTCTTTTGCTTATATGGTTTGCCAGAGGATATTGTCTCTGACAGGGGTCCTCAGTTCACCTCTCGGGTCTGGCGGGCATTATGTGGGCAACTTGACATCAACGTCAGTTTGACTTCTGGCTATCATCCACAGGCCAACATACAAGTGGAGAGGTTGAATCAGGAGCTCACGCGTTTCCTGCGCACATACTGCCATCAAAACCAGCAGGATTGGAGTCGCTTCCTCTTCTGGGCGGAGTACGCCCAGAATTCCCTACGCAGGCCCTCAACTGGTCTCACACCTTTCCAGTGTGTGCTAGGATTTCAGCCTCCTTTATTTCCTTGGTCAGGAGAGCCCACCGATCTCCCAACCATTGATGCCTGGTTACGGAGGAGCGAGGAGACCTGGAATAGCGCTCACGTCCACCTCCAGCGAGCTGTGCGCAGAGTCAGAGAGCAGGCTGATCGTCATAGGAGAGGGGGTCCCATGTATATGCCTGGTCAGTGGGTTTGGCTGTCTACAAGAGACCTACGTCTTCGACTTCCCAGCAGGAAGTTAAATCCCAGATTTGTGGGCCCTTTCAAGATCTTAAGACAGATAACTCCAGTTTCGTTCCGATTAGCCTTACCACCCTCCTACCGCATCTCTCCTACTTTTCACATGTCTTTGCTTAAACCTGCAGTTGCTCCGAGGAGAGAGGGGAACCAGGAGGAGGTCATGGCAGAGAACGCTCCTCCCTTCATCATCAGGGGCGAGGAGACTTACCGTGTGAGAGAAGTGCTCGATTCCAGATGCCGAGGCGGGGTGTTGCAGTATCTCATTGACTGGGAGGGGTATGGTCCTGAGGAGAGATCCTGGGTAAGATCTCAGGACATTCTGGAACCTGCTTTCACCACTACCTTTCACCAGAACCATCCTGAGAGACCTGCTCCTAGACCCCGTGGGAGACCTCGGCGGCACGCCGGTCCTCACTTCAGGAGCCGCTCGCAGGAGGGAGGTTCTGTCATAAATCGCTCATCAATGTCCTGCTCAGGTCATCAAAGATTACCTTCACCTGAATATTGAACTACATTTCTCATCAGTCCAATTCTCTCTCCTAATCACCTGCACAGGTGCTACCACTTCTCCCCTCTATGTAAACTGCCTTCTCTCAGTGCTCACTGCGAAGTCTTGTACCAGCTACGGCCTACATCTCTGATCGTTTGACATTCTGTGGTTTTCCCTGGTTTCCTGATCTCTGCCTGTTCTACTGGTCTCTGTGTTATTGTCTGCTGCCTGCCTCGACCCCTGCCTGGTATCGTTGCTGAGTTTGGATCTTCCTAGTTATCCTGTTTATCACCATTGAATTCTCTCTGCTTGTTTATTGTTAATAAAGTGTCTGCAAATGGATCCGCATGACTCTGACTCTGCATCACAATTACACTGAAGGCCTAGATTTAAAATGTACGGGCCGTGGCTTTATATGGCCATATACCAGATTGAAATATCAGACAATGTAATAATGGCAACAGGCCTAATTATTCAAATCAAAATCAAATCAAATCACTTTATTGTCACACTACTGTGTACACGAGTGCAACAGTAGGTGAAATTCTTGTGTGCAGTTCCGAGCAACATAGCAGTAATGACAGTGACGAGACATAAACCACTTTACAATAAACAACATATTTACACAAAACAATTTACATAACAAACTTACACAACAATTTACATAACAAATGTACACATACCTACACAACAATTTACATATCAAATGTACACAATACACACAATGTAGAATACACATACACTAGATAAGGGTGTAAAAACACGGGGCAAAGCTGAACTGCTAAAAACATATATATTTGCCCCTTGAAGGTCTCTGCGTTGTTCTGTCTTTTCTGAGCACTGAAGTAAAGCAATTATTGTTATTAATTTCCACTTTACAAATTCATCCCGTTATTAATTTTATCTGACTCCAATTTTATATTAATCTGACTCCATTTTTAAGTTGACCTCTAATTTAGAATTAAAGCTCTAAATACTTTCTGATCATTCTTTTATTTTAATCATTTAAGTTATTGATTACTCTGAATCCTCTTCTATTCATTTACCTTTTGATCAGTTTCTAATGAGATTCAAACTTATAGTCTTTAAGTGGCTTCCTCCTACATTAAAGCTTCAGTTATGATATAAATGATTCCTAAAATGGTATTCTCCTGCTCGGTTCCTCCAGAGCAGTTTCTCCTATTTTAAAGAACCAGTACTGATATAAATGATTTCAGAGGAATACAGAATAAATCAAAAAGTAACAATTTATTTGCCAGGTAAGATTTAAAACACAAGATAAAGAAACAAGTCAAAAGAACATACCTGACAATTTAGAACTACGTGTAATTGCAAAGCATGGGAAATCTGAATGCAGATTTCTGTTATTAAAGTTACACACAGTGCGGTGTGCGGGATCGTCTGACTACAGAGAACCTCAAGTTCTGGGCCAGCCTTCCTTAAATATCCAGACCGAATACACATTGTGAGCCAAATGGTATTGTCCTTTGAGAATTTGGGGGTGAATGGGTTCTTGGCTTCCTGGTGTTAACCCTTCAAGGAGGGGTGTAGACCTCTAGAGTTATTCAGTATTTGGCAAAGACCTTATAACTTTGTTATCATTGAGTTTTATAAACCTGGGGACAAAACACTATACCAGACGCACTGAGACATTTTGAATGATACCAAACATGTTACACTAGTTACATTATTTGTATACATCAGATATAGTCTTTTGTTACATACAGATATTAGGTGAGTTTGAGGTGATTCTGTGCTGAGGGGGAATGGATGAGAAAGAGAGGGGAGAGAATGGGAAGGACAACAATGAGGTGTGAATTTTGCGGTCTTCGCTCAGTGGGGTATGGTGCCTCAGGAAGAGATGCTAATTGTGAGAAAGTTCATTTGTTGATCTTCTCGAAGTTGATCATCAAAGGCTCTTTGCCTTTGAATGTAAACACATTGGCACATTGGCACCCAGCCTTACAAGGGTATAAATATATATATATATATATATATATATATATATATATATACACACTAACTGAATTGGGAGCGAGAATATATTGACAGAATGAGGATTTATAAAGTGCAGTGCTGATTGTTGATTGTGAGGGATCAATTGTTCAAAAGTCTTATTGCTTGTGGGAAGAAGCTGGGTAATTAAATCCTCAATTGTGTTTTTAGCTTACAGATTTATTGTAGGTCTATTTTAAACTTAGATACCTTTTATTGCATTCTCTGGGGCAGAAAATTATAATACAAAAATAATGAAGGGTCTTTCAATACCCACAGCTTTCACCTAAATGTATGCTATTTTTGTGTGCATTTTTTTATTTTTTTTGGGATGCTAACTGCATATTCAGTTATTATGCACTAACATATTTACATGTAATTGCATTAAAAATGCAGCAAAGGACCCAAAATCAGAGATGACTGTTCAGTGGTTTTATTAACAAAGATCTCAAGGTCATGATAAGGCGCATATGTCAGAGGCTGCAGAAGGCTGAAATCCAGCAAGCTGCAATGGGTTAGCGAAGGGTATGTTCGTATGATAAGTGTGTGCTTTGTGGAAGTCAGGAACAATCTGAAGAGAGTCGGTTGAAGCTGGTGTGTTGCATAGCAAAGCCCAGATGATATAGTCCCCGAGACACAGGTGTGGCAGTGGTTGGGCGGCATTCCCGACCGGCGGGAACCGCGCGATCAAAGTAATTTAAATCCGACTATGCCACCCTGGGGGAGAGCCAGGGAAATACTCCCAATAAAAGGGCACACAGGTTCGTGGTTTCATTCAAGAGGACAAGAGACGTGAATACCACAGTACAAAAATAATTTATTTTTAACAGATGAATCATAAGGGACACTGCATGCTCATTTCATCTTTCAACAATGTATTAAAATTATGGGCACCACAATTAGCGGCAAAATTCGTAGTAGGCTTCACACACCCATAAAATGTATACACTACCAATAAGGGCTGAGACTTACCAGGAGCAGGAAGGCTAACCGGGGGCAGCAATTCCCCGATGAAAGACACACATCACCCACAAGTGTACACTCTCACGCACACACACACACACAAAGGTGAGTCAGTTGTAAACCCACAGCACTCCACAGGTGAAAGGGGCACTATCACCATCTAACGGTGAACAGCTAGCCCCCTGCACTAAGCCTTCAGCTCCTGAGAACAGAGAAGAGAAAATTAACAAAATACTCATAAAATTAAAAACAAAACAAGCAAACTGATTAACATACAACACAAACTATGTTGGTGTGAAGGGTAGGGGCAAGCTAGTGACAAAATCACCCTACCAGGACCAAATTCACACAAACAAAAACATAATAAAATGGGTTAAATTAATACAAAATAACACAATTTCCAACTCCAATGATGATCTGTGGCTCAAGATATACACATATACAGAGAACGGATCCCACTTCTCTCGGTGAGAGAGGGAACATCACTTCTGGAGCCAGAAACAGAGTTTATAATGAAAGAAACCTCTGGTGAGCAAATTAGTTGATCTATAAAAGAACAAACGATTACACAAAACTATGAAACAGCTGACTGAAGGAAGGCAGCAGTTGGCCAGCGGAGCTTGATACAAGCCTCGCCCCAGCAAACGCTAATCACTTACAACGAAACTAACATTAACACAAGATACCAGAGCCAGGCAGTTACCCTGACATTGAACATAAAACAAACGATAACAACGACACATACCTTTGGCGCGGAAGAGGCCAATACCGGCAGGGGGGTCATTGGACCATGACGTGCATCTAGGCGATGGGAAAGAAAACCACGGTTACACACAAATAACAACATTGGGGGGTGGGAACTTTTACAAGACATTAGTCTGTCTCACTACAATCCACAGACCGAGGAATCCTCCTCCACATGAACTGGGCACAGAACTGGCGAGGGTGACGGCAAACAGGAAGGTAAACACACCACTACAGAGGGGCAACCAACAGACACACGAGCATGCTCCAACTACACAAGAGAGCACAGTTAACATGACATTGAACAATAAACAGTCAAATTACAAGATGACACTCAAGGAATAAGTAGGGAGAGCAATCAGAGTGAAGCAGATGGTAAATCAGTAAAAAAAAAGTAAATCATTGCTGTGATCAGCATCTCCTCGAGATCGATCACCATTCCCATGGAAATGCTGATTTTATGCCGGCTCTACCTTTGAGACATGAGGGAGAGAGAAAAACAAACAATATTAAGAGCTGGCACAAATGCCGGAACCATGACAAATAGTTGTTTGTTGGTAACCAGTTGTTAATTTAAGCTTTGAATAATTATTCTATGGGTAACCATGCAGTATTCTAACCTAATTTATGTCCTCATTTGCCCAACATTAATTTAGATACTATATAAACAGTTGTGCATATGAATAACGAATGCAGACTCAAAGTTAATGTACTTTATTTATTTTGTCAGTGCACAGACAAAAAATGCAACAACAGAATTGCACCAAAATTACAAGCCTAAATGACTTCTGTGCTCATATTATCTTAATACCTAATGCCATGAATTACATTTGTTCATTTAATTTAAAGCCGGTTTATGGATAAATAAAAATGGTAAATCATTTTAGAATTTAATCTTTAGATCTACATATTTTTTTTCAATAAATAATTATAATAAATTATAGCAAAAATTTCAAATTAATCTGTTAGCAATTTTTTTTTTTTAATTACAATTATAGATAGACAGATTTTTTAAATTTTCTATACTTTTAAATACTCCTAGGTGATTCATAAGACTGTCACCACATTTAGACATCATTATGCCAAGACATCGAAGATGTTAAATTGCGAACAGATTTTTAAATAACGGTGTTGCCAAGGTGATTCACAAAATTTTTGGCAAAAAAAATAAATAAGGAAACGGAAGGTTCTCATATCTTCTGCATGCATTGTGTGATTTAGATTCAAATTAATTTGTATGTTTTTTTCTTGGGGGCTAATCATATGGATGTGGCTATTGTGGGTCATGGCAACTGGCAGCAGGAAGTGTGGCACTTACAACTTACAAAAGACTTTGAAAAAGTTAATTTACATTTACCCAAATTGCATAAACTGTTTAGACGCTGCTGACGGAAAAATTTGAAGGGATGCTTGATAGCTTTAATAGTGTTGTCATGGTAATGGATTAAATTACATGAAGTTGTAGTCAAATGGGAATGGTGGCATATATTTATTACTCATTGTATGCTTAGGGTCCAAGTTTACATTAATGTTGAGTTGGTGTTGTGTCCATAATGCATTGTTTTCCTAAAGCCACAGAGTAGAAATGAATCCATGGTGCTTGGGCCCGTCAGTGCTGCTTGCAGCTATATTCTTAGTATATTCTTGTTGTGGCGGAATCATGACTGTCTCCTGCTCCACCTACAGGTTATGTTTGTACATGTCTTGTGTATTGTGAATGCACATGGCTGTGTTTTGATTCTTTATCGCCATGTTCACTCCTGTCTGTTTGGTCTTGTATGTTTGTACATCGCTTTGTGTTTGTCTTGCCATGTGCGTCCCTGACTCCGCCTCCTCATCACTCTCTCTTGTTTAGTCCTTGTTATGTTAATTAGTTTCACCTGTTCCTCATGTGTGTTCCTTCTATATGTGATGAGGCAGGCAAAGACTGAGGATCCAAGTGCAGCTTTAATGAAACAAAAGATAAACAATGTAACGCAGAATATAATAAAATGCAGGAAACCAGGCACAGAACATGACAACACATGTGAGAAGTGACAAACTAACCGGGTGAAACAAGGTCTTAAATATACAAGGGAACATACAAGGGAATGAGGAACTCCTGTGGAAACAATCAGGGGAAAACCAATCATAAAATTAAACTACAAAAGGACTACAAAAATAGGAAACAGGAACTAAACAAGAATTTCAACATAAAAGCACAAAAACGTCTAGGTTACGTATGTAACCTCCGTTCCCTGATGGAGAGAACGATACATAGTGTCGAAGAAGCGACACTAGGGTCTCTTTTGAGTGCCGAATATGCCTCTGATCTATGAAAAAAGGCCAATGAGAAGTTGGCAGACAGTATTTGCATACCCCACCCCCGGACATATGGGTATAAAAGTGGGGAAATACGTTGAGTTCATTCAGGATTTTTCTGAGGAGCCGGAAATGGTCTGGCCACAAGAGTGGAGAGACCCTTATTCCTTTCAGTTTGAGGGACAGGCTCTATCACGTCTTTGTTTAGTGAAAGAGTAGCGATTTCCGTGCGCAGGGATTTGGCATGCTTGCCATGTAAAGCGGACACTCGCAATGGGGGTTGCTCCGCCGTCGAGGGTAGTCAGAGCGGATGAGCGAGTGGTTTTGTGACGAGTGGAGAGGGATGCTCTCCACGAAGACGTCAGCTCATCATGCACTTCCAGGAAAAACGGACTGGGGGGGGAATGAGGCTGTGAGTGGCGCGCAGACCCCAGGAACCAGTAATCCAACTGCGATGGCTATGGGGAGGACGAAGGGTTCCAGTCCAGCCCCACACTGGTGGTGGCCCGGGAAAGCATGTCGGTCATCTGCCTGGGCGTGCTGCCCCAAAGGCGGCAGCCCAGGGGAGTCATCTGCGTCAGACGCCGCGCTCTCCGATGCAGCGGCGGGCTCATCCACCTCGAGCTCTAGAGGATAGGCAGGCTGGCTGTGAGGCGAGCCGTTGTTGCCTCGAGTATGGACCGAGGGGCGTACCCGGCGGAGCTGCACCCGCTGCCCTCCCCAGATTGCCTCCATCACCAGCCGCATAATCCTCAATCCTGTGGGAGAAGGAACAATGCAGGGGGGCGGCTGGAGTGCCGTGCTTCCAATTGAAAGTGAGCCGCGACCGCAACGTTGCCATGGTCATGCTCTCGCAGTGAGAACATGAACCATCGACAAACGCTGCCTTGGTGTGATCGATGCCCAGACACACGAGACAACGCCTGTGGCCGTCAGAAGTGGAGAGCACTCTACCGCATCCAGGAACTAAACAGGGGTGGAATGGCATCTTTATAAAGATGCGTCCTGAAAAGGACATTCAATGCCGCTGTGCAAATGCTCTTTTAGAGGAAAATACTCTTTAATAGAGAAAATCACTCTTTTAATAAACTCTTTTAAGCTTTCTGCGCTGTCGAAGCACCGAGGGGCAAGCTGCACTGCCGTGAAGAGGAGAAAAGCCACTGAAGTGTGCCGTAGATCCAACAGCAGGCAGAGCGCCAGAGGAACAGAAGCAGGAACAGGTGTGACTCGCAGCTGACTGCATGCACGACCATCGGCTCCGAAGAAAATTTCTGAATGATATTTCCCCGCTTTTAAACCCGTATGTCCGGGGGCGGGGTATACAAATACTGGCTGCCAACTTCTCATTGGCCTTTTTTCATAGATCAGAGGCATATTCGTCGCTCAAGAGAGTCGAAGTGACCGACAGAGGGGGGAACAAAAGACAACAGGGAATATGTGACTATATATTGTGCCTTCTTTCCATATCTCTCTATCAGATTGTTTTGTGATGTTTGTGAGTTTTGTGAAGTCTGTTCTCTACTCTGTTCCTGAACCTCGGTTGGTTCTGTCCTTGTTTATTTTTTGTTGAACTTTGTTCTGATTAGTCTTTTCTCTCCCTTGTGAAAGTTTTTGATTGTATTTTTTTTTTTTTTTCAATAAATGACCTTAAACTTGCCTCTCTGCATTTGGGTAACCTTTATCACATTGTATCTAGGTTATCTGTGCAATTAATACTTTCCAGCTAAGTATAAATGTGTGATGAATGAGGTCAGCCCAGGCATCTCAAAAGGGAAGGAAGGTCTGGTTGAAGGTCGTAGTTCAACAGTGAAATGTCAGACTGATTATCTGGGTGCTGTCTCTGATACGTTAAATCATTTTTATTTGTATAGTGCTTTTCACAACACATTGTTTCAAAGCAGCTTTAAAGAAAATCATGTATTAACAGAATATGAAACCATAATATCTATTAAGTCTTAGAGGCATCATTGTGTTGATGTTATGTCATCATGTTAAATATGATTGTAAATTGTGTATTATAAATTAAATAATTGTATTTAGAATCCCAGTGAGCAAGCTGAAGGCGTTTGGCAAGGAACACAAAACTCAATAACAAAGAGACCTCATTTTAATCCTACCGGACATTATGTATCTCATAACTTTTAATTAATTACTTTTAATTGAACTTAATAACAACTATAATAGTAACTAGTGTCTTGTTGATCTTTGCTAAAACCAACTTTATAAACATACACAGATGAAACAAAAAACAATAAAACATTTGTTCTTGTTTTCTTATGTATCAGACCTTATGTCTATTTTTCATAAACTCACTTTTTCTTTTGTATGATTATTATAAATATTTAGAAAGGCCTTCTATGGATTTAGAAGATTGATCTTTTGTAATAAAAGATTGATCTTTTTATAAATGTGTGTGTATCTATGTGTGTGTGTGTGTGTGTGTATATATATATATATATATATACACACACACATACTCTTTTAATAAACTTGCCCCTCCTTTTCTTTAAAAAAAAGAAGAAAAAAAAAAAAGCACAAATTGAGGTTAAGGTGAGGCACTTACAATGGAAGTGAATGGGGCCAATTTTTGGAGGGATTAAAGGCAGAAATGTGAAGCTTATAATTTTATAAAAAGTTTATGGTGCAATTATTAATTCTTCTGTTAAATTAATGTATTATTTGTGCTGTAAAGTTGTTTAAATCGTAATTTCTACAGTTGTTTTAGGGTTTTACAGTTTGTTGACATTATATTGTCATGGCAACGTGGTTGTAAAATTGGATAGAACTTAACAGAGTAAAGGTTAGTAAGCAATTTTATCAATAAAATCATGTCTTGTTGCTATACTTTTGAACAAGTATTTCAACATTTATGGATTGGCCCCATTGACTTTCATTATAAATGCCTCAGTATAACCATGATTTTCGACTTATTTTAAGAAAAGGAGGGACTAGAAATTACTTTTTGTGGTAATAAATATTATGCCACAAATGCTATCAATTGAGCTTAACTTGCACTGAACCTGTAATATTCCTTTAAGGATGCATCTATTTCAAAAGGTTGTTAAATTGTCCATGTATGATGTCCAAATAGAAATATTATCTTACATTGATTTTAAATATTTTAAGACATGTAAAATGCCAGGTATCATATAGACTACTTTATGCAAATAAGTAGTGTATTAGACATGTGAGCACAGCAGCAGGGAGGGCGGCAGTGTGGGCAGAGGACAGTGAGCGCTGCATGCGCGGCACTTGCGCGCGGTCGCATCATTTTCTAGAGCGTGCTCGAGGAGGTTTCAGGCTGGCCACTGCCTTCGTGCGCTGCAGCATCAGGACCATCAAAGCCAACAATGGGCCCTGATCGAGTCAACGCGTCCATGCGTTAATTTCGCGCGATGCCATAGACCAACTATGAATCATGTATGTGAAAGTATTCTCAAATCTGCTCGCGTGCATCCTTGCTTCCTGTCTCCATCAATCCGTGGCGTCAGCCGGTACGTACTGCACCTTTAACAAAATTTGTACTGAACTTGAACATTTCGCTTTTATAACATACTCGATGTTATAAAAGAATGGCATGTGCCTTTGTCCCTTTCTGGTTTGAGATGTGTTCTTGGAGTTGATTTTCTGCAAGAGCATACTGAGCGTGGATGCGCAGGACAGCAGCGCAGGGAGCCAAAGTGTCCTGACAGAGAGAGAGAGAGAAAGAGAGAGAGAGCGAGAGAGAGAGAGAGAGAGAGGCTCTCTTTTGTTCACATTTGCATGCAAATACAGCTTTAATGTGTCTCTGAAATGTGTTATTGTCTGAGCTCACAAAGAACGTTGCCGATGTTGAAATGCCTCTTTTTTGGTTGTAAAAATTACATCAAGAGTGAAAAAAAATAAATAAAAAAATCATTAATTAACCAGTTACTTCTCCTGGATGTCAGTGACATTAAATGGAGAGCAACTGTAGACTTTAGGTTGTGTTCTACATTGTAAAATGTGGTAACCTGCAACATTTACCTTAAAAAGCTATTTCTACTTGAACGAACCCTTAAAATAATTTTTGTTGTTGTTTAGTTTCAGGTTGACTTTAATTGTATAAGATTTCAGAGGAGATATCCTCAATGTCACACACTGTGTTTGGATTTGCCAAGATACCCAAGTCTGTAATCAAAAGTCAGATATTTAAATTTGAACGCAAATATTTCTCATTTATATTTCTTACTGTGATGAGGGGGGCCCACTAAATTACTCTATAGCCTACACATTGGGCCCTGGAATTAATGGTATTTTTTTGTTATTAGAGATATCCTTAACAGATCAAGCTATAACTGATTTACTTCCTTTAAATTGTTCACTTGTTTATTTGAGGTTCAGTGTCAGATTGGTTTTGTTTCGATGGTGTTACTGTCTGTGAGGGTTCATTAAATGCTAAGTCACTGGCTGTACAATAATGTGTGTGCATATGTGTTGTCAGCGTTGGAGATTGAGCTCCCTAGGGAGGCAGTGCCATTGCTGGTACAGCAGGATGATACTGTAGCCGCAGAGATGCGCAACACCAGCAGGCTGCAGATGTCAGAGCACACACTCACATACCCCTCTCGCCTCATATACTACCTGAACGAGGCTTCTGAAAGCACCTACCATGACCTGAACACCCGCGCAAAGATTCCTGACCCAAATGGACAGGTAAGAGCAGCTTTATTGGAACATCTGTTATACAGTATGGCATATTAGCTTACACCAAAAAAATTAAAATTGATCTAAAAAAAAAGTCTGAGCAGAGGCAGTATATGGTGTTACTGTAAGTGTTTGTTTGAATAATCCAACCACAGACAGAGTAAACAAAAAAAATCACAAACACAAACTGTGTGAATACTAGATTTAGGTTAAAGTTTTAGGTTAGGGAGATACGTTTCACTCATTAAAACCTACATCTAATGCTCACCTTAAAAACCTTGTCTGATTACAAGTCCATTTCACTTGCATTTGGTGGGAAACGTGTTTTCACTGCAAATTTTGCATATGTAATTTTGTTTTTGCAAAATGTTTCCACAATCACATAATGTTCAGAAGACCAGATTGACCAAAACTGCTCATGAGAGGGCAAAAATCCTGTTGGATTTTTTCGTCCTTACAGAGGAAACAACATAAAATTCTCTGTTATTTTGGGGCATAGCCTACATATAAGTGTAAGACTTCATTAGAGAATATAAAGGGTCTTCATTATTTGTCTACACTCACAATAACAACAAAACCTTGTGCTTTTGTAAAATAAAGAAAATAAAAAGGGTGTGCTTACAGCAGTCTCTGTGTTCACCTGCATATTTCTGAAACATGTCACAAAAATGAAACTCTGCAAATATTTATCACACAAACATGAAACATATGTCTAAAGAAAGCTTAAAATGTCTATTTTTAATAAAACAATTAAAATTTAAAACAAATATTCTACTGCAATGTAATCTGTATGATACAAAGCAATGTACAATTTCTCCTGGCTCAGCGAATTATCCCTAATGTGATCATACCCACGGGCAGAGGGCGCTATTCAGGTAATGATTTGGTAATGTACTGACGGGATCATTGCAATGTAAACGCACCTGTCTGTGCCTTAAAAGCATCAAGTTCATTCACCTTTCTGTGTGTTTGGAAGATCGCACAATACACAGACGAGAATCTCCTGGATAGTGACAAAGAGTTAACATTTTCCTTTGAACGTTTGAATTTTGAAGAGAGACTTGATCCAGCCGAGGATACAATTTGAGCAAGTCATTTAGTTTTACTTACATTAGTAGACATGCTATTTTATATAAACATGTACATATTTTACTAGTGGGACTGTTTCCAGACTTGCCAGCCAGGATTCAGAGTATTGAAATTTGAAATATGACCCCTAATAAGCACATTTTAGTTACATTTAAATGTTGTTTTGGCTAAAGCAGGTATTTAAATAGCTGTATTTGCTGTATGATATAAATATGATATGGAATATGATATAAAAATAATATGAATGTTTAGATTATACTTTAACTAGTGTTTATGCTGCCTCATTATCATCAACGAAGCTTGTCCTTGCAAATATGTGTTCAGGTGTAAATGAGTAAAATGCACTTTAAATATGCCCATATTAGAAAATCAGCATATTATAATGATTTCTGAAGTATCATGTGACACTGAAGACTGCAGTAATGATGCTGAAAATTCAGCTTTGATCACAAATTGCATTTTACAATATATTCTAATAGAAAACGTCTAGGTTACTATTGTAACCTCCGTTCCCCGATGGAGGGAACGAGATGTTGTGTCGAAGAAGCGACACTAGGGGACTCTCTTCAGAGCCTCACGCATATCTGAACTTGAGAAAAGGCCAATGAGAAATTGGCAGACAGAATTTGCATGTCCCGCCCTCGGACATATGGGTATAAAAGGAGGGAAATGCGTCTGTCCATTCAAGATTTTGCCCTGAGGAGCCAAGAATGAGGTTCGGCTGTAACAGTGGCTCGGTTCAGCATCGTGGCCAGGAGGACATAACGTCTCGTTCCATCCATCAGGGAACAGAGGTTATTATAGTAACCTAGACATTCCCCGTCTGTCGCTCACTTCGACGTTGTGTCGAAGAAGGAACACTAGGGGTCCATAATTATTCATGCCATGCGCAGAACCGTGTACATGCACTGCTGACGCAGGTGTGGGCAGGCAGTCACCTGCCAAAGCAACAGGTCATGTCAGACTGCACGTACCCTTCCCCAACGCCCCATAAAACCATCATAGCCTTCTGGTTCCCTACACCCCAAGGGGGGAACAAGGCGATGTGCCATGCATGGGAGCAAGCCAGGCCAGCCGCACCTTTTCTCTCTATATGTTTCTCACGTAGAGTTTAAAGCGTCTGGGGCAATCTTACTGCTATTCCACGTGTCGGGTAAGGCATTCTTTCCAATTCCTATTCTTCCAGGGGGAAAAGACCCCGCAGAGACCACACCTGCCCAGGCTGGGGGAGGTAAAGAGTGGTGAAATACATCACATGGGTTTTCAGGTCGCATGTGGAAAATGGTGTGGTGGTAGATCCTACCTATTAAGAGGGAGGAGTTGCTACAAACACGCTGACCGGGGGGCAGCGGGGACCACCCAAGGGAGACGCGGATCCGCTCGCAAGGGGACCATACCGCGGAAAATGCACACAGGGTATAAGTCCACATGGGGGCCCGAACTGTGGAGCACCTATTCCAGTACAGAGTAGTTTGAGTACTCGTAGTGGGTCTGGTCGGGGAATTCCTCCGCTGAATTCGTGGACCAGAGGGCTAGGGAGGAGTCATCCAGGGAGCCTAGTTAGTGGGATCTTCTGGGATAAGAGTGCAATTAATCACCTCAGTGGAGGGGAAAGGCGCTAGGTGCAAGCGGTACACCAGGTAAGTTGTCCTGCGTTATCGAGTTCTTCCGGTTCGGACCTGAAAAAACACGAGATGAGACAGACTCAGCCCTGAGATTGTAAAATCTCATAAAGGTATTGGGTGTTGCCCAGCCCGCTGCTCTACATATGTCTGCTAGGGAGGTGCCATTTGCCAGTGCCCACGAGGCCTGGGTGTGATAGGCCAATGCAATGGCATCAACGACCCAGTGGGAAAGCCTCTGTTTGGAGACATCGTTCCCTTTCCATTGTCCATCAAAGCAGAGAAAAGAGATACTCAGAACATTTAAAACTCTGAATGCGGTCCACATAAGTACGCAAAGCGCACACCGGACACAGCGAAGAAAAAGACTTGGACTGCCTCCTCCTGGGGCAGCTTCACTTGCAGGTTCACTACTTGGTCCCTGAAGGGGGTCGTAGGAACCTTGGGCATGTAGCCTGGTCACGGTCTTAGGACGACATGGGTGTCTGCCGGACCGAACTCCAGGCAGGTGTTGCTGACAGAGAATGCTTGCGGGCCCCTAACCCCCTTGAGGGCCATCTTCAAGGAGAGGGCCTCGAGCTCAACTGAGTCAAGAGTCTCGAAGGGGGGTCTCTGAAGGCCCGAGAGGACCACTGAGAGAACCCAGGAGGGGAACAGACTTGGCATTCAACCTCCGGCACCTCTAAGGAACCTGATAATCAAGTTGTGCTTACCCAAGGACTTGCCATCAACTGCGTCGTAGTGGGCCGCGATAGCGGCTACATGCACCTTCAAGGTGGAGGGGGACAGCCTCCCCTCCAACCTCTCTTGCAGGGACGAAAGCACTGACCGAACTGCGCAACCCTGCGGGTCTTCAGACTGGGAAGAACACCAACTTGCGAACAAGCACCACTTTGGGGCGTAAATTTGCCTGGAAGAGGGAGCTCTGGCTTGGTTGATCGTGTCTACGATGGCAGGTGGTAGGCCAACTAGATCTCCCGTATCCCGTCAGGGGCCAAACGTGGAGTTTCCAGAGATCTGGGTGTGGATGCCAGAGGGTGCCCTTCCCTGAGAAAGAAGGTCCTTCCTCAGGGGAATTCGCCAGTGAGGGGCTGTCGCGAGGAGCAGGGGATCTGAGAACCAAGTCTGAGTGGGCCAGTAGGGGGCCACCAGAATGACTTGTTCCTCGTCCTCTCTGACCTTGCACAGCACCCGTGCAAGAAGGCTCACTGGGGAAAACGCGTACTTGCACAGCCCCCGGGGCCAGCTGTGCACCAGTGTGTCTGTCTCGAGGGATGCTTCCGTTAGGGAGTACCAGAGCGGGCAGTGGGAGGTCTCTTGGAATGCAAACAGGACTACAAGATCTAGTTCTCAAAAGTCTTGCGGACAAATATTTAGTATGTGTTATATGGCCTTATTTCAATGACTTAAAAATTGTGTTTTTTCAAAAACCATGCATAAACATTATTTTCTCAAAAAAACAAACATATACACACATATGTTGCTCACATATTATTGTAGCCCAGTTTGTGCTGAATACAGTGTTATCAGCTTTTAGCCATTAATATGTTTTAAGCTACTGAAAAAAGCACAAATGTCAAGGCATGTCAAAACTTCTCCAGGGCCCAAAACACCCTCAGACCCCAGAGGATTAAGAACTGACCAGGCCAAAATAACAAACAATACCCCAAATTACCCGTCCTCTTCCTAATCGAAACAAACAATAAATAAATACAAAATATTAACTCCCTAAACTGAGGCAAAACATTTACAATAAACAAAATGGCATTAGACTCCATACTATTCCAATAGCCAATTTAGCTTCTGTTTACAAGTATTTACAAACAATATTTACGAGTTCTAGGTAAATAAACATAAAAAAGAATCCAAAAATCTAAAACTAGAGCAATCGCAGGTCAAACACCAAAATAGAAAACAGAATAATAGAATACATGAGAAACAGTCAGAACAATGATCTTTCCAAGGTTGAGATATCAGTGAGATTTCAAACAAAAGCTGCCGTTGGTGGTGGAGACAAGGCTATTTATGGATTCCCAGATCCAGGATTGGGAAGTTACAGAATATATATAACGGGATTACGTATTTAAAATACAAAATTATATTTAAATCGCTGGTAATCAGAATACAGTAACATTTAAATAGGTTTTTGACTACTTAATAGATTAATTTGCATTATATTGTCATCTGTTTCATTTAATATTTAGTCTATTCAGTTGGAATAGTTGGAATAGTTGGAATTCAGTAACTGTATTCAGCTCCCATTACGTTTTCAAGCACCTGTATTGAGAATACAGTTACTTATGTAAATTATGTTAGAATACTTTTAGAATAATTATTTCATAATGACCACAAAATAATGGGCTGCAGTCACCAAAAGATTTAATAGTAGATTAGTTACTTAACCCAAACTGTACCATCAGATTTTAAGCCCAAACCCGAAATCGCTCACTCTCTTTATACTTTCTTCTCAAAGCAAGTATTGTTGCAATAGGCAGTATATTATGGAAGCATCATAGGCAAAACTTGTAACAGTATAGTAACAGTAAACATACACAGTTTAAACAAGGTATGATGGCCCCCATAGCACACAAGAGCAGAAGTGAAAAACATTGGCTTACCGTTTATCAAGGGCCAAAACTTTGCTTGGTAAACAACAAACATGAATCATGTGTAACAATGTAACAGTCACACGAAGTCCTCTTTGCACCCCGAAAGTTGAATCTTTGTGAAGCCTGCGCTAAAAACAAGATAGACGCAGCGCATCAAATGAAACAGAATGCAGGGATCTCAACAAGCATTTTTGAAACTCGAGATCAAAACAGCATTCTTTCACTTCTTTGCAAATTTTGTATTTTGTTAGCCACAAAAGTAATATTACATCGAAGGCACAGCATAGCATGAACATTCACCACATGATGGCACTTGTCTGAAATATGGCACATTGTGTCTGAAATAACACGCTGATATCCTATGTGACCATAGAGTGTTCCATTAGTCATTCTGCAAATCTTAGGTTAGCTCATGAGCGCCCCCTTTACCACTGCTATATGCTCTTTTGCTGAGCCTGCACTTATGTGGACTCCAAAGCTACTACTCAACAATCTATGCAACATTACAACATGGAAGGGTGAAGGACCGCAAGAGTTAAAGGTGCTGTTACACTCTGCCTACATCGGGTGCATCAGTTGACATGACACGACGCAACGCAACGGCTTGAGGCTGTCTATACTGGACAAGTCGACACAAACAGCAGAAGTGAAAAACATTCTAAACCATTTATTTGTGTTGTTGGCAATGCGTGCAGCACAAAATGGAATGGGGTACCCGTTTACTGTCATGCCACAATGGACGCTTCCAGTGAAGACAGCATTATTGATTATAATGGGGTTCTATTGCTTTTGACTTGCATCCGGTGTAGACAGGGTGTAAGGGATTTTAGCCAAATAGAGGCACTGGAGATAAAGCAGAAATTTTTCAATGAGACAGGGGAAATGGTATCAGGACACAACACAGGCCAGATTCAACAAGCATCTCTTACGTAAACACCATGGCTTAACGTGTTTACAGCATGATGAGCCTATGAGCTTGGCATTGCTAGTGCCATGCTTTACCAGTTAACCTAGAAAACCATATAGAGTCTCAGAATACTCCTCTCTTTGTTACATGCTCAGCCCTTTACAAAAAATCATCATGGTATTATCATGTTTGGACATGGCACGCTACTAATATCATGGTTTTTAGAAAATGTACCTAAGAGTGCTATATAAAACTTAACCAACTCACACTAATTGTACTCACTACTTCACTCAACATGCACTTAATGTACAAACAAACAACAACAACAACAACAAATGTGTCTGTCACTTTCTTCTGTGCTAGCATCTTTACTACTCCAGCCACTGCGAGGACTTGGCAGTCTTATACTGCAGATGTTCTCATTTATAAGTTGCTTTGGATAAAAGCATCTGCTAAATGACTAACTGTAAAAAAAAATATGTAAAAACTGTGATATGTGATCTATTATACATACAGTATCAAAGTACCATTGTATTGTAGGGTTGATCATCAACTGAACTAAACTTTTGACTATATTTCTTCTCTTGACAGGCGGTCCATCTCGCTCAGACTTCATTTCAACTTCAGGCCTTTGGAACTCCATTCATTTTGGACCTCACATTAAACAAGTGGGTGTTGTTATTTATAGTGTATGATGATTTTTACTGTTATCCTACTGTGCCTCAAAGTAATGTTTTGATACTTATAGGCCTCACCTATGGAGACACATTATATCACAGCTTGCATATGTCTCTCATGGCTGTTGATTTGCCAGACTATTAATGTGTTGTGTCTTTGTGAATCTACTCATGCACTTATGGGAATAGTGGTACACTCTTTCGTGTTATCTAAAGCTTCTGTTGAGTTTGTGGGCTGGGATATGTTTCTGTTCAGCTCTGTGGCTTTACACTGGACATAAGTAGTGATGTGCTTAACCATTATTGTTTGTTCAATAATAAATAATGTTGGGAGTCTGAATGGTTATTGCAGGTTATTGTTACGAAAAACAGTGCATAAATACAACATTCAGTCATTTTTCTGAATCTCCATACCAGTAACAGCCTCCTACACATACAGGTGTTGTTCTGATGATGATTTCTCTGATTTCAACAAACCCTTACTTAGGGTTTGGGGTTTTTCCACAACAGTAAAAAATAAATAAATAAATAAAAAATCCCATAGACTTACATTGAAGTAGGGTCCCGCACCATATCTGTAGACCAGAATATCATAGAGACCCACGAGGGTGGGCTCTTTGGACCAAGCAACCATCTGGAACACCGTTGCAACTGCATAACAATGTAATAATAACCACTCATCAATGCCCTATTAACTAAATACCAATGTGCTAAACTACTCAAAGCATCATGTCAGCGAAATGAGCATCTGACCATACACATTTTCATCAGAAAGTGTAAAAATATAGTTTATATTGATATAATAACTTGCCAAATGACATGGCCTTGGCTCTTGGTTCAACAACTTGCATTTCATTGTTTCATTGCTGTGAAGACTTCGGCCACAATCCTTAGTGACTGAGAATACTGTAATTGTAAAAGGGGTGTGGCGTCTACCTGTCACACTGCTCTGATTGATGTGCGGTGAACGTCCCAGACGCTCTGTCTCTCTCTCTCTTCATAATGCCTCTGAGTGTGTGTTTCTGTGTGGAGTTTGTGGCTGTTCTCTGGCCAGTATTGTGGTTGTGCAACAGTCTTGATCTAAATATAGCCGTCCCACAGCATGCAGTTCTGCATCTCTTCCTCTCACTGCACCTGTAAAACATCATTCAACTCATCTCAGCTTCACCCTTCTTCTCCTAACCTTCTGCAGCCCACTTCCTGTATCAGACAAAACTTCATCACTTTGTAATTGTGCTTTACTATCTTTTACCACGTTAGATCCTTTCCAGGCTACTTCAGACTGGGTTTTAATGTGGTTTTGTTTGGAGTGGGTGTTTCTTGAATTTGTAGAATACTGTGGGTCATTAAAGTCATCATGGAATCAAAATCAATCTTATTTAATTTCGGTCTTATTGTGTACATCAGTGCACATTATTCCAATCTCTTTAATGTATAATCAAACTGAAATATCTCTGAAACAACATTTCTTTTCGTCTGACATCACATAGGCTGTGCTGTTGGGAGAAATCATGGTAACCAGTTGCCAAATAGCTATTTGGGCATTGCTTAAGGCTCCTGTCATAAGTTTCAGGAGGGGTGTAGTCCCAACATTATCACATGAGAAATGTGCGACACATGCGACATGTTGTTTCCTGAAAGTTTATGTGCCCTGAAACTGCCGAATTACTGACAAGCGCCATCCACCACTGGATCAATTCAAGGGTGACCACATTTCCTCTAGCTCAAGCTAATAGCATGATTCATGCTGTGAGCAACCTTCTGGTACCGTGGGGACATAAAGTAATTCCATTTACATTAACACTGTTGAGCATCATTCGGAGGTTGCATTTTTGCTCTAAAATAAAATTTTTACTCCACTGATGGCTAGGTTTAGGGTTTGGGTTAAGGGGTAGAGTTAATAAATATGCATTTGTGTTGACTGTATTATATCAATTACATATTAAAAATATGACTCGCTTTTGGCAACACCCATGCGGGCAATTGATCTGGAAACTGAAGCTCACACGTGCACATATGTTCAACAACACTACCTGCTTCGGCCACTAGGGGGAAGTAATCTCAAATTTGGTAAGCATAGAGCCTTTCAGCTGAAAAACTTTTGACCTACTGTCACTGAATTTCAATTGAGGTCAGTCTGGTTGTCCTCCACAATCAAACTCACATTATATTTGGACTCTATTCTGGTCTGGAATGCCCACTTTCACAATCCAATCAATTTCTAAAGTCAAGTCCCGACCTACACTTTTGTCTAGCTGAATATTCTGTTTCCCTCAGAAATACATCACATTGCGAAAACAAAATGTTTGACGAATGCTGTTTCATGTTGAACTGAAGAGTTAAGAAAACTTCAAGAAAATCGAATTGGACTCTAACTGGCATTGGGCTTCTTTTTTCAGTTATTATTGCAGAAATACTTTGAGAATACTGTAGCATTTGGGCTACTTTATCAGCTTATGATGATTTATCTGGTTAACACTGGGTCAATTTGATAGGATTGGTATATCAAGGTCAAACACATGTGTACAGAGACAAATAAGGATGTAGTACCCACAGTTCTTTTTTATCAAACGATACGGTTTGCCCTGTTATTCTCTCTCTCTCTCTCTCTCTCAAACACACACACACACACACACACACACACACACACACACATTGGTGTAGCAATCCTTATGAGGACTCTCCATAGACATAATGAGTTTTATACTGTACGAATTATAGAATCTATCCTCTAACCCTAACCCTCCCCTTAAACCTAACCCTCACAAACATTTTTTTGTTGCATTTTTACATTTTGTATCATGTTTTTTAAGTGATACATATCACTTTTTTAAATGTCCTCATAAACCCAATTTATAGCATAATACTCTTGGAATTACCAGTTTGTAACTTAAAAAAAATGTCCTCATAAACCACCCAAACCCGTCCACACAAACACACACACACAGTTTCACTCCACCCCCACACCTCCATTACTGCTAAAATAGTCTAATATTCAGAGTCTTTTGAGTGCTGCAACCCTGTTTGCTCTGACAGAAACCTGCACTTTCAGGGTTTCAGTGATTTCCACAAGGTTATAGAAAAAAGCCATTCTGGCAAAATGTGGCCTCACTTGAAGTGAGCAGTCAGCTAAGAATGAGACAGCAAGCTTTTTGTCAGCTAGAGTGCATGTGTGTATGTGTGTGTGTGTGTGTGTGTGTGTTTGTGTGTTCTGCCTTGCTTTCTTAAGTTGAAGCTTGTGATGATTAAAGGACATTATTGCTGATGGTGAATCAGTATCAAACCCACAACACAAACATATGCATCAAGTGTATTTGCACAAGGGCCCATAAGTTCTTTCTTATACTACTGTATTCTAATAGTGTGGCTATTAGCCCTGATACAACCTCCCCCCCCCCCCCCCCCCCCCACCCATATTTATACCATGATCAATGGAAACATGTAAATGCTTCATGCTGCAAACCCCCCAATGTTCAAGCCAAATCTACACCGTTGAATGAAGTGTAAGTAATATACAATATTTGAATATACTGTATGTAACCTACGTATATTAGTAGTTTGTGTATACAATGTTTGTGAGTATGTGTATAGTATGTAAAAGCCTGAAGTTCCTTCATGTTTGCAACATTGAGATACATGCCTTGCCCTATTTCTGGTGTTTGGAACATATCACCACTCTTTTTTATGTAACAGAGATGCTGAAAATATGCAGGAAAACATGTGTTGCACACATGTGGAACTGTGAGCTGTGACATTTGGCCTGAGTTATAGGGTCCTGTCCAATAAAACAGGCTTCAGAAACATTCCTTTCAAAGCAAATGTTTTTCAGCCAAAGATATGGCATGAAAGCAGTCCTGCTTTGTTAACTTGAGCCAGAATACAAGAGTATTCTGATGTCAAGAATCAACAGATTAGCATTAACTATGCAAGTTTAAACTCTCTGTGTGAGTGTGTACTGGGAGTTGTGTGTTTATTTCATATTCTGTATGTATTTGTGTGTTCCAGTGACCTGCTTTCTTCAGACTATGTGGAGATACACTATAAGGAAGGGAAGCTCATCCAACAGAAGGTATTAAAGCATTTATAATTCATTTTGTGGCTTCCCTCTTGTCTGTGTTTCTGGTTTCTGGCCTACAATAGCTGTGTTTCCACTATTGGGCCAAATGAAGGCATGCTAGTTGCATTTCCATTGTCTCTTCCGAGGATTCACCGTGCCTCCTCGGGGCAAACAGTCAATGGCCTTTGGGCTGCCGATTACTCTTGGGCCAATTAAGACAAACTAGGGATTGAGGCAGGGTCAATATCATAGGCGGAGTTTAGCTGAACTTGCCAGGTTGTTTATCCAGCTCAAAACAGTACACGTTCGGGTGCCTTGCCGGATGGTAATCCCCGCCTTCCTCAACCTGGGAGGAGACAGGAGAGGAAAGCAAAAAAAATAAATAAAATATAGTCGAGGAAAAGGCCAAGACGGAGTGACAGGGTGAGAGAGCGAGAGCAGAGAGAGAAAAAGAAGCACACTCACCGGTTCTCTGATGTGTCATCGCGCGGTCCTCGATCACTCCTCAACCCTCTCAGGCAGGCGGCAGCCGCTCCTCTCCAGGCAAACCAGAGTCAGCCTCTGATTATCTTGCAGCACATTGGGAGATCCTCCTCCCCTGGCAGCGACTCCATCGCTCCAGACAGTCGGGGAGTCCCAACCCCCTCGCCTCATGGATGGCGGCCGTTCCCCGCATCCCGGTGATCGGGCTACTCTATCCCCCAGCGGATGGCAGCGGCGCTCCCCTGGGTGGACGGCAGTGTCAAGGACCCTCCTCCCTTCCGGGTGTGGACACCAGTGTAAAGGGGGGTTTAGATGGGCAAGGAGGCGAGAACTGGCTTAACAATGTAAATAATATTTTATTAAATAAAAAGACACATATGCAGGGCAGCTGCCAGTAATTCCCTCTCTCTCGAACTGTCATCCTCGGCCTCCTTTATCCCTCGTGTGACCCCATCAGGCTCATTGAGGACTGGGTGTGCACTGTTCCAGCCCGGCCCCACCCTCCTCCGCTCTACACTTGTCAGTGCTTACATATCTTGCTAGCTAGCTAATGTTTACAACTGATATTCTAGATAAATATATAACATGATACCTCAGTTTAAGCTTTCCTCTTGCTTGTGAAATGGACGTTGTGTTTATCGTTGGCATCAGGGCGCTGTGTTAATGGCGGATTTTAGGGCAACGCTGTGGGGCTATTGGCCCAATTGTGGGAATGCAGATTGATTTTGGTCTCACGGCCCAGTTGATAGCCCTGGCTCACACTGGCCCGATAGTGGAAAAGCATCTAATGTTGTCTTTAATTGTAGTTTATGTACAGGGAAATGTGAGTATTTGATTTCAGATAATAGCAAGCTGTCATGATGTCATGGTTCAAAAAGTGCACAGAATATTGTCAAATTTGTATATAACAATATAACAGTATAACAAATACAGAATATATATAAAAAAATATATTTTGCATTATCAGACTGTTTAATGACTGAGGTAATGTATGCGTATTTGTATGAAGAAGTGGTTGTGTGTGGAATATGGCTGTTTTGTTGTGAAATGAACACTAGAGGCACTACAACAACAACTTTTATTCACTTTCACACAAATCACTAGTAAAACGGCAGATTATTAAGTTCATAAACATTTACTTTTGGCCCTGTTTCTCACACAGTGCCATCTTATGACATGTAAACTAAGGATGTGCACGGTCACGTTTGTAATAATCGGATAACCGTGAGGGTTCACGAGTGGTTATTTAGTTATTTGATGGGAGTCTGAACTTTAGAATAAAAAACTTTTATTGTGAAAGGTTGTTTTTTTGACTAAAGTAGTTCAAGCTGTAGGAATGCTGATGACTGAAGAAATGTGCAGAAAACAGCAAGATTAAATAAAACTGCATTTCTTGTCTATTACCGCCTTCTGCTACTTATACCAATAATGGTGCAGATAGAATACACTGATGAGCAAAAACATTATGACCACCTGCCAAATATGCTGTCGGTACTCTGTGTGCCACCAAAACAGCACCAACCCACCGGGTCATTGACTCTTCAAGACCCTTGAAGATGTCCTGTGTTATCTGGAACCAAGACATTAGCAGCAGATCCTGCAAGTACTGTAAGTTGCAAGGTGGAGCCACTATGAATCTGACTTGTTGGCCCAGCAAATCCTACAGATGGAAATTTGGACCTTGAACTCTGCATTATGTTCCTCAATCCATTCCAATGTGTGAAGTGTGGCAGGGTGCATTATCCTGCTGAAAGAGGCTACTGCCGTTGGGGAATATCATTGCTATGAAGGGTTGTACCTGGTCTGCAACAATGTTTAGGTAGCTGGCACGTGTCAAATTGACATCCACATGAACGGCCGGACACAGGGTTTCCCAGCAGGACATTACCCAGTGCATCACACTCCCTTCACCGGCTTGTCATCTTCCTGCAGTGCATCCTGGTGCCATCACTTCCCCAGGTAAACAGAGCACACATGCACTGCCGTCCATGTGATGTAAAAGAAAACGTGTCTCAATGGACCAGACGACCTTCTTCCACTGCTCCAAGGTCCATTTCCTATGCTCACATGCCCATCGTATGTGCTTTTGATGGTGGACAGGGGTTATCATGTGCACTCTGACTGGTATGCAGCTATGCAGCCCCATATGTAGCAGGGTGCACTGTGTGTTGTGACACATTCCTCCCGTAAACATCATTCAAATTTTCTGTGACTTGTGCCACAGTAGAGCTTCTGTCATTCAGACCAGATGGAATAGCCTTTGTTGCACTTGTGCATCGATGATTCTTGGGTGTTCAGCACCCTGTTGCCGATTTGTGGTTTGTCCCTCCTCGGACCACTGTCTGTAGGTACTCACCACTGTTGACCAGGAGCATCTCACAAGCCTTGCCCTTTCAGAGATGCTCTGTCCCAGTCATCTGGCCATAACAATTTGGCCCTTTCAAAGTCACTCAGGTCTTTAATCCTGCCCATTTGTACTGCGTTTAACATGTTGAATACGAGAACTGATTGTTAATTTACCATCTAATCTACCCAGATTGTGACATGTGGCCTTGTTAGAAGATGATCAACATTATTTGTTTTGGCTCATAAGTGTAGCTTAATATATGGGAGAGCATTGTTTAGAACTGAATTATGACCTTATTCTAATGCAATATGTAGCACTTAAATGTTTTATCTTAATATAAATTACACAGTGACATTAAAATAGACAGATATTAAAAAGGAAATGTTTAATAACATCAAAGTCTTACAAGGTTACATCAGATGGTTACAATTTAGATATAATAGTTACAAATTAGAAATATGTTGATGAAACCAGTATGCATACTATCTAAGCAGGGCTGGACTTGTAATCTGGAGTACCAGGCTTTTTCATGGTGGGCCACTGCACTTTGTCGCCAATAATGGGATGACGGGCGATCGGTAGAACGGGCCACGACAAGCTAAAATCAGCCACTGCGTTATGAAGATGGACCTCAAAACGCCACCGCGATAAGCATAAAAGGACAGCGAACACCCCCCACCCCCTACCTTTTGGGCTAGTTGCTATGTAAAATCCCTGGCTGATTTCTCTTCATAGTCCAGCCCTATATCTAAGTGAGAGACAATGGAAGATTGAAAGAAAAAGAAAGGGTGGGTGGGTGTGGGTGTGTGTGTGTGTGTGTGTGTGTGTGTGTGTGTGTGTGTGGAGGGGGAGTCAGTTTGGTCAGTTTAAATGTATCTGATCTGTTTATGGCCAAATGGTCAAGGAGAGTATAAAGCTGGATTGTGACATGCTTTTCCCTTGCACTTTTCCTCTTCCTTTTTTTATGTGCAGATGGTAAAAAAGAGAAAAATGCAAGGTAAAAGAACCCAGAGCATAAGTCACAATCCTGCTTTATCCTCTCCTTGACCATTTGGCCATAAACAGACCAGATACAGTTAAACTGACCAATCAGCAGAAAATCTTAAACCCACATTTTTTTAAAGTTGTGACCATTTACAGAGCCCCAATACACAATCACCTCAGCCAATGGGCTGATAGATCACTATTTTTAACAAATAAACAATGGTTGTAGCACATAACTGACTATGGATCCAATAAATAATGGTTGAAGCACAGAACTGAATACTTTTGTTCATTTTCAACAAAACAATTCCAATGGAAATGCATCAAACACTACTCAAATAGCAGGGAATACAATGCACAGTTAGCTATGAGCCTAAATAGCACAAATAAAATGTCAAACTGTCCCTGCCTGCAATGTAGTATTCTATGAAATAAAATAAGTGCCAAACCTGATATGTGCTCTACCCAGTTTATTAGCCTCTTTTGTTGCTTAGATTTTTTTGATGATTTGGCATTCAACATTTTATTGTCTTATCTGTGATAATTGTCTTACCATTTATCAAGTGCTGAAACTTTGCTGGGTAAGAAAGAATCTGTAATCATGTAACAGTCACATGAAGTCCTCTTTGCAACTACTACCCAACAGCCCCTGCTGCTGATCCTCTTGACCAATCACAGCAGACAGGAAAAGGGGGAAAAATCAAGGTTGACAATAACAATTGCGAATTAAATATTGATTTTAATAATATTTTTTTACTGGTTGTCAACAACGGATCACTTGCTTTTCTTGTGTATATAGTATCACTTTTTAGTCTGATATCTATAATTTGTTAAAAACTTTTTTTCTAGAGATGTGGAATCACGCCTGTTTAGTTATTATTGAATAGTTTTTCTTTAGGAAGTTAATGGGTTACTCACCCTCAAGGCATCCTAGGTGTATATCATTTTCTTCTTTCAGCCAAACACAAATGGAGTTATATTAAAAAGATATCCTGGCTCTTCTAAGCTTTATAATGGGATTGAATGGTACCTTAGATTTTGAAGCCCAAAGCACATCCATCCATCAAAAAGTAATCCATACAACTCCAGGGGGTTAATATATGCCTTCTGAAGTGAAGCGATGCATTTTTTAGAAAAATATCTATATTTATTACTTCATAAACTATAATCACTGGCTTCCGGAAAACGGCCATCCGCACGTTCACAAGAGAGTCGAGTTCCG
Source organism: Moxostoma hubbsi (assembly GCA_032164185.1). Taxonomy (NCBI): domain Eukaryota; kingdom Metazoa; phylum Chordata; class Actinopteri; order Cypriniformes; family Catostomidae; genus Moxostoma; species Moxostoma hubbsi. Next base: position 17,558,265 of record JAVLUX010000047.1, on the reverse strand, counting down.
GCGTAAGATGTAGGCGTAGCGTAAGCTCCAGTGAAAAGTGATGAATGTGGAAGCGCAGAGGATAGAGCAAAACAATACACCGGTCACGATTTAGAAGACAACAATGAGGATTTTCAAAGAAAAATGTCTTGAGGATTTCGATATAAGAGAAGAGGAGATTGAGTTTTTTGCCCAGCCCTATTTGTTTGAACAGGAGTACACCAACTAGAAACTCCGGTAGATTGAGGAGGCTGCAGCAGCAGTGGCACAGACAAAAGAATCTGGTAGACAGAGAGTACTGGAGACGTGGTGGTGTTCATGCAGGAAATGAGAGGTAATGCCAACAGAGGTTGAGAGTGTTTGCTGCCATGAATGGACGATTGGAATGACTGGATCGGCGGACAAACTCACCATTTTAAGACTAATACAAATCTACAGTATATCTAAAACAACTCACTACTTTTTGCAGTTTTTCTTTGCAGTAAACAGTGCACGGTTCCGCGTTCGTCACTTCTCACCAGAGCTTATGCTACACCTATGTCATACGCTGGAACTTGACTCTCTTGTGAACATGTGGATGACCATTACTGGAAGCCAGTTATTATAGTTTATGAAGTTATAAATATTGATATTTTCTTACAAAACCGCATTGCTTCGCTTCAGAAGGTCTTTATTAACCCCCTGGAGCCGTATGGATTACTTTTATGATGGATGGATGTACTTTTTCTGGGCTTCAAAATCTAAGGTACCATTCACTCCCATTATAAAGCTTGGAAGAGCCAGGATATTTTTTTAATATAACTCTGATTGTGTTTGGCTGAAAGAAGAAAGTCATATTAACATAGGATGGCTTGTGGGTGAGTAATTATGAGATCATTTAAATTTTTGGGTAAACTAACCATTTTAATTTAAAGTCTCTAAAATGTTAAGACAGGATGGTAGCTTGTAAAATGACTTTTATTTATTGATGTAGCAACATTCGGTCTACCGGCTATATAATGTATATACCTGCAGAAGTGTGGCCGTGTTTATTTTATAATAGGGTTTAAATCGGCAGCACCGATTCTTCCAGCATTCTGCCCTACCCATTGCCCACAAACAGACCTGTGGGAGAGAACTCGGATTGTCGGTTACAACTTCGCTGCAAAGCATTAGCCCTTAGAACAGCTCTTCCATCTATATCATCTCGTATTTCAACAGAAGCTGCCGCCACACCTCATTTGTTTTTTACAGCAGTGATTGCTTCCACTTTAAGTGCTACTTTTACGCTGTCTTTCTTCCTAATCTCTATTCGCCGAAACAAATCATTGCACATAGCTGATTCCGCAACTGGCTACTGTGGCGCCTTATACATGTTAAACAGCTCCCTTTGACTGTTCATATGTTTTCTTATCTAAACTTTCCACTCAGAGCGGTCCATCGCGTGAGCTGCCTCTGCGAACGGGCACTGCTCCGGCTTCATGCCACTTGAGCTCTCTTACAGCTTTATTCGAATGCGAGATAAACAAAGATTAACTATTTAATTCAATCATCATTCAAATCTGGTTCTCCCGCACAGCTGATTCCTGTCAGCCTCATTACCTCACCGTGCAGCTTGTTAAGGTGCTCTATTCAGCAATTCTGTTTCCTCCAACATAACTATCACTAGCGCTCTCCCTTCAAAATGGCATTCGGAGTGTGATTTATTCCATTCTAATAAAAGGGCAATCATGCAACATGCATCTCTTCACACAGTGTGATCCCATGCTCAAGGATTCAGCCTGTCTGTTTCACATAGGCAGTTTCTTTAAATGCATCATTTATCACTTCCACAAGAACCAAGTGTCCTACCGTCGTATGCCATGCAGGCCCACACATGCAAATTAAGCAGCTCAGAGCAAGCTCATTAAAATACAGCATAAAACATTCTCACATGAATTGTACACTCTCCCATTGAACGCTGTGCGGTCCCAGGATTCAGCCCGTTCATATCGTAAATGCACTTGCAAGCACGTATCCTGATATAGCCAATCACATGTTCCAGACACCTCTGTTTTTTCATGCAACCTATTCTTTCTGCCAACATCCATCCCTCTACCACTTCCTATCTATGGGCCACCAGAGCGGATTCCCACATGAGGCTGCCAAAACTCTGCTCCAGACACATTCCGTTCTTCAATTTACCCCCTCCTTTCTATCATCCTAATCTCTCCTACCCCGGAACCGTTCCTTGCACAAGGCTGCCTCAGCAAGCGAACCCAGTTCGCTTGTCGAACCCAGTCCCGAATCCTTTTTCAGCTAACCCCGAACCTCCAGCTTGCGTCTCCAATCACCTCTGCTCTCAAATTTGTGCAGAGATTCAGAGCTTTGGCCCCAGAAGCGTTCCCGGCACCAGCCCCTGTTCAGAACTGAAATTCCTATAAATCACACTCTCAAATGATACTAGGCTACCCCTCACCACCAATCTGCTAACCCAATACCTAAAATACTCTCAAATACTAACTGCCAGGGTTACATTTCTCCAAACACCTAGACACACATGCTCATCCTTGCATACTTCGGCTTCCTTCGCTGTTCAGAACTCACTACCACAGCAAATTCGACCCAAGAATCCATCCCCCCATTTCAGACCTCCACATCATAGACAACGATACAATCAGATACTTTATCAAATTAAGTTAAACAGATCAAACCAGAAAAGGGCATTCATTTTCATTTTCAGTCTGCCAACTCCCATCCAGTCCTTCCAATAGCTAGCAAACTATCTCCATTACAGAGGGTCCCGCTTAAATCCGGCATCTCAGAAAAACTATACTCTATTCATTCCTTCTGTATTGGCACTGCAACCACAGCAGCCCAAAGGCCTGCCCGAGCACCAAATACACTTACTGGGCCTTTGATCATCTGACACATAGATCAAAACTTGTTTACACTATCCTATACTACAGGATTGCATTAACTTGCTAACTACTGAAAGGGGGTTTCATAACAAATTTCGAGTTTGTTAATTTAATCCAACCAATCTCATCACCAGAGTGAGCATATACAGTATAAACAGCTGCTTACCTCCATGTTTGCAACGATTCTTCCGGCTTCCGTCCATCCACCCCAACTCCTCTATCCTCTCATCAATAACTCTACAAGTTCCGGGGGGTATTCGAGCTTGGGTCAAGTCTTGAGTCTCATGCCCTCCTCCAGGGACAGTGAGCCAAACTCGTTTACACTATACTTACTACAGGATTACTTTAACTTGCAAACTACTGAAATTATTTTTGAAATCTATGTGAGATGTTTGTTCTCATTTCAATATATTTAACTGTGTTCTAAGCACCTGCCTGCAACCATCCAGGTGTTTAAGTTATATTAATTTGTTCTCTAATTAGTTAATTTGTTTTAAAAAGACATGGTTTTCTTGTTGTTGTTATATGTGCGCTTTGATTTTTAGAGGTACTTGATTAAATTGTCTAATGCTTTATTGTCAGTGTGTTGCTCAGAATTAGGCTATTTAGTAAATACAAATCCTCAAGTGTGAGTTTGCATCAACTTATTGAAGTCATGTCAAGTCATTTTTATTTGTATTGTGCTTTTCACAACACACATTGTTTCAAACCAGCTTTACAGAAAATTATGCTGTAACAGAAAATGATGGTCTGATGTCTTAAATTCTTCAATGTGCGGTTTAAATAAATAATGCAATTTAAAATTATTTTTAATCTGTCCCAAATGCACACTTTTACAACTCATGTACCCTCATGGACTTGCTGACTAGCACCCCATCGCACACGCACACGCTTGCGTCACTAAAGTCTGGACTCGGAGGAGGAATGCAAGGGCTTAGGGTGCCAGTTGTGACAGAGCCTATTTGCACTAGGTGTAAAAATCACCTGCCACACAGTGCAGCTATTTTTACTCCTTTAGTCTGGTGAAACACAGAAATTAAGACAAACTCCACCTCTAGTGTCACATAAGTGGCATGGGGTGTAACAACATCCTTTAATACTACTTATAATAATAAATAAAAATTAATATAAAGGCTTATTTCCTCACAATGATTTGGTCACATTGAAGGTCAGGGAGTTGAGAAAAAGGTTTGATCCGGGTAAAATTAACCATGGTTTTATTATAGTAATATGGTGTTAATATAGTAAACATGTTTAATTTTGTGGTTACTATGATTTTACTACAAAATATCATGGTGATGATATAGTTAGATTCTGTAGTAAAAACATTGTACATTTTTATAAGGGAAGGTTAAGGTTAGGTTTAGTGGTAGGGGCTGAAATTGAAAAACTGTACAGACTCATGCAAAAATATGTGTGAACAGCCCCTATCTCAACCAAAAAACTGACCCGAAACACAACTGTTTGTCGCATCATGTCGGGCTTGGGTCCTGTTGAACAGTTAACCGAATAATGACTATCTGTGCACATAGCTAATCAAAACATTTTTACTAAAGTGCATGACTTGAAGAGTTGGGGAGTAACAGGATAAATGTAACAGGATTTTGTATTAAAAATACAAAATATATATAACTGTATTCCACTGCAGTTACAATTTAAATAATTGGTAATCAAAATACTGTTACATAAAATAAAGTATCCCGGACCCAGTGCTTTGAATGAGATGGCAAAACCCTTTGAGCGGCCTCTACAAGAAACAAATAGTTGTTTGGATGCCCTGAAGTGACTCGTCTGGTCTATTTTCATGCTCAATGCCCTCATAGGTTAGACTTTATGCAGTCTCTTACCTTGTCGAACTCAAAGTGAAGAGGAGAGAATGCCTGCAGGGTAACAACCTGAGCCCTAAAGGGGGTTGCAAGTACTTTCAGCTCATAACCATTGTCGTCATTAAGTAATTTCCCTACTAATTTTTGACTTTGCCATTTTTGTTCCCACCACTTTTTGAAATAGCTTTCTTCAGGTAAGTATACAGTATAATGCAAAATAAAAATCTCCAGTTCTTGAGCAGGAGTTTCCAATTCATTTGTGTGTGTTATAAGTGCATCCAGACATACATTCTACTCACGCCACATCTCACACTCCATTTTAGTTCATGCAAGCAAGCATATGTGTCCCCACTCATGATATACACTGACCACAATCTTTATTACAGTAAATAAAAAATATATACATTAGGATAGATTAGAACCTGCAACTCATTGTACTGGAGGCAAAGACTTTAACTTTAGTTAAAGATTTAGCTAATCCCATGACTACCAAAATCCTAATACTGATAGAGTTAGATGTATGGATCAAATTATCAAATTAATTATGTAAAATATTTATTGGAGCGTTTGAATTGATCATCAAGAATGACTATCAAAACAGTATAATATTATTTTACTTTATCTGCACCTATTTAATATTCATGTGTTTCACCACTTCATGGTGTCCTCCTAATCCAGCAATGGAGGGGTCACATCCATAGCAAGCCAAGCAGGAAGACAGCGGCTGCAGCTGCAATTACACCCGGCGCTCGCTGATAATTACGCAATGGCAGGGTTCTCCTCAGCTTGAAACTCTTCAAGTGTAGGATAATGGACTGAATGCATGTGAGCTGACATGTCTACCGAGTCGAGTTTCATTCCTAGGAAGGAAAAGTTTAGTCTGAGCACCAACACACTCTTTTACGGTTGAGAGATAGCCGTTAAAGTATGGCAGAATTTTTTTTTAACCAAAGCACATATTCAGTCTGGACAGTGCTCAGTACCCAGCTGAAAATTCCCAGAAGACTCCACCATGCATCCAGATATCGAGTCAGAGGATTCAGAGGTTGGTCTGTGACCAGTGGGATCTGACAACGCCTGCCAGCTAGGCCTCCTATCGAGCTGGAGCAGACTGGTCTGTGTGCGAACGATTCCGCTTCCGAACCATCAGGAACGCCACAAGGAACCTATCACTATGGTGAAGTCCAAGAACCAATACTTTTTGCTTATGTGCAGGCCACTGGGGTTGTTTGCACACCATTCTACAGGAAGGAAATAGTTAGAGATGGTAATGCTATGTTTGGCTGGACACTGTCCTGAAGTAGACTGTTATCAAGCCATCTGTGTTATTAAATCACACCACCTTGGCAGGATGTGTCTAAAAGCCAGTGATTGCTTCATGACCGATCAAAACCTCTCAGTGAAAGCGTCAATAATGTCACCAAAGAGACCCTGTTGATCAAGCAGGATTACTTTTTTCCTGTCACTTAGATCTGACAAGTTTAGCCAGATGTGGCATTCAGCGAACATCAGGCTGCCCATAGATCTGCCAAGAGCCAGAGCAGTGTCCTGGTAGCCCGGAGTGCCAAATCTGATGGTTTGGATGGATGCAACGGCTTAGATTTCCATGCCAGTGTTAATGGGGGGATCCTCTACATTTGCCACGGTCTTAGGATGTGAAGGCTGCTGCACCTGAGACATAAATTCTTACCGAATACGGCAAGCACCATGTCTAGACCATCTGGTCATGCAGCTCAGGAAAGAACGGTACTGGGTAGTGCAATACACAATTAAGTAAGTACCGTTCTTCCAGGCGCATAAGGGATAGGTCATTCAAGCCGAAGGCTCTTGACTGCCAGGCAGAGAAAATCTTTCAACTCAGTAGAAGATATAGGGCTGTTTACCACTGCTCAAGGGGAAATAACGACACCCTGCTCCTCAACTGTGAATATCCAGGTCTTTGCATCAGAGGCATCCAGCAATATAGCGCCACCCTCTTCATCTGCGTCACCAAATTTTATCGAAATCTATGAGAGATGATGCTATATACTGAATTTTTGAGGTGCGCAAGGCTAGTGATGGCGACAAATCTCCCACAATGAACACAATCAGACCGCATGAGCGCTGCTTCAGCATGAGCTCGACCCAGGCATAAAGGCAGTCTTTCATGTCTATCAGACACAGGGACATGTCGCTCACACTGTGAAAACACCTGCAAAATATTGGCAGTCTTTAAAATTAAGTGTTTCAGCAAACATTCTCTTTTAGATTACTTCAAATTTGATATTTTGTGAGTGCAATATAGAAACATTGCAAACACGGAAGTGCTTTCAAAGCAGTGCTTCTTTTTGCTGGAACACATTAGGGAGGACTGTAAGACTCATTCCTGCTGACTGGGTGCAGATCAACAGCGAAGCTTTGATTTAGGGTTCCAGAGCACAAGAGATTTCTATGCTGCCCTGAAAAAGAAATATTCGGATGGTTTTAGGCTAGGCTCCGGCTTATAAGCTCATTATGATGTCAGCATAGGCAGAGCAACAAGCTTCATCAGCCAATCAAATTGGTGTGATGGTATAGGGTTTGAAAGTCAACGCCCCCATAGTGTTAGCTTCTAAATGGAACATTAGAGGACCACCTTAAAGGGCCATGTTCCACTATTACCACCAATTCTAAATATGTGTTTACATTGGAAAGTAACAGTAGTTATTTTTCATTAATAACCTTAATCCTAAAGGACTACAATATTTGAAACATGCCACAGTAAATTTGGAAGTCATACTAAGGTCTATAATTTGATTGGATAACTTTGATTGGAGTAAATTGTGGTAATATCACTCAGTTTCTGTGTACCCACTTATTATGTTACAAATTTTAAAATTATATTGTAAGCATACAAATGTAAAAATAATATTAACCAAATACATTTCTCATTAAAAAAAGTTTTGTGCCAACCCTGTTACATTTATTATGCTTCAGGGTTGAATGTAATTGCATTTAAATAATGCATCAAAAAATGGTTAATAACAGCCCTTAACCTTTTCATAAATTTCTCCTGAACTGACGGACCCCCCAGCATGGGTTCTTTACATTGGTAACAAGACAACCAATGAACAGACAGAACTATAAACAAGATAACAAGACTATTAAACATGAACCAATAACAAGACAAGACTAATAAACAAAGGAACCAACGAGATCAAGACACATGAATATGGAGGGAAACATGAAATCACATGACAAGAACCAGGAACCATGGGATCAAGGCAGAGTCTCGGGGGATGGGGGGGCATGAGAGGATCAAGGGGCGGGGCCAATGGGGCTGAGGACCAAGGTGGAGTTGTAGGGATTGAGGTCCCCTGTGGAGCAGAGGCGGGCCTGGACCGTGGAGTGGAGGGCTTGCTTTTGACATGGCATGGAGCAGTCTGGGGCTTGGCTGTGACATGACATGGAGCAGACTGGGGCTTGGCTGTGACATGACATGGAGCAGACTGGGGCTGTGACATGAAAGGGAGCAGACTGGGGCTTGGCTGTGACATGGCATGGAGCAGACTGGGGCTTGGCTGTGACATGGCATGGAGCAGACTGAGGTTTGTTTGTGACGTGGCATGGAGAGGTCTGGGGCTTGGCTGTGACGTGGCATGGGGCAGGCTGAGGTTCGGCTGTGACGTGGCATGGGGCAGGCTGAGGCGTGGCTGTGACGTGGCATGGGGCAGGCTGGGACTTGGCTGTGACATGGCATGGAGCAGACTGGGGCTTGGCTGTGACATGGCATGGAGCAGACTGAGGTTTGTTTGTGACATGGCATGGAGAAGTCTGGGGCTCGGCTGTGACGTGGAATGGGGCAGGCTGAGGTTCGGCTGTGACGTGGCATGGGGCAGGCTGAGGCGTGGCATGGGGCAGGCTGACGCGTGGCTGTGACGTGGCATGGAGCAGACTGACGCGAGGCTGTGACATGGCATGGAGCAGGCTGATGCGTGGCTGTGACGTGGCATGGGGCAGGCTGACACGTGGCTGTGACATGACATGGAGCAGGCTGACGCGTGGCTGTGACATGGCATGGAGCAAGCTGACGCGTGGCTGTGACATGGAGCAAGATGACGTGTGGCTGTGACATGGCATGGAACAGGCCGACGCGTGACATAGCCTGGAGCAGACACAGGCTTGGCGGCGGCCATGTCATGGAACTCTGGCTCGGCGTTGGCCTTGTCGTGGAACTCTGGCTCGGCGTTGGCCTTGTCGTGGAACTCTGGCTCGGCGTCGGCCGTGTCGTGGAACTCTGGCTCGGTGGCGGCCATGTCGAGGAACTCTGGCTCGGTATCCGCCTCCCCCACAGTGAACGTGGAACAATGATCTGCCGGGTGAGGTCGATATGTTGGGCCAGATTGAGTGGACTGCGACCACCAGACATCAAGGAGGAGATGGGCTCAGTAAGTCCAACTCGAAAAATGTCCTTGAGAGCGAGCTCATTAAAAGCTACCTGACAGGCTAGGGCACAAAAGTCCTCAACATAATCCTCCAGGGAAAGACTACACTGACAGAGGCTCAGAAGATAAACTGCTGGGTCTATTGTGATGTCTAGTATTCTGTAACGATGCTGGGCTAGGATAATGATGAAGATGATGACTAAGATGTGAAGATGAACCCAAGTGCAGTTTATTTAAACAAAACGTGAAATCCAAAAACCCAAACTATAAACGTGAACTAAACATAAACTTGACATAAACTTAGCGTGGCATGAACAAAAGAACAAAGTTGCATTCACATACATCAATACTAAACAAGGACAGTGGTAAACACGAGGGCTTAAATATATGACATGGGTAACAAGACAACCAATGAACAGACAGAACTATAAACAAGATGACAAGAATATTATACATGAACCAAGACTAATAAACAAAGGAACCAATGAGAACAAGACACATGAACATGGAGGGAAACATGAAATCTCATGACAAGAACCAGGAACTAGACTTTATTTTCAAAATAAAAGACATGAAAACATGAACCAACAGAAAAAACATGAGCACACATCTAAACATGACAAAATTTCAGAGCTTTGTTATTTTTTTTCCATAGTTGAGGTCAGATTACTGCTTTTAACTGTCCTAATAGTTGAACTGCCTACAGCGTTTTAATGACAGATGTTTCTGGAAGATGATGTTGTGAAACAAGGATTATGAGAGAGATTTAGCCAGAGTAAAAGACATAAGAGTTTGACTGGGGTGGGTGATAGAGGATGCTGATTGGTGTTAAATGCTGAATCAGCACAGCTCTATACCTTCAAATCACGTTATATAGCCAGCAGACGCTACTCTACAGCAGATTAGCCAAACAGAGAGAGACAGAAGATCCCTCGCTCTAAGACTCAATCACGTTTATACAAAGAGTACAAAACTTAATGTTTATTTATCACTGGCATACATGCATTTAGACCCACAAACACACCAAACAACACACACACACACACACACACACACACACCTGGAAAAAACATTCATATCAAGCAAGCCTCACACTAACCCTAGAGGGACATGAGGTTTATGAATGTGTATATAATCTTAAGCCTAACCCTAAAATCTGATTGGCAGATAGGAGCAATAGGAATGTTCATCTAGTAATATGTCTTACTTTGCTAAATCACAATAAGGAAAAATAATAAATAAATATAGCTGCAAGCAGTGATTGTAGCACCGGTATCACACCACTTACTGCGCCACTGGACCAGTTCTAGGTTCTAAGGAGTGGGGAGCAAAAATAATTACACCAGAGACCGTTGCTTTAAATATAAAAGGCCGGCAATTTACTGAATACAAAACACACATAGAATATACAGTACGCAAAACAAAACAAAACAAAAAAAGAACAACCCTGCAGGTTCATAATATAGAGGTAAATATAATAAATGAAAAGATATTTCACTCTCTTTGTTCTTTAGTTCACCTAAGTTATTTTAGTCAGGCTAATCTAAGTTAGACCAGTCTTTTCCTAGGTTGCCCCTATTTTAGAATTCCTATTTCCTTCTTGAGTTAACTCTTTTCCTTTCTTTTACAGGTAAGAAAATACCTTCAATTTGCACAACCAAATCAAAGTGGACCACAAATATTTCAAAACACATTCAACATATGAACTCAATATGAAAATTAAAGTACAACATCTTAAATTCAAGTTCAAGTTCAAATATTCAGTTCAATGAAGAGTTTGTTCAATTCAGTCCAAAAATAATAATTCAATCGGTTTCCAGTTCAGTTCAAAACCAATTCCTGATACTCCTACCACTCTGGCAGCGAATCACCATACGCCGGAGATGCGATGGAGAAGATGAGTTGAAAATCTGGGTCTGGCTCGCCATCTTGAATCCCGTCTGTGCATGTGCGCAGCTGTGCACGTGCAGACCAATCTTCACTCCGACCAAGCTTCAAACCAAGCAAAAAAACCTGACCTGCGTAACAGGTCACAAGTACAATAAATCACTTTTTAAATCCTCAAATTACACAAATGCATGTTTCACAGTCTCTGAGTTGTAACGTTACTGCTACGGTGCTTTTTCACCTCGAAAATGGCGGCGGAGCGGTTTCTTTTAACTCACGCTCCGTTTCCCATACAACTACCGCACACATCTTTCATTTACAAAGCATACATTCACTTTTATAACATTCACAGTTTCCATAAACCCAAAATATTAACTGGTAAACAGTTTATGGCGAAGTATTTCCTTGTAAACAGCTACGTTTTTAGTGTTAGCTCTCTGCCAAAGAGAAAAAAAATAAATAAATAAAATGTACAAAATGGCAAAATGCGAGAAAACAACACAAACTCACCAAAACCGGTGTGGCTTAGTTCTCATAAAAAAAAAACCCTGTCAGTTCCCGACCAGGTAAGTTATGTTTTTCAACTGCAAAATTAACTTTTCACACTTTTCTCTGCTTATTAAACACAGCTCGTTCTCTCCGATTTCTCCTCTGCTCTCTCGCTCATGTCTCTGCTGCAGCGTCACTGAGGTGCTGCGTCTAGCATCACTAGTCCCTTGAAGGGGCAGTGACATGAATTTTCTGTCGGCATACTTTTTAAATCTTAAACATTAAATTGTTGTATTAACATTTTTAATTAACTCTGATGAATTATCTTACATTAAATTAATCACTTAACTTTCAAACTTATTTATGCAGCTTTTTAAACTATTTATTCTTATGTCATATTTTAACATGGGTTACATGATGACTGGCCCAAGCACCATGGGTACATTTCCACTCGGTGGCTTTCTGAAAACAATGCATAATGGACAGAGCAATAACTCAAAATTAATGTAAACTTGGACTCTAATCATACAATGAGTAATAGATATATGCCACCATTCCAGTTTGAATACAACTTCACCAAATTTTACATCAGCAGTGTTTAAACAATTTAAGCAATTTGTGTAAATGTAAGAGAACTTAATCAAAATCTGTTGTAAGTGCCACACTTCCTGCTGCCAGTTGGTGGCACTATGGCTGTGACAATAGAAATTAAATTACAAGCCTAAATGACTTCTGCGCTTATTAATATCCATCTATATATGTTCCCTGTCAAAAAGCTACACTTTGATGCTGCGCCGATCTAGCGCTTTGGGAACAATTTTAGGTGTGACCAGCTGTGAATATGTGTGCAACATATCAATTAAATTTACTAGAATTTATAGACTCTGCTGGTGACATCATTGGATGCACCTGTAGCAGGGCTATAAATAGATGTGTCACAGGTGCATCGTCAGATCTTTTGTCTTCAGATCATTCTGTGTGTGTTGTGCATCTTGACTGTCAGAACGTTCTACTTTCCTCTGTTAGGAGTTAGAATTGTTAGGCAGTGTGCAGAAACCTTTCTCTTTTCTTTAAAAAAAAAGAAGAAGAAAAATAATGACTGATAAATAAACCAAGTGGTGTGTGTTCCCATGTTTACGCTCTATGGCTGAAACGGACACACACCAGTTTTGTTTTGTTTGTTTGGGGGAAGAGCTTGCTGCTCTTGCGTTGGGGAGGTGCAGGTGTGAGCATTGCGATCTGTTTACTGTCAAAATGCTTCACTGCTCACTTCCAAGAGCCAGCGCCCACTCTTTCATCTTGGGACTGTCGCATAGATCTGGCTGAGGAGCGAGAGACGGGTCCGTCCCTTTCGCTCGTTCTCTCCCCAGATCCAGCTGATACTTCTTGTAAGCCAGAAGCACGCTTCGGCGCCTCTTCGGTTCATTAGGGGAACTGAACATTCCACGCACAATAATAAAGCAGCTGAGGAATTACTTGAAGTGGTTACTCTGGCTACAGTTAGACTGGCCACGCAAAAAAGAGACCCCCCCCAAACGCTCCAAACTAGAAGACATATTTCTGTCTGGTGGCCAAAAAAAAAAAGAAAAAGGGGAAGGGAACGCTATATCAGTCCCTTCCTTTCTTTGATGACCTCCATGACGAGCTCTTTCATTCATGGAGGAAACCTTATACTACCCATGTCTTCGTAACCTCGACATCGACATATTCGACTGTCATGGGTGCCAAGGCACGGGGGTATTCAGTGATGCCGCCGTTAGAAGAGACACTTGCAGGTTATCTCTTGCCTGGCTCGGCATCATCACTAAAGAGACCCACTCTCCCCACAAAGCCATGCAGGACCACCTCCACACTTGTGGGAAAGGCTTATCAGGCAGCAGGTCAGGCTGGTGCTGCCCTGCACACTATGTCAGTGTTACAGGTGTACCAGGCTGATCTATTGAAGGATCTGAGTGCGGGCACCACGGTCGAAGAAGAGGCTTTCTCTGAGCTTTGTCGAGCCAAGGATCTGTCTGTCCGCATGACCAAACAGATGGCTCGCGCCACTGGCTGGACTATGTCTGCTTTAGTCAGCACGGAGAGACACTTATGGCTCAACCTGTCGGGCATCAGAGATAAGGACAAAGTTCCAGCTAAATGTTGGGTGTTCCTTTGCTTCCTTCCGTAATCCAGGACATAGGACACTCGACATCTGCTCAACAGGAAGTGTCAGAAACAATACCCATCTCAGAGATTTCTATGTAGGTCTTAAGAACAGTAGAAAAAGGCTACAGAATTCAATTAGTTCGCCGTCCTCCGTGTTTCAATGGCGTGACTTACATAGATGACTGGCTGATACTACCACAGTCACAAGAACTGGCATTACAGCCCAGGCATATCCTTTCTATGTGGTTCAGACCCCGGTTCCTCACTTTGGGTCCCACTCTAGGTGTGTCTTGCCATCGCAGGTTGCTAACGACAGACACCTCCCTGACAGGCTGGGTAGCGGTCTTAAGTGGTCGTCCAGCTCAAGGGGAATGGGAGGGTCGTCAGCTCGATTGTCACATTAACTGTCTCGAGTTGATGGCTGTATTTCTGGCCCTGAATTATTTCCTCCAGAGGCTGCAATGTCTTGGTGTGTGTGGACAACACAGCGGTAGTCTCTTACATAAACCATCAAGGAGGTCTACATTGATGCCAGCTGAACAGACTGTTAATCAGAACAACTTATATTCCTGGATGCCTGAATGGGAGCAGATTTACTGTCCAGTCAGAAAATACTGAAGGGGGAGTGGAAACTCCACACAGAGGTAGTGGAACAAATCTGATTGAGATTTTACAGAGCAGAAGTGGACCTCTTCGCCTCCCAACAGACAGCACAATGTCCCCTCTACTTCTCTCTGAGTCACCCAGCCCCCCTGGGTCTGGACGCAATGGTACATACATGGCCCAGAATGCGCCTGTATGCGTTTCCTCCAGTTTCTCTGCTCCCGGGAGTCCTGGCCAGAGTTCACCAGCAAGGGTCCTGCCTCTTACTGATAGCGCCGTGTTGGCAGAACAGGGTATGGTTCTCGGAGATAATGTCTCTCCTCGATGGCTCACCTTGGGCAATTCCGGACAGGAGGAACCTTCTGTCTCAGGCGCGGGGGACAATACCTCATCCCCGGCCCGAACTGTGGAACCTTCATGTTTGGCCCCTGAAGGGTACCAACTGAGGGACACTGGGCTTTCATCTGAAGACATCGAGACCATTCTGAGCACTAAGGCTCCCTCTACTATAAGTTATGCAAATAAATGGGGTGTCTTTGAAGGATACATAATACAGATCCAGTTAACTGACAGATTGCTTCAGTTCTGACTTTCTGCAGGACAATTATTAGCAGGCACATGCCCAACCACTCTCAGGGTTTACGTGGCCGATCTACCGGCTGGCAACGCCTTGACTGACGGGATGCCGTTGGGGAGACATACTCTGCTTGCACGCTTCAGCCGTGGAGCCATGTGATTGAGACCTCCTACTAGGACCAGGATCCCTTCTTGGGACTTAGCAATAGTCTTTGAGGGTCTGAGAAACTTCTGACTCTCAAGATGGTTTTTCTTAAGGCAATTACTAATCTATAAAGAATTGGGGATCTGCAGGCTCTATCTGTCTTGCCAGCCTGCTTAGATTTTGCCCAATGGCTAAAAGCAATATTGCACCCTCATCCTGACTACCTGCCTAAGGTTCCTTCTCGACCATACATCCAGTCACTCTCGAAGCCTTGTGCTCCCTGCCGTTTACAATGCTGGTTTAGGAAAGACTTCACGGTCTGTATCCAGTCCGTGCCCTTCAGACTTATGTCCACCGCACTAGCCAGTGGCGTAAGTCAGGGCAACTATCTGTTTGCCATGGGGTCCGCAACAAGGGGCGGCCGCCACCAAGCAGAAAATGTCACATTTGGTGAGGGATGCTATTGCACTGGCCTACGAGGCACGTTGTCAAGCTTCACCAGTAGGTATCAGGTGTCACTCTACCAGACAGGTCGCCTCCTCTAAAGCCTTGGCTAGAGGTGTCCCTCTGCAGCATGTTTGTGATGTGGCAGGCTGGTCCTCTCCGCACACATTCATAAGATTTTATAGTTTGGATGTAACCCCTGTAACCCCTGTTCACTGATAAAAGTGGAACGAGAGGCTGCGCTTCATTGCTGCACTGGGATGCCCCAGGACTGCTCTTCAGATAAAATACCTGATGATGCACCTGTGACGCATCTATTTATACCCATGCTACAGGTGCATCCAATGATGTCATCAGTAGAGGCTATAAATTCTAGTCAATTTCATTGACGCGTTGCACACATATTCACAGCTGGTCACACATAAAGTTGTTCCCAAAGCACTAAATCAGCACAGCATCTCGTTCTGCTTTTATCAGGGAACAGGGGTTACAGTTAAGTAACCCAAGATGTTTCTGGTTGCAGGCATATTCCGACTGGGTCGTGGACAGCAGGGAAGGAACAATGATATGGTTCTCCCATTGAAGATATTTCGGTGGCCGCCCAAGTGATAGCCTATTTAGGACTGCCGAGGCAGATTTAATGATAATCTCGCAATCAGCGAAAGGCTTCTCATTGGCACTTTCGCACGAGTGTAACAGAACCATCTCACGATCAGGATCTGATCTTCTCTCTGGCACGCGCATGCAATAACCCGGGCTTCGCTCGATATTGTGGAGCACAGACCTCAATACTGATGTAACCAATTTAAATTCTAGTGAGACTTTTGTTGTTTAAAGCATTAGCAAACAGTTGGCACCCCTGACATGCCAAACAGCACTGAGGAGGAAAAGCACAATTTTTTTTCCCATTATACATCATCACCTTTACAAAATGTTTCACGATTTTACATGAGTAAAAGTAACTGTTATATTTTGACAAGAAGTTATAGTTTCATATGAAACAGTCTAAAAATAGAATCTATTATACCTAATTTTATATCAACATTGGCAGTTGTAGTTAAAGTTTCTAGATAGTTGCTAGTAGTTATTTTTTCATAAATACTATAATTTGTTATTATTATTTAAGACCAGCTACACTGACCTAAACATAGTAATGAGGAGCCTTTCCTCCTGTGTATTATGTATGTTAACAAACGGGATAAAAATTGGCTCATATAAGTAAATATGCTCTTACATGTATAAAAGGGGGGAGAGAAAACTTCCTGTCACTTTTGTTGTTGACAACAATAACAAAAAATAATGTCAATTGATGCATTTTCTTGTACTTGAAAACCATGAACAAAACTATGCAACTTAAAAAGGAAATGCAAACCAGGACACATTAAATACAGGTACACTTGATTTTCAATATACAATATAGGTCCTGAAGTAAAACCAGTTGAGAACCACTGAGTTAAAGGTACAGACAGGAGCAGTCTGGCTGTGCTGTTGCACACCTACAGTATATGTTAATTGCTAATAATTGTAGAACATTACTTTAAACGCTGACACAGCTGATGTTATTTTTCATTTAGTAGTTAATTTAACATGCTATGCGAACACGTAAACTAACATGCTTTGGATAAATAACATGTTATAGTTACATGCTATTTTTTAATCATGTTTATAATTCGTTTTTTTATTATAATTCTGTTAGCTTTCATATTTATTCTATTTATTTTTTTTTATTTTCAAAAGGGAGACTTTTTTTTTACACATACATCAATTTAAAAAATGATTTCAAGTTTCAATTATAATAAAGCATTTGTTCATGCAAAAAATGTTTGAATGTTTTCACTCCTTTAAGGGTCATTGTATCTGATAATAATAATTGTGTAATACCGTATACCGTGATACTGTTAAACCATGATATTTTCTGAGACGGTTATCGTACCGTGAAAATCTCATACTGTTGCAACCACACTCTTTTGGTACTGCCGTTAATTTTTGCTGATTTTAATAAAAAAAATTGTACAACACAGCATAATTTTTACAGTTTTTTGCACGTTACATAAATGAGAATCATCATTGAAAACAATGGGAATAGTAAAAGTAAATAGTCAGGATGCATTATAGTAAAGAGAATTGGGGAGTAAAATGTGCTTGAGTTTCCAGAATATAATTTCACAATGCAAAAAATATTACTACAGGACTTATGCTCATCTCCTTTGTTGTTTTGATTCGGCGACTGGTTGTGTAGTGTGCACACTCCTGCGACACATCAGTCAAAGACTCTATGACAGATTTCAAACCAACTTGATAATTATACGTCCTTCATCAGGTGTGTGCACAGTCCCGATAAGCAAAGAACGAAAATGAGCCAAAGCCAATTAAATACATAGAGAGCACAAGAGGAGAGCAAGTTAACGGGGAAGCAGGAAACAAAAAATTATTATAAAATAAAAAAATGTATTTCCTTACCCACTTATTTTTGCAAAAAAAAGTGCAAAATATGGGCGCAAGCCGTTCTTTCTTGCTTGTTGAAATGTTATCACAACTATAAAATTGTGCAAGTTTTAAAATTAATTTCTTAATTGTAATTTTAAGATGCGTTTTGGGAGATCGGTTTGAAATGTTTAAAACTGGATGATGCTAAAGACAGCTGTAATGGGGTCCAAACTGTTTTGAGATTTGTCCACTTTTGTCCACAGTTTAAACTGCCGGTTACGTGCAGATTTAAAGGGAAATCTTTAAAAAGTGAATGCTTGTACATGCACAAGAACTTATTCTTATTCTGAAATTATTCAGTGTATCTGATATCAACATACAGAGACAAAGATATCAGAAGCATGTACATCAGAATTGCGTGGTGCCATGTGAGATTCGGACGTGTGAACAGCAAGCTCTGAGCACTTTGCTAGTTTTTAATACTTTTTGTGTCATAAACTGGTGAGATTCGAGACACCCTGATCAATAAATGTTCTATGAAGACAATATGTCAAAAAATTTGAAATTCTCAGGCTCTGGGGACATTAAAAGACACACACGTGCTCAAGCTGTCAACCCTGACAGGGTCGGCAGGAGAGATTCAGCATCAACTGTCGAGCATGTCAGCAATGCTTGCGAAGGTCGGTGCTGACTTGGAGGATCTTGCAGTAAGACATGGATCAATCACTGCTATGGAGAATAAGTTTTCTGAGTTGGTAACAAGAGTGTCGGATGTTGAAAAACAGATTGATTATTTAGAGTAATCAGGGATGGAATTAGTTTCAAATCCTCTAGCAACCAAGACAGACTTGGAATGCATTTGGGAAAAGTTGGAAGACATTGAGAATCGTAATCGGTGTAACAACGTCTGAATTGTTGGAATTCCTGAGAGCGAAGAAAGCAGCGATATGGTGAAATTCCTAGATGAGCTCTTCCCGAGTCTGCTCGACATAACAGGCCATAATCTGGAAATTGAGCAAGCTCACAGGGTTCCGGCTCGGAGATCCACAGATGGAGACAGGCCCGATCAGTTCTGGCCACATTTCTGAGATTATCCAATAAAGATTGTGAGTAATGGAAGGCTTTCTTGGAAGAACCACACCATTTTCTTGTTTCTAGAATTTGCGTTTCAATGAGAGAAACATGATCGATTCAAGGAATGAAACCACTCTTACATCAACAGAAGGTCGCACTGATGTTCCTGGCCAAATTAAGAATAGATGCTAAGGATGGCCACAAAATATTACATGCCCACAGCAAGCCATGTCCTTTTTAAAGTCTATGGAATGAGTAAGTTATTGTGTGATGCTCTTGATACAGCTGAGTGGACCTGACTCACTGAACATTCACTTGATCATTTGAGGAAACTGGGTGCCTTCTTCGTTTCTTTTTGTGTTGGTTCCGCCTAGCGGCTGGAGTTTTTTTGTGGAATAACACTCCTTCGGGACAGTTTGTGGATGAATCTGCACATTCTTTGGTCTTGTGCATCCTACTGGATGGAGTTTGTTTTCTGAAATATTTCTTGCAAATCATAAGAGTGATTAGGGCATCTGTTCCACTCATGTAACGGCTAAAGGGCAGGATCACTGAACATTCATTTGAATGCCTGAAGAAACTGAACGGCCTTACTTTTTTGTTGTTGTTGTTGTTGTTGTTGTTGCGCTGGTTCTGCTAGTGGCTGGAGTTTGTTTTGTGGAGGAACACACCTTTGGGACAGTTATGTGGATGATTCTACGTGTTTTTTTTTTTGCTTATACCTCATATTGGCTGGAGTTTGTTTTATAGATTATTTTCTGTTTTGCAATTCTGTCTCACAAAATTTGTATAGAAACACCGGTCTTGAGCAGTCTGATGGCAAAAGTTGTCACAGGGACTCTCGTAGGCATACATGGACTGTTTGAGTTAATAGGGATGGACGCCATTTGCCGCTGTTGTGCGCAGGGTTAATGCGAACATTTTTCTTTTTTCAGGTTTTGAACCGGAAGTACAGGTTTTGTTTGTTGCTCTAATGCTGGAATGTTGCTAGCCGAGGAAGGCCACGGCATGAAAGATGTCATTGAGCTTATGGTGCTGGGCAGCTAACCATTCACCTGTCCCGAAAGACAACGGAATAGATCCAGTACCATTGCATCATGTTGCTGGAGGAAGATGTCCAGCTGGCTGAAGCCTATATGGCGGCTGTCGTCCTTACCAATTTGATGTCTCCGCCGCCACGAGTGCAGCCGGGAAGCCTGGGCCGGTCTATCGGAGTTGCGGGGAACTGATCCAAAACTGATGTCCTGCAATAGAGGTGGAGACATGGATCCGGGTCCCCGACAAGCCACAGTCTGCCCCCAATTGAGCAAGGATGTACTGTATACCGGTAAAAATTAAGGGCCGGGCATACCAAGCCCTGGTGGATTCGGGCTGTAATCAAACCTCAATCCACCATGGTTTGGTTCATGACGGTGCTTTGTGTACAAAACACAAGGTGATGGTGAAGTGTGTGCATGGGGATGTTCACAAATATCCGGTAGTGACAACCGTCTTTCAATTTCGGATGGTAAAGCATAGAGTGGAGGCTGTGGTTAATTCCTGCCTCAACAGCGTTGTGTGTTTATAGGTCCTGCAAACTGAAATCTCAGTGTGTGAAGTGCGATGTCGCGATGGCTGGGGAGGCGAAGCTGGGGCCATCCAATTCTGCTCAGCATCAGGAGCAGTTCCCAGGGGAGTTCCTGGAGCGGGAATTCCCTCTAGAGTAGTCATGTGACGAAAGCCTTAGGCACACGTTTGACCAAGTGATATTAATCGATGGACAGCAGCTCCAGACTGATGTTGCCCATACAAACCTGTATTTTTCAATTATTATGGACTGGTTGTATCAATTGATGCTGGACACTCAAATGCATGAAAATACAACTCAGTTTTAGTCCTGAGGTGCCGTCGGGAAACACTTTTCCAGGTGGCTCACAATAATCAGATGGCGGGTCACTTAGGACAGGAGATAACACTGCACCGTTCATTGGCCTGCTTTTATTGGCCAGACATTCATGGGGATGTACGCAGATGGTGTGCAGCATGCCACGACTGTCAGTTGGCGAATCCACCAGCCACCCCAAGAGTGCCATTGTGCCCATTACCATTGATTGAGGCCCCCTTCGACAGAATTGGTATGGACCTTGTCGGGCTATTAGAGTGGTCAGCACGTGGATATCTGTTTGTATTAGTTCTGGTGGATTATGCAACGTGATATCCGGAAGCGGTGCCTTTATGCAACATTTCAGCATGCTGTAAGGCACTCTTCAAAATTATCTCCCAGGTGGGGATGACAAAAGAAATCCTCACCGACCAAGGCACAATGATTTGCACCAGCATTTATCACCCTCAAACTGATGGGCTGGTAGAATTATTTAATCGAACCCTGAAAAATTTTACTTGCAAGTTTGTAAACGAGGACGCTAGAAATTGGGACAAATGGCATGAACTCCTATTATTTACAGTCAGGGAGGTCCTGCAAGCCTCCACTGGGTTTTCCCCCTTCAAGCTCATGTATGGACGTTGGACCCGCAGGGTGCTTGACGTCATACGGGAGGCGTGGGAGGAAGGACCTTCCCAAAGCAAAAATTAAATTCAATATATCCTTGATCTTCAAGCAAAGCTACACACAGTGAGTCAAGAGGCACAAAGCTGGCTTTATGATAGGGGGCCCAGCTATGGGAATTGGCACTGGGTGACAAAATTACAGCTCAAAATTACACTCCAAGTGGTATGGGGCCTTTGAGGTTACATGGCAAGTCGGGGATCTCGATTGGGAGGTTAAACGAAGAGATAGAGGCAGAGCAAAATGTGCTACCCAACAAATGCTCTGAATGTGAAGTGTCTATATGGAGACCAACTGGACCTCAGTATCCTCTGTGGGAATAGCATGGGAGGCACTTAAAGTTGTTCTTAGGGGTCGGATTATACAGTATGCCTCGTTCACCAAAAAATCCAAAGCACAGGAATTCATGGAGTTGGAAGGGAATATTAAAAGTGCAGAGGCAGAGCTGAAGCATAAAATGTCATCTGATGGCCTCAGAGAATTTACCCGATTGAAATACAGATATAATACTATTTTGTCACGGAAGGTGAAGTTTTGGCTATTCAGAGCAAGACAGTCATATTTTGAGACGGGGGACAAAGCAAGGAGGCTTTCTAGCACTAGGCTTTGGCTAGATATACTGTATAACAGAGGGGGTCTTTTTCTACTATTCCCTCAGTGATCATTCCCAGGTATAACAGCGATGTGTCTCACCTACACATGTGATCGGATCACCCAAAATGTATCTTTGAGTTGAACTCAGGGCCTCAGTCGGGGACGAATGGTTGGGAGGTAAAGCACCCAGTCTACAATCAGTCCTGTAGTGTGCGCACCAGCACGACTGAAAACATTGCCAAATCCAAGTTGTGTAGTGTTCACTTGGCTTTATAGAACGGGGGGCTGTTAACTCAACGAATGTGTGAACTGGAAGGTGTAATTCATGAAACATTGACTGTAACAATGCACTGTAAAATGCCATTCACTGTAAGTGTTATATTGACTAACCACACATCCAGACATTGCTTTCATATAGTTATTGTCATAAATTATCTGCAAAGTAACTGAAAGAGAAATATCTGTCAGATCTTATGTGCTGGCGGCTAAGTTACTTTTATAGTGTCTTTATGCTCTATTGATCCAAACGTGTTGGCACAGGTATTGCTCCATACAAATTAACATGTGGGACAGGACAAAACTGAACTCATTATCAGCTGCAGTATAGATGTGAGTATGCATTTGTATTTATACGTGTGTAAATGTGTTTGTGTGTGTTCTTAGGGTGGAGAGCACTGTTACTACAACGGCCAGATCAGAGGAATGGAGAATTCTCATGTGACTCTGTCCACCTGTAACGGTTTACAGTGAGTACTGAACCAATTCCTTTGAGTGGACTGTGGGGAGAATTCACTAATAATGAATTGGGCATGCTGATAGCATTGTTTATTTGCACACACTGACTGTGTTGTTTATGCACCAGATTCACTATGAAAAGACTGACAACATAATACATAATCAAGGCGCTGTGCGATTTCAGTGGATTTAATGGTTATGTCTGATTGAATTTGCCCCTGTTTAATCTTTTATCTTGTCACTTGTGTTTTAATTATTTATTAATTTTTTTCATTTATAAATTGCTTAGTATAAAAGTGTCAGCTTCTTTTACATAATGTAATGTTTGTTTCCCCTTTTTCTTGTATTTAGTGGCATTTTCGATGATGGAGTCCATATGTATACAATTGAGCCTCTTAAACAGACTCACTCTATGGTAAGGCTTATTTTTTAACTCTAAATTTATACATACTATAGGGGCCATATCATGAGGAATCAAATTTTCCTTGGTCTTTTAAGTTGGAAGAATTTGTGGTATTATATAAACATACTGCAACGTTCAGAACATAAAACTTCCTTTCCAGTGACAAAAAGACTATTTATTAAAACTAAGCTGCAAAAACGGCTCATTCTGTAATTCTGCAATTTTCATATTTCAGACAGATGAATCATGGATTCACTAGTCATGGTGAGGTAATAAATATGAAGTGGGATACATACCATTTGTTCCCTATCAAAAAGCTACACTTTGATGCTGCGCTGATTTAGCTATTTGGGAACGTCTTTAAGAGTGACCAGCTGTGAATATGTGTGCAACACGTCAATAAAATTGACAAAATGTATAGCCTCCGATGGGGCTATAAATAGATGCGTCAGATATTTTGTCTTCAGATCATTCTGTGTGTGTTGTGCTTCTTGACTGTTAGAACTTTATACTTTCCACTGTTAGGAGTTAGAATTGTTAGGCAGAGCGCAGAAACGTTTCTCTTTCTCTTTTCTTTGAAAAAAAGAAGAAGAAAAAGAATTACTGATATATAAAGCAAGCGGTGTGTGTTCCCATATTTATGCTCTATAGCTGAGAGGGACACACACCAGTTTTTTTTGTGTTTGGGGGAAGAGCATGCTGCTCTTGCGTTGGGGCAGGGCGGGTGCGAGCATTGCGATCTGTTCTCAGACAAAATGCTTTGCAATCGTCTTGCTTACTTCCGAGAGACAGCACCCACTCTTCCATTGTGGGGCTCTCGTATGGATCTGGCTGAGGAGCGAGAGATGGGTCTGTCCCTATCGCTTGCTCTCTCTCCCCAGATCCAGCTGGTCCTTCCCGTGATCCTGAAGCGCGCTCCGGCACCTCATTTGTTCATGAGGGGGACCATGAATCTCTTGAGTTTGCGGACTTCGAACTACCCACCTCTGAGCATTCCGCGCATGATAATAAAGTGACGGAGGAATTACTTGGGGTGGTTACTCGAGCGGTGGCCAGGCTTCAATTGGACTGGCCATGCGAACAAGAAACCCCCAAGCGCTCCAAACTGGAGGACAGATTTCTGTCTGGTTGCCAAGAGAAGGGAACGCCTCATCATTCCCTTCCCTTCTTTGAAGACCTCCATGACGAGCTCTCTCGTTCATGGAGGAAACCTTATATTTTCTGTGTCTTTGTGCCCTCATCATCGACATATTCGATTATCGTGGGTGCTGAGGCACGGGGGTATTCAGTGATGCCACCGGTAGAAGAGACACTTGCAGGTTATCTCTTGCCTGGCTCGGCATCGTCACTGAAAAGACCCATTAACCCCTGGTTTTGCACCCAGCCTCGTGGGGGTAGCCCCCTCGGGTCGGGGCATGTAAAGCATTCACCTGTACCTTCCTGATACCCCCACGCAACCTCTCCATTCCCGCCGCCTCTGGTGTTTCGGGAGTTCGAGATTTCCAGCAGAATGTTGGGTGTTCTGTTGCATCCTGCCTTAGTCCAGGACGCGGAATACTCGACATCCCATCAACAGAAAGTGTCAAAGTTGATTCCCATCTCAGAGAACCTGGCAGTGTGTTTCTATGTGGGTCCGCTATAGAAGAACAGTAGAAAATGGCTACAAAATTAAATTCGATTGCCGTCCTCCACTACCGTGAAACCGGAACAAGCATGTTTACTGTGGAAAGAACTGCAAAATCTCTTGGTCAAATGTGCCATAGAACATGTTCCCCTTCCAGAGAAAGAGTCAGGTTACTACAGCAGATTCTTCCTGGTTCTCAAGAAGGGTAGGGGGTTGTGTCCGATTTTAGACCTTCAAGGCTTGAATCGCTTAGTCAGGGCGTTCAATTTCAAGATGCTAACTGTCAAGACGGTCGTGTCTCAAATCCAACATCACAATTGGCTGTCACGATTGATCTCATGGGTGCATATATTCATATAGAAATTCTGCCACAACACAGGAAATTCCTGAGGTTCACTTTCGGGGGCAAAGCTTTCCAATATCGTGTTCTTCCATTTGGCCTAGCCCTATCACCCCGCACATTCAAGAAGCGCATTGATGCAGCACTGGCTCTTTTGCGATTCCGGGGCATCAGCATTCTGAATAATATAGACGACTGGCTGATACTAGCACAGTCACAAAAACTGGCTTTTCAGCACAGGGATATCGTCTTAGCTCATTTGGTTTCTCTGGGTCTGAGACTCAACGTCAAAAAGAGCGTTCTCTCTCCTACTCAGGAAATTACCTATCTGGGGGTTGTATGGAAGTCGACCATGATGCGGGCACAATTGTCTCCCGCTCAAATCATGTCCATTCAAAACACCCTGAGCAAAGTCAGGCTAGGTCAAGGTTGCACTGTTAGTCAGTATCAACGAATATTAGGTCTCATGGCATCTGCGTCCTCGGTGATCCCTTTGGGCCTTCTGAACATGAATCAAAGCCAGGGGATTACATCCAAGGGCCAGTCCCGTAAGGCATATAAGGGTTACACGCTGTGTGCTTCGTACCCTTTCTATGTGGTTCAGACCCTGGTTGCTCACTTTGGGTCCTACACTAGGTGCGTCTTTCTGTCGCAAGTTGCTAACGACAGACACTTCCCTGACGGGCTGGGTAGCAGTCTTAAGTGGTTGTCCAGCTCAAGGGGAATGTGAGGGTCATCAGCTTGATTGGCACATCAACTGCCTCGAATTAATGGCAGTATTTCTGGCTCTGAAATACTTCCTCCAGTATTTGAGAGGCTGCCATGGCCTGGTGTGGGTGGACAACACAGCAGTAGTCTCTTACATAAATCATCAAGGAGGTCTATGTTCACGCCAGCCCAACTGACTGGCATGGCAGATTCTCAATGGCCCAGAATGCGCCTGTATGCATTTCTTCTGGTTTCTCTGCTCCCGACAGTCTAGGCCAGAGTTCGTCAGCAAGGGTCTTTCCACTTACTGATTGTGCCGTGTTGGCCGAACAGGGTATGGTTCTCGGAGATAATGTCTCTCCTCGATGGCTCACCTTGGGCAATTCCGGACAGGAGGGACCTTATTTCATCCCCGGCCTGAGCTGTGGAACCTTGATGTTTGGCTGCTGAAGGGTACCAACTGAGGGACACTGGGCTTTCACCTGAAATTATCGAGACCATTCTGTGCTAGGGCTCCCTCTTCTAGAAGAATTTATGCCTATAAATGGGGTGTCTTTGAAAGATGGTGCAGTGCACATAATTAAGATCCAGTTTACTGCCAGATTGCTTCAGTTCTGGATTATCTGCAGGAAAAATTATCAGCAGGCACATGCCCCGCCACTCTCAGGGTTTATGATTCACGCCTTGATTGACGGGATGCTTTTGGGGAGACATTCCCTGCTCGCTCGCTTCATTCGTGGAGCCTTGCATTTGAAACATCCTGCTAGGACCAGGATCCCTTCATGGGACTTAGCAATAGTCCTTGAGGGTCTGGTTCAGACCCCTTTGAACCTCTAGAGTCAGTGTCTGATAAACTTCTGTCTGTCTAGATGGTTTTACTTTTCTTCACTCCTATAGACGTTCCCAAAGCGTTGAATCAGTGCAGCATCTTGTTCCGCTTTTATCAGGGAACAGGGGTTACAGTTAAGTAACCCAAGACTTTCTATACAGCAGGAGAACTAATGATAAAAATAAAAATCGACCAAACCTTGTGCTGTTCCTGTCTATGTGTAGCACCTGCAGCTCCGCAGATCCTTCTGAAGAATCCCAACGTTAGTCATGAGTGTCTTAAGTTTTTTTTAACCATGTTGCTGATCATTTCAATCTGATCATAACAGTTTGTGCAGTACATTTGAGCATGGATTGTTTTGTGAATCAGTCACAATGTAATGCTGGCTTTGCAAAGAGGTTTTTGAAGGATGGGCAGAAAATAACTATATTGTCTCTGTATGAGTCAGAGAGGGTCATACTTTATAAATGCTGTAGTTATATTTTACACACTTTCACTTTGAACACTGTTTCTATGAACAGTCTTTAATACTTCTAAACATTATTTTACATTCTTGATAGCGGTTCATGATATAAACATGCGTACACTTCAGTAATTATAAAAGTTTAATTTAATTCTGTTCTGTTCAATGCTTTATGTAAAAACAAGTAGAAGCATTATGAACTTAACTTCAGCTTTGCTCTTGCCCTAAACTCTACGCTGTCACTTCATCTGCATTTAAATAAAAAATATAAACACATTTAAATACTCCATATTATCCATGCACACACTAACTGTGCATGCTCAATACTCATTTCGAACATACACTGTAAACACATACATTATCTTCCAAACTGAAACCCTATCAAAGTTCAAATAGACCTTTTTCACATTTCCAGAGAACATTACTATAGCTTTGAAGGTGAGACCACAGAAAATATTATATTTGCTGAGCCATTTTCTCAAACAGCAAAAGAAAAAAACACTACGACTTTCCACAAGAGAAAACAAATAAACACAAACCTCATTACAGCTGTGTTTAGCATTTTTTTTAACTAATTGGCTATTTTATATGACTGCCATGTTTGAATTCTGGTTTAGCGAATGTGGTCATAGCCACTGCCGGTTTCGCCAGGCACCAGTTCAGAGACCTCTGAAAATGGCATTATTTATGAGATGTTTACAGAAAAGGGATTTAAAATGTATTCTAGCATTGCAACAAAGACACATGAGGCCTATCTCATAAACAATGTTTATATAAGGATGTTGTCAGCCACAGCCACACCTTACACTCTGTAATGGTTTGGATAAGCACACTTGAAGTGGTGAACCCCTTCTGCACACAGTCTTGACCTTGCACACAATGAGTGGGGCATTCCCACACACATACATGAAACATTCAGGAACAGCTCTCAATGCAAGACATTACAACCCAGTCAAATGCATAACACATTACATTATTTTTAACAGTTAGAATATAACAATAAACAACATTTCAACACATTAGTTAGACTATAACAATAAACAACATTTCAACACATTAAAGTATATATGCAGCAGTTACATCGATGACTATCAAGTTAAGACAAATGATAACCATAGAAATAAACATCAGAAATAACTCATCTAAGTTTGTGTGAAAATTAATAAATACTAAGCTTGGATACAGATTCAGTAAGATATACAATTTTAAGTTGGACATGCAACTGCAGGGTAAATAATGTAAGATAAATCCTCTGCTGGACAACAACTAAAGTTGCAATATCTATTAACGCCTTCTGATCACATGCAACTTTTGTCACTTTAGGCTAACACTTTACAATAAGGTTCAATTCGTAAACATGAGTCAGTTATTTTACATTTTGTATAATGAACTAACAATGAAAGCAATTTTTACAGCATTAATCTAGGTAAATATTTCATTTAAATAAACTATTGTTCGTTGTTAATTACCATTCGTTCATAATTTATTGGCTAATGTTAATGCGTACATAATGAAATGTAAAACATTTATTAGTATACATAAAAATGTATATTAAAGGAATAGTTCACTCAAAAATTAAACACAAACAAAGATTTTTAGAAGAATATCTCAACTCTGTAGGTCCAAATAATGCAAGTGAATATTAGGCAAAACTTTGATGCTCCAATAAGCACATGAAGGCAGCATAAAAGTGAACCGTAAGACTCTAGTGGTTAAATCAATGTATTCTGAAGCGATCCAATCGATTTTGGGTGAGAACAGACCAAAATTTGCACTGTCAAGTTCATGGCTTCAAGCTTGATTACATTTCCTAGTGTTTGACGCATACGAAGTGCACTAGACTGTGCTATAGGAAGCGTAATTGAGCTTGAAATCATGGTTGCCAAGGTTGACATGCTGATGTCAAGGTTTATAGTGAAAACGTATTTACATTTTGGTCTGTTCTCTCCCAAGATTTATCGAATCACTTTGGAAGGCATGGAATAAACCACTGGAATCTTATGAATTACTTTTATTCTGGCTTTATAGAGTTTTAAAATTTTGGTCACCATTTACTTGTATTGTATGAACCTACATAGCTGTTAACAATGTTAAGAGGATCTCCTGCCCCTGATATCCTATCTTCTCTTTCTTTAGTTGTGAACACTGCACTTAGCCTTTTCCAGGGTAATATAACAAAGCATACTGATATAAATTGACATAAAATAATAACAAAATTAAAATGTTCTGAATTTACACTAAAAAATATGTATGCTGATAAATATGGTGGAAATGTGCCATCACAGTCTTTTATAAAAGTTATTTTAATTATAAACACTAATGATAAACACTAGGCATTTTTAAATGCCACATAATGAGCACACATACGTTAACATGCTCAGATTAATTAAAGGTAATGTGTGTATTTTTTATGGTAAAATAACTGTAAGTAAACCATTTGTATGTTGATTCCCCCAAAAGTGTAAACTGTGGCTCTCTATAGAAAACATTCCCCTGTTCATTTGAGCATCAAACAAACCTGTTTGACAGCAGTCATAAATTACACATTTTATCTTTAGGTTTATTGCATGAGTGTTTTTGTCATTAGGAGGGATCGGCGAGACCGCACATTTTACGCAGGATTCCGGTCCAGGAGCAGACCCCACCGGCAGGAGAGGAAGGTACATGCCACAGCTGTCTCAGTAAACCCTCAGGACATCTGTTTCAGTTAAAGGAATAGTATATCCAAACATTTTTATTATATTTTCACCCTCATGTGTTTCATGAAAACAGCAGTGGCTATCCAGCTCCAAAAAGGTCCATATAAGTATAAAGTAGGCCACATGACTCATACAACATTCCAAATACTCTGAGGTCCAGAAATGATTCAATTCAAAATACTTTTGGGATAATTTCTACTATAATATATTTGTTTTGATTGAACTATTCCTTTAAGTAATCATCCAAAGATTCAGACAACATATCAGTTCCATTGAATTGAATTTTAGTTTACTGTAGCATGCAACTAAAAGAAAGGTGTTTTAAAGTATCTACTGCCCTGATATTGAAGAAAAAAAAAACAGCAAATGAGCCACAGGTGTCACTTTGAGTTTTGAAAAAATACACTGTCACTTAAAAACAAAACAATCACTGCACATGACTTTGCTTGTAAATGCTGATTTGCAGACAATAAGTACTGCAGATGCACAGAATGTCATTTTTATCATTAAGATGTTTATTAGTATATGCACTGCATGCTATTTTGAGAAGAATATGTCACTGTGTTACACTTTTGCTGTAGTAGTAAGATTAAATAGAGATTTGGGAGGATCCGTAGTGCTTAATCCCTGAAGAACTCAAAAGTAGGAAAATCTAAAACCAAATGTGTGTGTCTGTGTGTGTATTTGGGTATATTCAGGCATGGAGGAAGTACTGTCACCTCTCGATGATATGTCTTGGCTTCGACGGAGGAAAAAGCGAGCTGTAAGAGAGTTTGAATGGAATGCAGCTGATGCTGGATAAATGCCACAAAGTTGCTGGATACAGGCCTGTGTGAAAGCAGCAGTATTAGTGCTGTAACATTTAGTACACAAAGTCTGCATCCCAATTCACTTACAATCCTTATTATACGGTATAGTTTGTGACATTAGGATTAGTGTCCAAAATGATGGCACAATAAAAAAAAGGCATACATAAATGTGGTAACATTTGAAAGGACCTTCAGAAGACAAAAAATGATTACTTACACAAAATTTCACATAGTAAGAGGGTAAGAGTTTGAAAACTTTTTTTATGGATAAAATTTTTATTTAAGACTTGCTTTCCCGTGCCTCCACTGCGAAGTCTTGTTTGCCCCGGCTGCATCACTGAGCATTTTCTAACCTAAATCCTGATCTTTGTGAAATCGACCTTGCCCGAACTCGACCATTCTTCAGTACGCCGCCTGCCCCGACCAAATGCCTGCCTGACCTTGAACCCAGCAGCCTGTCTCGAACAAACGCCTGCCTGACCACGAACCCAGCTGCCTGTCTCAACCGAACGCCTGCTTGACTACGAACTCTTTTGCCTGCTTCACTCCAGCCTGTAGCCACTGAACCAAGCCTGTCCCTGACCTGATTCTAGCCTTTCAATAAAAGACCACACATGGATCCAAATCTCTCTGAGTCTTCGTTACAGAAGACTTTGCCACTCACCGATCCAGCGGTCGCTTCCCGAATGTCTCAGGAACTCTCCGCCCAGGCAAACCTTCTGGCCTCCCACCAGCATCAGTTCGGCCGCCTCACCGCTCTGATGGAAGAGCTAATGAGGACCGTCCAGGGGCTGCGACAGCCCGCTCCACAGCCTGCACCCACAGCGCCCTCTGCCAGCCAGACGCCCGCCACCCAGCCAATTCTCGGTGCAACCACCGCCCATCGACTAGCGCTGCCGGAGAAATTTGATGGCAAGCCCTCAAAGTGCAAGGGATTCGTCATGCAGTGTACCATCTTCTTGTCCCAGCAGCCAGTCTTTTACCCCACTGATGACAGTAAAATCCAGTTTGTCTGCTCCTTGCTAACGGGAAGAGTGCTCGAGTGGGCCACCGCTGTCCAACCAGGGCTTGAGCCAAACTTCCTTCGACACCTTCCTACAATGTCTTACCGAGGTTTTCGACCACCCTGAAAGCGGAAGAAGCGCCGGCGAGCAGCTACTGGCACTCCGCAAGGAGATCGCACAGCGGCAGATTACGTGCTATCCTTCCACACCCTTGCCACACAGACAGTCTGGGTAGAGGACACGCTCAAGCTGCTCTTCTGCCGGGGTCTGAGAGACGAGGTACAGTCCGAGCTAGCCTGCCGCGATGAGGGCATGTCGCTTTACCAGTTCATCACCCTGGCGATACGCATAGATAACCTCCTCCGTTCCAGGCGGCCAGCCCGATGGTCCAGCCCCTCTGTTCCAACGCCACCACCCAGCGAAAGCACCGAACCCATGCAGATGTGCCGGGCACACCTCACTCAAGAGGAGCGCAGCCGCCGCATCACCAACCACCTCTGCCTCTACTGCGGCCAGGCGGGCCACCTGAGAGCCAATTGCCTCATTCGACCAGCCCAGTCACAACAACGAGGGGTGAGTTTATTAATCTCCTCCATACAATCCTTAGAACTCCTTGAGGTGCCCGCTAGGCTCTCGTGCCAGACCGTCAGCGTCAACACCCGGGCACTGGTGGACTCGGGGGCGGCAGGCATTTTCATTGATGAAGCGTTCGCACAGCAACATGCAATTCCTTAACTCACTGTAATCCTCCCTTGACAGTGGCCGCGCTAGATGGACATCCGCTGGGCACCGGCTGAGTCCGCCACTCCACCACCGACATCACACTGCAGGTAGGGGCGCTACACACCGAGTGCACCCGTTTCTACGTCATCCACTCCCCTCACAACCCAGTCATCCTCGGTCTTCCCTGGTTGCATACGCACAATCCACTGATTTCCTGGCGGAACGACCAGATCACATGATGGGGCTCGGACTGCACGTCCAGATGTTTAGAGCCAGTCCACCCAACTGCCCTGGGAACCACAAGCATCCAGGAAGAGCCTGACGACTCCAATCAAATTCCTTCCGAATATGCTGACCTCAGGGAGGTGTTCAGTAAATCCAAGGCGCAGCAGCTACCGCCCCACTGCCCAGGTGACTGCGCCATCGAGCTCTTACCCGGCACCTCACCACCTAAGGGCAGAATCTTCCCCTTGTCGCAGCCCGAGTCGGACGCCATGAAACGCTACATCGGGGAGGAGCTAGCCAAAGGATTCATCCGTCCATCCACGTCACCAGCCGCCGCCGGGTTCTTCTTCATGGGCAAGAAAGACGGCTCTCTGCTCCCCTGTATCGATTACCGCGGTTTGAACGATGTCATGGACAAGTACCGGTACCCTCTACCCCTAGTCCCAGCGTCATTAGAACAACTAAGAACCGCCAAGATCTACACCAAGCTCGACCTGCGTAACGCGTACAACCTCATCCACATCCGGGAGGGGGACAAGTGGAAGACGGCTTTCTCAACCACCAGCGGGCACTACGAATACTGCGTTATGCCTTTCGGCCTGTCCAACAGCCCCTCGGTCTTCCAGTCCTTTGTAAACGACCTCTTCAGGGACATGCTTAACCGGTGCCTGATCATCTACATCGACGACATACTGATTTACTCCAACACACGGGAGGAGCACATCGCCCACGTCCGGGTAGTCCTGAAATGGCTCATCAAGCACAAATTGTACACCAAGGCGTAAAAATGTGAGTTCCACCTATCATCCATCTCATTCCTTGGATATGTCATCAGCCCTGAAGGGGTGGCGATGGACGAGGGTAAGTTGTGCGCCGTCCTGAACTGGCCATGACCCAACACTGTGAAGGAACTCCAACGCTTTCTGGGATTCGCCAACTTCTACCGAAGGTTCATTCGGAACTACAGCACGGTCTCTGCACCCCTCACCTCCATGGTTAAAGCTTGTCAGTCCAGACTCCACTGGTCTCCTGATGTGCTCCAGGCTTTTGACCGTTTGAAGGACCGCTTTACCTCAGACCTGATCCTGCATCACCCAGATCCCAACACTCCTTTTGTGGTAGAGGTTGACGCATCCAACACCGGCATCGGCGCCATCCTCTCCCAACACCAGGGAAACCCCCCTAAGCTATTCCTGTGCGCCTTCTATTCATGGAAGCTCACCTCGGCCGAGCGGAACTACGATGTGGGCAACCGCAAACTTTTGGCCATGAAAGTGGCCTTTGAGGAGTGGCGACACTGGCTGGAAGGAGCGAGACACCCCTTTCTAGTCCTCACGGACCACCGTAACCTGGAGTACCTACGTTCTGCCAAGAGACTCAACCCCAGGCAAGCCAGGTGGGCACTGTTCTTCACTCGCTTCAATTTCACCATCTCATACTGACCCGGATCTAAGAACACCAAGGCCGACTCCCTCTCCCGGCAATACGACCCGACACCCCAGAACTCCGCCCCCGAGCACATCATTCCACCAACACTTCTCCTCGCTCCAGTCCAGTGGGACATCACGACCGAGATCACTCAGGCCCACGCGGTGAACCCGCCTCCACTCAACTGTCTGCCCAACCGGACATTCGTGCCACCGGCCCTGCGGGAGAAGGTACTGCGCTGGGTGCACTCCTCCACTAGCTCGGGGCATCCGGGCATCATCTCCATGGTTCGACTGCTGTGGAATCGGTTCTGGTGGGAAACGCTACAGGCCGACACAGTCTCCTTCGTACACGATTGCCGAACCTGCAATACGGCCAAATCCCCTAGACAAGCTCCAGCGGGCCTCCTTCTGCCCCTGCCCATACTTCAACGACCATGGTCCCACATCACCATCGACTTCGTGACCGATCTACCGGTCTCCCAGGGGCACACCACCATCCTCACCATTGTAGACCGGTTCTCGGAGGGGTGCCGCCTGATCCCGCTACCCAAGCTCCCGTCCGCCCTCGAAACCGCGGAGCTCCTCCTCCAGTACGTCTTCTGCTTTTACGGCCTCAACGAGGACATCATCTCCAACCGGGGACCCCAGTTCACCTCCTGGCTCTGGGCGGCCTTCTTCTGCCTTCTCAACTTCAGCCTCACCTCAGGATACCATCCCCAGTCAAACGGTCAGTTGGAATGACTTAACCAGGAAATCATCAAATTCCTACGCGTGTACTGTCAAGAAAATCAATCCGACTGGAGTTGTTACCTCCCCTGGGCTGAGTATGCGCAAAACTCCATCCTCAAGCCCTCCACGAACCTCACCCCATTCCAGTGCGTGCTGGGGTACCAACCCCCTCTGTTCCCTTGGTCTGGCGAACCCTCAGAAGTGCCCGCGGTGAACAGCTGGTTGCAACGCAGCGAGGCCGTATGGAACAAAGCCCACGTACACCTCCAACGAGCCACAAGAAGAGCGGGTGAACAAGCGGACCGCAATCGTCACCCCTGTCCCAACTACGCTCAGGGACAGTGGGTATGGCTCTTGACACGTGACCTCCATCTCCGCCTGCCCTGTAAAAAGCTCAGCACCAGGTACGTGGGTCCCTTCAAGATAGTTAAACAAATTAACCCGGTATCTTTTGTAACTGCCCTCTAACTACTGCATTACTGCCACCTTTCATGTGTCTCTCCTGAAACCGGCCTGTGGTCCGTGGCCCGAGGAGGAGGAAGTGAACTCCGCCCCCCCCCATGCTCGTGGATGGCGAGGAGGCATTCTCGGTATGCTGTCTGCTGGACTCCAGACATCAACGGGGTTGTATTCAATACCTGGTGGACTGGGAGGGGTACGGTCCGGAGGAAAGATCCTGGGTCGGAGCTGACGACATCCTCGACCCCAACCTGATCACTGAGTTCCATCGAACCAAAACAAACCGGCCCCTCGACCCCGGGATAGACCCCGACGCCGACCCAACCCTCGTTTCGGGAGCCGCTCGCAGGAGGGGGGCTCTGTTACGAACGCCGGTGAAGGCGCACCCACAGCCGATCACCGGAGATCAGGTTCACCTGAGTTCTAGCCCGCTGTTCCCCATCACCTACCCTCTATTTAAGCCTCGCTTTCCCGTGCCTCCACTGCGAAGTCTTGTTTGCCCCGGCTG
Organism: Moxostoma hubbsi; assembly: GCA_032164185.1. Taxonomy (NCBI): domain Eukaryota; kingdom Metazoa; phylum Chordata; class Actinopteri; order Cypriniformes; family Catostomidae; genus Moxostoma; species Moxostoma hubbsi. The sequence continues at coordinate 17,522,561 of JAVLUX010000047.1, read as the reverse complement.
CATCACTGAACGTATTCTAACCTAAATCCTGATCTTTGTGAAATCGACCTTGCCCGAACTCGACCATTCTTCAGTCCGCCGCCTGCCCCGACCAAACGCCTGCCTGACCACGAACCTAGCTGCCTGTCTCGACCGAACGCCTGCTTGACTACGAACTCTGTTGCCTGCTTCACTCCAGCCTGTAGCCACTGAACCAAGCCTGTCCCTGACCTGATTCTAGCCTTTCAATAAAAGACCGCACATGGATCCAAATCTGTCTGAGTCTTCATTACAGGCGATTTCAGGGGTTTTATTTATATGAGAATATAAATTAGTTTACTTAATTAATTACTTTTTCATCCTAGAGTCCACAAAATGAGCAGGTGCTATCAATATTCACATATTTAGAGGTGTCTCTAAATTAGGGGCAGGTGGGGTTGTTCCCCACTAGATGTGATGCTGTTGTGCAAAATTTGTGACATAATTATACATTAATTTAAAAATAAATTAAAGAATTTCCGCATCTTAAACTTGTTTTAGGTCCATTATACAAGACAACAGTAGATATTATTTTGTGAAATTCTGGTTGCTCGCTAGGGGAAGTCCCATGCACGACAGCTTCATTGACACATATGGTTAACCTTTCTTTTGTAAGAAACTAGTAATCTGTCTGCTACCTCTCACTCTTTCTCCGCTCCTTTCTATTGAGAAACTCTTATTTCTGCTTTATTTCTGTACATACATTTATGGACTGTAATGTATTTGATGTGTACTCATTTGCACGGGGTGTTGGCTTAATGACCAGACCACTTTCTTTGGGAGTGAGTAGAGGGGTCGATAACAGGGAAAGAGACAAGGCAGATTAGAGTCTAGTGGGGTTTTATTTCTACCAATAGCATGCTAATACTGTATATACATTTTTCATACTAATGTCATGGAATATCAATATAGCATTTCTGTTGGCCCCCCTCCAGTGAGGCCCCTTGCTACTCAGGTCCATCATTACACCCTGTCCAACACCCCTACACCAAGGCCAAGATTTTATAATCCATGTTCAAGAGCGTAATTGGTCTCCAAATATTTATTCATACAGTATTGTTATCTGAGTCATGAATACGGGAAATACCATGTTTCATTGACATTGCCATTTTCTTCTGATTGTTGCATTAATGAATGTATACACACATTTATTCATTCATACACACACATCCAAAGTAAAGGAAAGTCCCAGAAATGGACATAAAATTCAATGGATAATGTCAGGGGATTTTCTCTCTTTTCACAGAGTGAAGAGCTGTTTGAAATTCATAAATTTTCAAACTAGAATCACTAGATTATGACTTTATTTTATGGCGTTCTTGCAATAGATCGCAACAGTGCCAACAATTTTTCTGCAGTCTGGGTTCCAGAAATATTTTTACATTCATTTTTTGCAAAGGTGTTTCATAAACTCATTCATAAAAGAGTTGCAAACCATGAACCAAATCAACCAGCTCCAAATTGAATCACAATATTCCAGAATTTGTTTTAGGCAAAATATTATTTGAAAATCAGACAAAAAGGCAAAGATACAAGACTGTGTAATTACTGTACCTTCTTTCACAGTCTCACGAAGCATTGCAAATTATGTAATTAAATAAAAAACAATCTGAATAAATTAACCTATTGATTTTAGGTTGTTAATTATAAGTATAAAAACAATATATATATTTTATATTTATTGCAAAATATTCTGATATGCACAAATATACTGTTTAAGTAGTTTAAGGGTGATGGGAGACCGACTCTGCTGCATCATTCATAGTGTGTCATTGGAGTGGGCGGTCACTCTTGGGCACGTTTTTCTGATCAAGCTTTCTCTGCTGTACCATGGGTAATGTGGTTTACCAGAAATTCCACTATCAAACACAATTTTTTAAAAATTAAGTTGAAATAATGCAGACTAGTGGCTTTAACAGAAGCATATGCCATCTGTGAAGAACCTCTGAGCTCATGGTAGGTCTGTCTTTAAAGGTTTATAAGTTATCCTTGAAAATCAATTAGTCTGTAGAAAAAATAAATGGGATAAATAAACATATAAATTTAAGATCAGTGCAATTGATGCCATAAATATTAAGAGCATTTAAGGATTTTATTTTATAGTTCATTTTCTCTAAAACAATAAATAAATAAATAACTAGTTTGTCCTTCCTCAAGGAAAAACTAATTTGTCCTTCCTCAAGATGTACTTAATAAAGATGCCTCATGTAAGACCTAAATAAGCTTGATTAATTTCTAATTTTAATTTCCTTAATTTTAACTAATTTTAACTCCCTTAAAAGGTAAATTTTATATTTTAAAGACATATTACCATAAGACCAAGTGTACTCCTGTGTGTCAGGGTTAACAAAATGGAACAAATATCTGAGAGAGAGAGATCATAACAAAATAATACGATTCTTATTCATATGCAGACTTTCATGGGAGGAAATAACTGGCCTAAGATTACAAAATAATCTGGGCATATCTGAAGTACTTCTTTAAATTTAGAAGTTATTTGAGGGGGGGAAAGTAGAGCATTAATTACAGCTATAAATATTACAAACAATAAAGGTTGAATTATCTTAAGCAACATTATAATCCATCTACCTTCATTTGAAGGCATGACCTGCAGAATGTGCCCCTAAATTGTGTAAGAATATTCTAACCCCAGCAGAGTGATTAAAACTATGGCTATAGTAAATTGTATTCCTCTATTGATTTTTCCAGAATTTAACATCCATAACATCCCAAAGTGTTTCCTGAAAAATAATTAAATCAGTCTCACTCTCTGACAAAATAAAAAAGATTTCCTCGTAACCACATCACCCATTCTCCTTACATTTAAAGACATAACAGAAATAAAACTAAAATTCTTAACACAAAAAAAAGAGTATTAACCAACACTTACAACTGAGAAAATTAATAAGCTCTACTTTAGAAAGAGGAGTGATACAAAACCAGAAGAACTCACAGAACATTGAACATAGGGACCTTTAGATCACAATATTGTACCACAATAAACATCTTTTAAAAATGACAAAATGTTTGTCTTTATCGAAACAACGTTTAAACAACCTGCTTAATATATAAAACAGCCACCAGTAACTAAATAAAATAACAAACATAAATCTCAATTTCAGAACAAAGTTAGGTACTACACACTGTGGCTAGCCCTTTAAAAAAAGAAAATCAATCTAGGCAAAATGTAAGGCAACCATACAGTATACAGATCAAAACAAGTATTAAACAGAGTAACACACCCACATCTCCTCTGGTAGCTTCTTGCACCCCATGGTGACCAGAGGCGCACATCCTTCCTCCAGCTCCATTCTCAGGTGAGGGATCTGTTCGAGCTTTTCTCTTGCAATGCTCACTGTTCTACTTGCAGCCCTCCATGTTTTCTTTAGACACGATTAAGATCACGTCACGCTTCAATCTAGGAGGGCTGGTGAATGGGTAATAAATTTGTGGGATAACTGACATCCGTGCTGTTCCTCCTATGAAGCTTTCTCCTCAGAACTTTACAGAGTTTTTGACCAAGCAGCTCAAGGTCGGGAGGCTGGGAGGATTCTATCAGTACTTTCTCAGGGTTATTGATCTTTAGCCTATTATTCAAAAGAGTTTCACATACTGGCCGCTTCCAGCGATTGGAATATATTCCTCTTGCGAGGAATTTCTGACAGTATCCAGGATGAGATTTACCCTTTGTACCTCCCTGCTCGATTTGCCGATTTGTTGGACCTGGCCATTCGAGTCGATCAGCGCCTGTCTCAGTGCCATGATCATCGGCGATGCCGTACTTCGCCCTCTCAGAAAGTACATTTTCTCTCACAACCCACACCTCCAACCAGATTGCCTGACTCTCACCCTGACTTTGAACCCATGCAACTGGGTAGACTTCCAATGTCATGTAAGGAATGCCAGTGATGACTTCAAAAGGGCTTGTGCTTCGCCTGCGACCTATAGGACCACCTCGTTGCTTTATACCTGTTGAAAGACAATGCTCATCAGTAATTAGGGGGTTACTGGCGAGCACGACACCCTTGGACACAGCCCACGGACATCACACACTCCTCCTGGCCTGAATGCAGTATGGAACAGACAGTCATGTTATTTCGGCCTTCATTGGCACAGACTTAGCTTACAAATGGTGATTAGATGAGCTCACACGCTTAGTGGTACACCCCTGTCAGTCATCACCCATTCCTATAAACCTGTCACCTATGTCTCCGGTAACCACTTTAAACAGTTGCCCTTCCATCTCATCCGGTCCCCTTCGACCCCAGTTGTGCTTGGAAATCCCTGGTTGGTAATGCACAACCCACTCATAGATTGAGCAACCAACACAGTCCTTGCCTGGAGCTCTTTTTGATCATCACATTGTCTTAACTCTGCTGTCTCCCCTGTTCAGTCTTATGTTTCATTGCAGGATGAGCCGGTGGATTTGTCCGGAATACAATTGCCGTACCACGACTTGAAGGCAGTGTCAGCTGGTCCCACGCCACAACCCTCTCTCCTCATCACCCGTACAACTGTGCTATTGAATTGCTTCCTGGATCCTCTCCTCCTCGAGGATGGCCGTATTCACACTCGGCTCCCGAGAGGGAGGCCATGAACAGGTATATAAATGATTCTTTAGCATCCGTTCTCATCCGCTCTTCCTCATTGCCTACAGGGGTGAGGTTCTTCTTCATGGAGAAGAAGGATGGCTTGCTTAGACCCTGCATAGATTGTTGAGGGATAAATGACATCACGGTGAAGAATTGTTATCCTTTGCCTTTGATGTCCTCAGCTTTTGAGCTCTTGCAGGGGGCGTCCGTATTTACGAAGTTGGACCTACGCAACGCTTATCTCCTGGTCCGTATCAGGAAGGGGGATGACGGGAAGACAGCATTTAACACCCATAGGGATTGGTCAACGCCCCTGCCATCTTCCAGGGGCTCATGATTGATGTGGTCAGAGACATGGTCGATCATTTTGTGTTTGTTTATCATGATAATATTCTGATCTTTTTCCACATCAGGCAGGTGCTTCAGCAGCTGTTGGAGAATCAGCTGTTTGTAAGGTAAATAAGTACGCTTTTAATGCACAGTCGGTTCTGTTTTTGGGGTTCATCATTTCATCCGAGTGAGTATGTATGGACCCGGCCAAGGTGAAAGCCATCTCAGAGTTGCCAACCTCAGATTTCTGCAAGGCATTGCAGAGGTTTCTGGGGTTCCCAAATTTTTACCTGAGGTTTATTAGAAATTATAGACAACTCGCTGTGACCCTGACGGATCTCACCTTCACAAGCACTGACTTTTGTTGGTCTGCGTGGGCTGAACCCATGTTTGCTAAACTCAAGGAGCAGTTTTCCACCGCACCCATTTTAATTACCCTCGACCCTGCTAGTCAGTTTGTGGTGGAGGTGGATGCATCTGAGGTCGGTGTTGGAGTGGTCCTCTCACAGCGCTCTCCTTCGAATGGAAATATGTGTCCGTGTACATTCCTTTCACACTGACTGACTCCAGCAGAATGGAATTATGATGTTGGTAACCAGGAATTACTGGCTATCGTATTGATGTCATTGGTTAGAGGGTTACCTTTCGTGGTTTGGACTGATAACAAGAACCTAGAGTACATCCATAGCACCAAATGTCTTAATTATAGGCAGGCTCGCTGGTCGTTGTTTTTCACTCATTTTGATTTCACCCTCTCGTATCATCCAGGCTCCAAGAACGTCAAGCCTGATTCCTTATCTTGATGTTTCGAAATCTTGACCTCACAGCCCCAGCCGATACCATTCTCCTCACTCATTGAGTGGTGGACATTATATCCTGGGAGGTAGAGGCTCCCATACAGTGCTATGAAATACAGCGCCCCCACCACTTGCCCAGCGGGAAAACTTTTGGGGTCACTCAGCTAATGTCGCCTGCCACTCATACCCAAATGCTCATTAGGCAGCATTTCTTGTGGCCATTGCTTGCTTGCCCTATTTGCGTGACTAATAAGATCTCCTATAACCCCCCGGCCGTGCTCCTCCAACTGTTCAGTTCCTTCGAGATCCTGGTCGCACATAGTCATGGATTGTGTTACTGGTCTCACCACTCCCATGTTAACACAGACTTTTTGACTGTAGTGGATCGGTTCTCAAAGCCAGCTCATTTTATTCCCCTCCCCAAATTACCCTCAGTGAGGGAGGCAGCAGTAGCTGTCATTAATCACGTCTTCTGAATTCATGGCCACCCATTGGATATGGTTTCTAACAGAGGCCCCCAGTTTTGTCACATTTTTGGGCAGAATTTTGTCGACAGCTGGGGGCTATAGTGAGTTTGTCCTCTGGGTTTCACCCCAGACAAATCAGCAGGCAGAGCGAGCCATCCAAGAACAGGAAAAGACCATGCAATGTATGACCTCCTGTAACCCTTATTATTGGAGCAACATTTTGTTTGGTTTGAGGATGCTCATAACTCAATGTCATCATCTACAGGGTTATCACCCTTCCAGTGTAGCCTCTGCTGCCAGCCCCCTCTGTTTCCCGCCAAATAGCCCAATACTCAGGTTCTGTCCATTCATGCATTTTTGCAGAGTTGCTGGTGCGCCTGGAAAGCCACCATAGTAGCCTTTTTATGGACTGGTGCTCGTGTTAAGAGGTCACCAGACCAACACCGGTCTAAGCCCCCAACTTATGTGGGCGGGCAGAAGGTTTGGTTTGACTTGTGATTTCCTTCCTGTTTGCCACTGCTATCGCCAGTCCTGTTGCCCAAGTCCTGTGGAGGAGGATTCCTCGGTCTCTGCCCGAGTCTTGGGGGAGAATATCTTCTGGGATTTGCTTTGCACCACACCAGATTTAATAGACTTTCTTCGATTGATCCTGACTTGCACAATGCACGCGCCCATCCTATGGACATACTCTTCCCTTAGCCCATTGAGCAGCTTGCTTTGACTCTGCTCTCTGCGGCCGGCGCTGGGTGTGCCTGACCTCCTTCTTTAAGAAATTGTGTTTTTATTAAATATTTTTGAACGGTCTCCCCTCACCCTCTGTCACTCTATAAACAAGCACATATGTGAGTACTCAGCTGCGTTAAAGCGCTACCTCCATTTCAGATCTGGATATTGTGATGGAATGTGAAAGAGAAAAATATTTTTCTTACTACTTTTCTGCCATCTTGCGGAATTAACTAACATGCTTTGCAGGTATATAGAGCAAACAAAGCCTGAATCACAGATTTTTAAAGAAAGGATGACAAATGAACATTCCTCATAAGATTGTAAACATATACAAAATTATTTATGACTTTTATTATTTGGTAGGTTTTCAGTAAAATTAGACAAAATTTTGTCCACTATGTGTGTGTCTGTGTGTGTGTGTGTGTGTGTGTGTGTGTGTGTGTGAGAGAGAGAGAGAGAGAGAGAGAGAGAGAGAGAGAGAGAGAGAGAGAGAGAGAGAGAGAGAGAGAGGGGTGAGGTGAGGTGAGCCTTTAAAGGAATATTCTGGGTTCAATTTAAAGGTGCTGTAAGCAATTTTAGCCATTCTGGAATATCCACCAGAGTAAACATTGATTAGCCACACCACCTCTTTCCACACTTGCACACTGCATCAGAATATCCATACTTCCCTACTATATAGTATGCCAATATACATAATATTTTATTAATATATTATGAGTTAAAGGGAAGAACTTAATAGCAAGGATTTTATGATGATATTGTATAATCCTATAAATAAATATATGTGTTAATCAATGTCACATTATATAATATAAGACTCCTTTTTGAGGGCGTGCCCATAATATTTGCACGTGTAGTTATTTGCACAATTTATCTTAGTAAATCACCCGCAAAATGCCCATGATAAGCATACACAATTTGAATGATTGCAAGCTAATAAGTAACCGTTATTTGGAATTTTAGTAAATCAGGGCCATAGTGTGTAATTGAAGTATGTGAACTGAGATGCAGCCAATATGTTTGACTCAGGCAAAGGAATATTCATATATTATGATCAGCTCAATGTGAAGTTTTTAATGTATAAAAAGTATAGAAAACAGGAACACTTTGCATTCACAAGGACTATACTAAGTGCACCAAGACTGGTAGTGTAGGCCTGATTCTGCTGTACTTTTGTTTCTCTTCCAGATGCCGAGGAATGTGTTTGAGGAGATTAAGTATATAGAACTAATGATCGTCATTGACCACAACATGGTGCGTGTGTTAATGTTGTTTCAGCATAACAGAATACATGTCAGTGTCAGTGCATTCCAGGTGTCTATTTCAGAGCCACCTTCTAGAATGTTACGACTTTTATTTCTATAGAGAGCAACCAATCAACTAACAGATTTTCAAGTCATATGTTTTTGTACTAGTCAACTCGATTTCTTACGGTTTCTTCATTTCTTACTAGTATTACAACTTTTCTTAAGATATTGTCGATATTATTGATTATTGATAATATATTGTTGTAAATTTTCCACTTGGTTGTCGAAATTCTGCTGACAGAACTATACACAGTTTTTGCAGATTTTCTCAGGTGTTATCTATACAAACATTCGATGACTATTGTGTGATTATTTGAATTAATGTTTTTCTCATACCTTTCTACTATTGTGGTACAATCTTTTTCAAATAAGCTCACACCGAATGACAACAAACCGTGGTTTTTACATGCCAGTCAAATGCTCTCTTAAAGTGGGCAGTTCTTGTCAAGAAAAAGCTACAATGAGGCCAAGACTGCATGCCATTGTCAAAAGTCTGGCTCAGGAAACAAAATTCCTGTCTATTAATTGTTGCTATTAAATTATAGTGCTTGAGTCAGGGTTTGGGATAAGCTTGGTTGATAGAAATGGCTTTTCAGAAACATGTCCTTCTGCTGTAAATCTGTGCCCTTTATCTAATCAGGAGGCTGCTGTGACAGTAATAGCCACTGGAGAGAAATCTTTTTCTATTACAGAGTGAAGAGTTTTGTTCTCCTGACTAATTATATTTCTCTGATTCCAGTATTATTAGTGTTAGAAAAATGCTGAATGACATGGGTTGCATTTAAGTGTGCCATTTTAGAGTGTTTGTTTGATCTTTTGATTTAATGTGTATATAAATATATAACTATATTAATATTATCCCACAGTTTAAGAGGCAGAAGACTATGCAGCACTCACAGAATTATGCCAAGTCTGTGGTCAACCTGGTTGATGCTGTGAGTTGAAATTACTATTATTATGCTGTTAAAGTTACCCTTTTTTATTATTTAACATCAGTTACCTGCTAGAGAAAGGTAATGATGGGACATTTCACAACGAAGCTTCGAAGCTTGAATAAAAAAAACACATTTCACTCTGAAGTCTGTATCGGAGCTTGTCATCTTGTCCCTTATTAATAAAATGTAACTTCTCATTCCAGCTCACATACATATTTATTATCCAATCTACACATAAATAATGAATTATTAATTTACTCTCATACGTTTTTTTTTCCTCTTTCATTGACATAACACAGTAACTTAGAAACTCATATCAGTCAACATAACTTTAATGATATAAATTAACTTAAAGAAACAAACACAGACACACACAGTGGCTGCATGTGTCTCTCTCTTTTTCTCTCTCTCACTCTCATCTTTATCCCCCTCCTGACTGATTAAGACAATTCAGGCCACGCCCTCCTCCTCGTCACACTCCTTCACCACCCGTTTCAGGCTGGGGAAAACTCGGGCATGACGTACTCCCCTCCCCGCCCTTCCTGGAGGAGAGTTGTTGCCCTTCCCCACCTCTCTAGAGCCCTGTGGGAGACAAGGGGAGGGAGAGGGAAAGAGCGAGGGGGAGGGATAGAGAGAGAGAGAGAGAGAAAGAGAGCGAGAGAGAGAGACGGCAGCACAGAAGACTCCACAACAGCGCATCCCTCCTCCTTTCCGGGTTTCAACACCAGTATAATGGGGTTCACACGTTGGGCAAGGAGGAGGCAGGAACCGGCAGAACAGTCAACATAACTTAAATGACATAAATTAACTTAAAGAAACATAAACACTTGGACACACATAGCGGCCGCTTGTGTCTCTCTTTCTCTCAAACTGGTGCCTCCGGCTCATCTTTATCCCCCTCCTGACTTATAAAGACAATTCAGCGCGGGGTGTGTAACCTCACTGCCCGGCCACGCCCTCCTCCTTGTCACATACAGTATCGGATTTTCTTTGGGCTCGTCGGACCAATATCGATCCGTTTAAAAATTTCTATATCTGAGCTGTGCATCCCTAGTGACAAGCACAAAATGCCAGCCAAATGAGAGTTTTTAATAAAAATCTGATCTTCAGGGAATTACACCTGGGCAGAACAGGAGAACTGAAAAGTGTGAAGTGTAGTATAAAAAAAGATTTTTAATGGAATCTGATCTTTTCTGTTTTTATTTTATGATATATTTTTTATTTTATGGCCATTATTAAATGCATTAAATGATCAATATGTAATATATTTATTGTACTAAAGCATACAATTATCATATGTTATCAGAGATGTAGGAAACATGCTAAGCTGAAATACTGGCATCTCCGAAAACAATGCTACAGCCAGTATATTCTACTTTGAAATGTCCATTCCGAGCCAAAATTTCTGTTTGTGTTTTGGCCTTTGTGATTCCACCCACTGCCCATTTCCCAATAGTATTCCAACTCCCTGGGTTGCCAGATTTGAAACAAGTTAGCAGGCAAACACAGTGCACTGCAACAATGGGAGCCAGATGTACATCTAGCTATCTTTCACAGAGATTAAAAAAATGCACATGAGCAAGTTTATAATTTGTAAACAATAAAAACATACAAGCAAACGTATACATTAGCTGGTCAACTTACAGTGTAAGGCTCTTCGCTTGCCATTGTCAGTTTGCTCATTCCTGTTGCATGTCCTCAACCTGGCAACCCACGTGAGCTTGGAGTCTGGGTAGGAGGGGACAGGGGAGACAACTCTCCAATATTTATAATTTAGACTGCAGTACCCATTTTAAACGCTTGATGTCAGTGTTACATATTACTCTTTTAATATTTCAGTTTATACAATCGAATGGCAGTACATTTGAACCGTGTACAGAAGTTGTGATTAATGAACCCAATTTCAATATATTTGTAGAGAAAGGTACCTCACAACATATGTTTACAATTACAAGTTTTAGTACAAGGTTACAAGTTTTAAATTATTTGATCTCTCTCTCTCTCTCTCTCTTTCTCTCTCTCTCTCTCTCTCTCTCTCTCTCTCTCTCTCTCTCTCTCTATATATATATATATACCCTGTTGTTCTTCACCATGTGTCTTTTCCCTTTGTGTGTAATGTCAGATTTTTAAAGAGCATCTGAACACCCGTGTTGTCCTGGTCGCTGTAGAGATCTGGACAGACAGAGATTACATTCCCATTAGTGTGATTCCTTTCAATATGCTGCAGAACTTTTCCAAATATCGACAGCAACACATTAGACAACATGCAGATGCTGTACATCTGTTCTCGTGAGTTCAGCTGTTTGTTTCTAACTGCTTTTATAATACACACCAACCTAGTAAATAAATTAAGTATGCATTCATAATTCTCCCTGTGTGTGTGTGTGTGTGTGTGTGTGTGTGTGTGCAGTAATGTGACGTTTCACTATCCTCGGAGCAGCACAGGGTATTTTGGAGGAATGTGTTCTGTGAGTCATGGTGTTGGAGTGAATGAGGTAATAAAATACCTTAAAATGCCTGTAAAGAAGACAAAAATGTTATCAAAAAGTATATCAGTTATCCATCTATCTATCTATCTATCTATCTATCTATCTATCTATCTATCTATCTATCTATCTATCTATCTATCTATCTATCTATCTGTCTGTCTGTCTGTCTGTCTGTCTGTCTGTCTGTCTAAACACATATTGATTATATATAATTTATCAGAACTAGGGTTCTTATTGAATGTTGTTCTGATTGAGAGTAATACCATATTCAATGTGTACCTAAAGTTTGACATTTAAATTCATAGTTTACTAAATATTTTAGAATATTTTAGAATACCAAAATATTCTAGGGTAGTTAATGATCTTGATATACGTAATAATGACTCAATTATATTTGCAATATTTTTAGGATTATTTCATACGTATACATTATTATACTTCTTTGTATATTTTAAAACAATAATCATAAAAATGACTACTATATCATGTCAATTTTGAAGAAAATGAGTAAATGAAAATAGTTAAAGCTTAAATTTATTCTAAAGTTATCTGCAATTTATTTATATACAGTGCTGGATAGATCACTGTTGAATTGTAATCTGGTACGGATTTAGGCTGCAATTGGTCTGTGCTTATCAAAATTCGAAACATAGCCTCAAGTAGCCAAAACAGTTGGGCATGTGGGAGCTCCATTTTCTGTGTAAAATGTCTTATGTAGTGGCACCAAAAGTGTGTTGTGAAGCAAGTTGTTTTCAGCTTTACAGGCTGTAACAGTGCAGTGGAAGGCTTATTTTATAACTCAAAATAACTTGTAACTCAAACCCCAAACCTAAACCTAACCATCAGTGGAGTAACAATATAATGTTAGAGGGAAAAAATGCAACTGTTTCGGAAAGAGGAAGGTGGAACTGGTTGAACGATTCAGGGGGGGTGGGCGATTTCTAGCAGGGCAAGGGTGGGCGAGCAGGGTGTGGACAAAGACGGAGCTGGCAGGGCAGACAAAGGGGGAGCTGCCAGGTCAAACCATGGGGCACAAGCGGAGCTAGCAGGCAAGGACAAGATCAGGAGGATTCCATAAGGGCAGATCAGAGGTGGGCCAGCAGAGCAGGTAGAGCAGGAAAAGACTAGGTGCGGTGTGACCGACCAAAGAAAAGTGTGTTACTGGGATGAGGACTGGACTGGCGACATCCATAGGGGAGAAGGAAAGGTTGGCGGTGGCCCCTGGGAAGAGGGTTCAAACGGCCACTGAAGAAAGGGCTTGAGGAGCCACTATGGCCAGAATAGGGAACATAGGAAACAAAGTGTCTTCTGCAGCAGGGACCTCTGGAACTACTGGATCTGTGGGGGTGGAGGGGCCTCCACAGCAGGGACCTCTGGGATCACCAGAGAAGAGAGCTTTGGGGTTTCTGCAGCAGGAACCACCAGAGTAGAGAGTGGAAAGGCCTCTGCAGCAAGGATCACTGGGACAAACAGAGCAGAGAGCAGAGTGGCCTCCGCAGCAGTGTTTTTCGGGACCACCGGAACAGGGAGCGGGTGGGTCTACACAACAGGGACCACCAGAGCAGAGAGCAGAGGGGCCTCCACAGCAAGGACAACCAGAGCAGAGAGTGGAGAGGCTTCTGCAGAAAGAACCGGAGTAGGGAGCAGAGAGGCCAATGTATCAGGGAATTCCCAGAAAACCGGAACAGGGAATGGGTGAGCCTCCAAAGCAGGGACCTCCAGGAACACCAGAGCAGGGAGCGATGGGATCTCCGCAGCAGGGACAACTGGAACAGGGAGTGGGTGGGCCTCCAAAGCAGGAGGCTTCCTCAGCAGGACCTTATGGCTCCATCCTCTCCTGTTCCTTGGCATCTTTAGTGACTACAGTGGACAGGGTGGGCATATTCAGGGGGGGCTACAATGGTAGTGGGCGGCACCTCCAGGGGGGCCATAGGCGAGGAGGCGCAGTAGTAATTGAGGGAGGGTAGAGTGAGGTGGTCCTCAGGAGAGCCTATGAAAAAAAATATCACAAGTGGATGGATAACTCATTTAACTAATTTTACGGAAACTCATCTCACTCCGCCCATTGGTCAAGCATGATCTCATAGGCTTATTGAGACCTGCCCTTTAAATATTTCCTTCAGGCTGGCATCATTATAATCTGTGTCTGAGGCTATTTTCATGAGCTCCATCACCGAGCTCTCACCCTGTCAAAGGGCAAGGAGTCTGCCCATGAAAAAAGCTGAGCGGTGGAGAGCAGTCCTCCGAATGGCAGTTTTTCTCTAAAAAAATGTAAATAAATCCTATGCCTGAGTCCAAAATGGGCTGACTTGTAATTTCTGGGATCTTGTAAAAAAATTAAATAAAAAATGGGCTCGCAGGGAATGGGATGGTAAGAAAACTTAAATAATCAAGCAACAGTAAAAGTAGAAATAACAGGGAAAAGAAACATACAAGAAAACTGACAAACTGACTGAACAGGAAACAAGACTGAATACCTAAAGTCTGGTTACATCACAAGACAAACCAGCAATAAACAGAGAAACAAGGCAGGAATATATGCACACAATTGGGAACAGGTTAACAAATAAGGGCTAACAAGTTTCTGTGACCATACATGGCGTAACACAAACTAAGCCATGTGCTCAACAAAGACAGGATAGCACATAACACAGAGAATAAAAAGGACAGAGCTGGACAAATACAGGAAAACCAAAACAAACCAAAAATATAAAATACAGAGATGACAGGATCCTACTAAAAGAATTTAAAACAAAAAAACAAACAAAAGATGGCAAGATCCTGACATTTGCCTCCTCTGAATCAAATGAACATTTTATCAGAAAAAAATATTTACTATTACACGTCACATTCAACATTACTTACGGTACTACCGTATTGACAGTACTACCATTTAAAAAAATTAGGCACCACCAGTATTTTAAAGCTATAACCATGGTACTGTTATACCATGCAGCCCTAGCATGTAAGTAATGAATCCCATTCTATCATTTGTTGTTCTTTGATACATGAAAAATAATACATCACAATATAACTGAATATATTATCTTGAAAATGTTTCAATATCTGGGCATTTTATAGATCCATTTGTAATACGTGCCATGCCGCTAAAGACGCAAGGTACTGTATGTAATAATGTTTGTTGAAACACCCATGCATTAAAGGGTTAAAGTCAAGTGTAGTGTATGCTTTCAGATTATGGAAAGTCAAGTGTAGTGTATGCTATTCAAGTCAATTTAAGTCAATTTTATTTGTATAGCGCCTTTCACAACACACATCGTTTCAAAGCAGCTTTACAGAAGTTCAGCATTGACAGATGATAAAAAATGTAATGTCTATAAAGTCGATAAATCATCATCCTTGTGCAGGGCTCCAAACTGCGACTAAAAATGGTCGCATTTATGACCAAATAAATTTATATTCAGATTACTGCTTTACTAAAGTATGTGTATGTGTGTGATATATCTGCAGTATGGGTCTACATGGACAATGGCACTCTTGCTGTCCCAGAGTCTGGCTCAGAATCTTGGCATTCAGTGGGACACAGTGTCAAAGAGAAGTAAACACTCTCTCTCTCTCTCTCTCTCTCTCTCTCTCTCTCTCATTCCTCTCTCTCTCATTCCTCTCTCTCTCTCTCTCTCTCTCTCTCTCTCTCTCTCTCTCTCTTATACAACACACACACACACACATTTGTACTAACACAATATCAACTTTTCATTTTGACGTGGTATATTAGTATTTAGAGTGTGTATTTAACATGTGTGTGTCTTATAGAGGAGTGCGGGTGCATGAACTCATGGCTGGGCTGCATCATGGAAGACACTGGGTGAGATGCTCTCCACATCAGTGTGATTGGTGTGATCTGTGTGTGATGATAGGTTGTGATCACTTAGACAGCTGTGACCCTGTTAAGCATTAGTTTTGACATCACTACATTATGTGACAAAAATTAAAAACACTCTCTCATACCACACACAAAACAACACCTCTATTAATATACAAACCAATGAAATAACACAAACATTAAAATTAGCTCACCTGCTACCTCAAATATGCACACAACTCATTTAACCAAT
This sequence comes from Moxostoma hubbsi, assembly GCA_032164185.1. Taxonomy (NCBI): domain Eukaryota; kingdom Metazoa; phylum Chordata; class Actinopteri; order Cypriniformes; family Catostomidae; genus Moxostoma; species Moxostoma hubbsi. Next base: position 17,506,824 of record JAVLUX010000047.1, on the reverse strand, counting down.
AAAAACACACAAGCCATTATACATTTATACAATTACTATTATACATGCACTACACTGCACTGAATTGGAATTATTTCCAATTCATTGAATAAATGTTTTCAAATGTTATGCATCTCAATTGAGCTTTCAAAGGAGTATATTATTGGAATGTGTTTTTTCATTTTCATGTCAACAGATTCAAAACAGAAACAGCCATAATTGCAGCACACATTGTCTCTTTGTTGCCTTTTGGGTACAAATATTTGTTGCAAATAACCTATGCACTCTTTCTCACTTAATTTCTCTCTCTCTCTCTCTCTCTCTCTCTCTCTCTCTCTCTCCATGTAGGGTCCAGCACCCACGGACATTCTCTAAGTGCAGCATCTCTGATTTTAAAGAGTTCCTTTTGAAGGGAGGAGGATACTGCCTTTTTAACAAACCAAGCAAGGTTAGGCATTATAATCTTCATGGTCTTCATCAGAATGTATTTAAAAACAATGAGGTACTATACAATGAGCCAGAGTAAGTACACAGTATGACTTGCTTTAAAAAGGACTTTGGGAGCTGAGCAACCAGTCTATTATAATCAAAGCCAGATATCTGGTGCAAGATGATAGTTCTTTTCTGAATAAATTGTCACAGACAGACAGGGATAGTTTAAAATAATATGAAATTATGCACCAAGGTGTTTTCTTGACAGTCTTTCATTAATGTTACTGCCAAATATATTGTGTCTTATGCTTGCTGGTGACATTTCATATTTGTTCTACCAAATTTATTCATACAAATTCTTCAGTTCAAAGTCTGCAAATTCTACCATTGTTAGAATGTTTAATAAGGAAATTAGCCACCTCCATTTATTGATAAATGACAGACCAGCTAAGAGATTATTTTGTGTGGTTGTCTTGTTGGAAACAAACCCCCATGTTAATACTCTTTTATTTTGATCTGTAGAAATCACACAAAACAGAACAAAGCAGTTTTAATATAAAAATATGTAAATGCATTAACTAGTGTAAATAAACATACAGAATTTAATTAATCATAATTTAAAACTAAAGTGTGTAAATATTTTATGTTTAAATACTTTCTCATATTCCAGTTTAAAATTCAGCATCAACTATAAGTAAGCCACTTGTAGGTTGATTTCCAAGTGTAAACACTGTTTTTTCTGTCACTGTAAAAATTACTCTTTTGTTTTAGTGACCCATCCAGCCCAACATAACACACTGATTTAACCAATGGTGTGAGTTTGAGGTGGGACTATCAGTTTGTTCAATCAGTGGCAGATGAGGGAAGTGGTCGAAAAAGCAGTTTTAAAAACAATGTGTATTTTTGCAATTTGGTTTGGTGGTGCAGAAATACATACTTCATCTTTAATGTGTGAACTTGGGCAGTTCTGATTAATGTAAAGTACAGTAGATTGCTCTAGATTGGCTGAGATAGCAGCCCTCTTCACCCAGATTGAGTGCACTGTTTTTGCACATCTGTCCTTCAGCTGTTCGAAACGACACAGTGTGGGAATGGATATGTGGAGGTGGGAGAAGAGTGTGACTGTGGACCAAGAGATGTGAGCATACATAATACACAAGAACAAACTTAAACAACAAAATATAACTGCAAAAGAATAATCGTTTCAATGTTATGTATACCATACTACCTCACAGAAGCTAATTATACTCACATTCTATCAGTCTGAGCACAGTAGTCAGTCGTTGAACTGTATAGGTTCAAGTCTCTGTACATGTGTGTATCTTACGTGTGTGTGTGTGTGTGTGTGTGTGTGTGTGTGTGTGTGTGTGTGTGTGTGTAGGAATGTATTAGAGAGTGCTGTAAAAAGTGTTCTCTGTCTAACGGTGCACACTGCAGTGATGGACCCTGCTGCAATAACACATGTCTGGTGAGTGACGATCATACCAACACTCAGAATATTCAACTCTGACCATCTCATTCTGAGCCTAGAGCGATTTAATTTATCAGTCTACCAGTGTGGTTAAAAACATGATAAAGGCGCAGTAAGTTCAAATTTATAAAAGGTTTAACACTTAAGAAATTAATAGCACTTTTGATAAGCATGTTTATAATGATGTGCACTCACATAAGTTGAAGAATCCAGTAATATAAGTGGTCTTGAAAAAACTGTTTTACTCTACATAAGGATGGTCCCATTCATCTCATGTTGTGATCACATGACCAGCCATATATTCACTTTAACTTAAGGGATGTCCTGATACCAGTACTAGTATCGAAATTGGGTTAGTTACTGCACTCACTTTTACGGACATTTTAAACCTGTCCCTCTCCTTGTCTGAAGTCCCCACATGCTTCAAAACGTCCGCCATTGTGCCCATACCAAAGCAATCAAAAATCATTTGCTTAAATGACTGCCGTCCTGTTGCTCTGACTCCCATTATCAGCAAATGATGAGAGGCTAATTAGAGAGTACATCTGCTCTGTGCTGCCCACCTCACTTGACCTATTGCAGTTTGCAAACCGCAACAACCACTCCACTGATGATGCCATTGCATCTACACTACACACTGCTCTCTCCCACCTGGAAAAAAAGAACACATATGTGAGAATGCTGTTTGTAGACTATAGCTCAGCATTCAACACCATAGTGCCCTCCAAGCTTGAAGTGAAACTCCGGGCTCTGGGCCTAGACAGCTCGCTGTGCAGCTGCATCCTGTACTTTCTGTCACGCATGGGCAGAAAGTTAGTATGGGCAGCAACATCTCCTCATCACTGACCCTCAACAGTGGAGCCCCGTAGGGCTGTGTTCTCAGCCCACTCCTGTATTCCCTGTACACACATGTCTGTGTGGCAACACATAGCTCCAATGCCATCATTAAGACATTAAGATCACTGACAATGATGAAACAGCCTACAGAGAGACTGTGCGCACTCTGACACGTTGGTGTAACAAATACCCACAATCGATGGTAGTGTTGAACCCGGAGGTTGTGTTTATTGAACAAGTTAACTCTGAATATGGTATGCAATCAGAGGGATAATGAATGAGAGCTTGGAATATATACGATGGAGCGATGGAGAGTGGAGCTTGGGTTATCATCACAGGAGCGAAGGAGAGTAGAGCTTAGGTTCTCGTCGCTGGAGAGAAGGTTAGTAGAGCTTGTGTTAACGTCACTGGAGTAAAGGATAGTAGAACTTGGGTTTTTGTAGTAGAGACAAAGGCGGGGTAGCAGGTAATTGAGTCTGTATTCATAATCGAGACCAGACGAAGAGTCAGAGGTGGGTAGTGCTTTTAAGGTGTGGAGCTGATTGACACGGATACAAGTGACAGGTGCAGATGATTAGTACTCAGGGGAGAGGGATCGTAGAGTATTAGTGCAGGGAGAGACAGGAAGATCTGTGACAGTTGGTGTCAGGAGCACAACCTCTCCCTCAACGTCAGTAAGACCAAGGAGCTTGTGGTGGACTTCAGGAGGAAAGACAGAGAACACAGCCCCATCACCATTAATGGAGCACCAGTGGAGAGAGTCAGCAGCTTCAAGTTCCTCGGTGTCCACATCACTGAGGAACTCACATGGTCCATCCACACTGAGGCCGTTGTGAAGAAGACTCACCAGTGCCTCTTCTTCCTGAGATGGCTGAGAAAGTTTGGAATGAACCACCACATCCTCACACGGTTCTACACCAGCACTGTAGAGAGTATCCTGACTGGCTTCATCACTGCCTGGTACGGCAATAGCATTGCCCTCAACCACAAAGCCCTGCAAAGGGTGGTGCGAACTGCCAGACACATCATCAGAGGTGAGCTTCCCTCCCTCCAGGACATATTTACCAGGCAGTGTGTGAAAAAAGCTTGGAGGATCATCAGAGACTCCAGCCACCTGAGCCACGGGCTGCTCTCACTGCTACCATCAAGCAGGCGGTATCGCAGCATCAGGACCCGTACCAGCCGACTACATGACAGCTTCTTCCCCGAAGCAATCAGACTTTTGAACACTTGATCTGTCACGATCAATATACATCAGCACTGCACTTTATTAATCTTACACTGGACTGTCATGAATGATATTCTCTTTACAATACAACCTACTGTATATTTTTAAATACACTTTATATACTTTTTTATTTTTTTTATTGTACATTAGATATGTAAATTGTGTTGTGTAAATCTGATGTTTATTATAATTGGTATATGTCTCGTCACTGTCATGACTGCTATGTTGCTCGGAACTGCACACAAGACTTTCACCCACTGCTGAACTTGTGCATATGGTCATGTGACAATAAAGTGATTTGATTTGAGAATGAAGCAGCGCAGCCATTTCTGTTTGGTGGTTTGAGGGGAGAGGTTGAAAAATGTTGGGGCTTGGTGACATCAGACAAAAAGCAAAGCATTTTATTACAATTTGATGACAAAGTCAAATGTTCTTTGGAATAACGTTGAATGAAAGTAAATGGGCACAATTCTGTTTTGATGTTGACTTTAAATGTGTTTGGTGAATATATTTGTGGGTGTTTTCTCTTTTCTTTCACTCTCCCCCTCTCTTTGTCTCAGTTCTATCCGCGAGGTTACACGTGTCGCTATGCAGTGAATGACTGTGATATTTCAGAGACATGCTCAGGGGACTCAGGGCAGGTGAGTGATGTCTCAGCTATGCTCAACTGCTTCAATATCTACCAAAAACACATTTAAAACTCCTCATATTCTCCTCTTGTCACAGTGTTTTAAACACTATATTGAGCTTATACGAATTTTTACCTGTCTATGTGTCTGCAGTGCCCTCAGAACCTACACAAGCAGGATGGTTACTTCTGCTCTGTCAACCAGGTACACTCAAAAAAACATTTTCTACAGTGCCATTACATTTGTCAAAATGGCACATTTAACTCTTGAATTAATTGTTCAGAAATTGTTTTATTATAAAGATGTTACTTGAACGTGACGATGATGTTAGTTATTATTGGTTGACCAATAAAGGTTTGTTAATTTGCTAATGTAAGTATCAAGAAAGCAAGGTGGGTGGTGACCAGTATAATGTTGAGATATATAATATCTGGTGAGAACTAGTGAGATGGTGTTGTGTTTGCAGGGTCGCTGCTACGCTGGAGAGTGTAAGACCAGAGACAGTCAGTGTAAATATGTGTGGGGTCCAAGTGAGTGTCCATTTTCTGTCATCATATAATCAGAAAATTGGAACCCTGCAGTCTGTTCCTCTGAAATGCTGTAGCCACTGCTTGAATGTTAGGACATCATCCTCAATCCAGTTATATATTATCTATTATATAACAGTGGCTGTAGCTCGGAAAATGTTCTACTATTGTTCTATCTACTAACTCAAATTGATAGAAGGTTAAGAAGGGATTTTCATCTATCTCTGTTTTTGTCTTTTGTTTTCATACAGAGGCTTCAAGTTCTGAGAAGTTTTGTTATGAGAAGTTGAACACAGAGGGCTCAGAGAAAGGCAACTGTGGTCCAGATGGAGACAAATGGTTCCAGTGCAGTAAGCAGTGAGTTGTGAGCTAAATATTGACTGATAGTTCCAGTCTTTGATTCTGTTCATTACAGTGTTTCAGTTGTGCTTAAAAGCACAATATAGTACAGCTATTTGAAAAAATCAATAAGGCACTCAAGGCTGTGCTATACTGTGAAAATTGGCAGTCTTGAATATAAATCTTTCCACAGTGATATATTTTGTTTCTTGTTTTTGAAAATGAGTATTATATTTTTACAGTGCAGTTACTGTGGTTCCCTATCTGTCACTCACTCAACGTTGTGTCGATGTAGTGACACTAGGATCACTCTTGGGAGCCTGAGACACCTCTGATCTTTGATAAAAGGCCAATGGGAATTGGCGAGTGGTATTTCCATGCCACTCCCATGAACATGCGGCTATAAAGGAGCTGGCGTGCAAACCGCTCATTCAGATTTTCTCTTCGGAGCCGAGTGGTCAATGTACACTGAGCTGAATTCCCACATCTTTCCATTCACCTCTGCTGGATCCGACGCCGCATTACAGCTGCTTCTCCCCCCTCTGCACTTGTGCACTGCAGAGATTGCCCGGGGTGCTTCGGAAGAACAACTGAAATAGTATATTCTAAAAGAGTATAATCCTGAAAGAGTATATTCTATAAAGAGCAGCACACACGGAAACGTCTTTTAAAAGACGCATCTTTTTAAAGATGCCTTTCCATATGTGTGTTATTCCTGGTTGCGGTCATTATCTCTTGCCTTCGTAAGAAAGCAAGTCACCCCAGTGGCTCCCCGCCTCGGTCCTTCTACCAATGGGTATGAGGCCAGCGCTGCTAGCACTGGGGGCGATTTGGGGACCTCAATGGGACCACCTCTGCTGGGCATTCCCCCACAGACCTCCCATTCCCCAGCACGCTTGTTTGGCCCGATCGTGCTTCCGGATGAGTGCGCCGGCTCATCTCAGGGTGAGTTCGACATCTTGTTTGGAGCCTGCGGAGGTGATGAGCTCTTGAGCGCAGCATCGGAGAGCGGGCTTGTCCAGTCAGACGCGGGGTTGATGTACATGCTTTCCCAGCAGCCTATGACTAGGCGACCATACCCGTGGGGGGGAAGCCCAGCTGAGGCCTCCACGTCTGACAGGACAAGCCCGCTCTCCGATGCTGCGCTCAAGAGCTCATCACCTCCGGGCTCATGTGGAACCCTCCGCTCTCCCCTGAAGCTTCGTAGCTCGATGATTGGTTCCTCGGCCTGCGGCGCCACTCAAAGCCATGCCACGCCCCGGTTCCTTTCTTCCTGGAAGTGCACGATGAGCTGAAAAGTTCGTGGGAGGCACCTTTTTCTGCCTGGTCTGATCTTTCAGCTCCCCCGCCCTCACTACCCTCGATGGTGGGGTGGCCAAGGGGTATTCAGAGATGCCCCCAGTGGATAAGGCGCTTGCGCTGCACCTATGCCCGCAATGCGCTGTCACCTGGCGCGGGCGCCCGAAGCTCCTGTCCAGGGGCTGTAGGCTTACGTCGCCCCTGACGGCCAAGGTGAACATGCCGCCTCCGCCCTGCTTTCCATGACTCTCCTGCAAGTCTACCAAGCCAAGGCACTAAAATAACTGCACGAGGGAAGATCTGACCTGGAGTTTATGCAGGACCTGCTCTTGGTGACCGCCCTCGCCCTCCAAGAAACGAAGGTCAAGATCTCGCGGGCGGGGCGATATCCACCTTGTTGGACCAAGAGTGCCACCTTTGGCTCAGCCTGGTCGAGATAAGAGAGGCCAAGAAGGTACGGTTCCTTGATTTCCGATTTCCCAGGCTGGCCTGTTCGGCGACACCTTTGAGAACTTTGCCCAGCTGTTCTCGGTAGTGAAGCAGCAGACGGAGGCCATCCAAAAAATCCTGCCCTGGTGCGGCTCAAGATCCCGCAACCCATCTGCTCGTCGCCAAGGGCATCTTCATGCGGCGACTGCAACGGCTCTGCCGCAGCACGCCTCCATGGCCCCGCCACGGCATCGAGCCCACCGCAGGAAGCAGACACCACCCATCTCACGACCGGCCAGCAACAACTCGATGAGACTCGCTGTTCCGGAGCTGGTGAACAGACCACTCCATCCCCCGGTGGAGGGCCGGGAGAAGAATCTTTTGTTTCATTTTCATTTAATTTCACCACACACTCCAGTAGCTGTGATACCCAAAAGTTCAACAAAAGAGCATTTTCCTCATTCCCTGGGTCACATATCCGGTGTGACCAGCCGTCATTAAGACCGCCGTCCACCATTCCATTTTGGCAGGTCCGGCGCTCCAGCGGCTACGTTGGCAAATCAACTGCCTCAAGTTGTTGGCAATACTGCTCACCCTGCAGAGGTTCCGGCTGTAGATCCAGACAGACAACATGGCAAGGCGGTTTACGCTCCCGTTGTATGTCACAACTCACCCGGTGTCGCTGCAAGCCACTCATATCCCGGGTGACCTCAACACTACAGCGGACATGCTGTCACGATAGGTTACCTGCCAGGGAAAGTTGAGACTCCACCCTCAGGTGGTCTAGCTGATTTGGAGTTGATTTGGGCAGGCACAGGTAGACCTGTTCGCTTCCTTAAAATCCTACCTCTGCCCGCTTTGGTATGCCCTGACCAAGGCAGCCCTCAGTATAGACGCGCTGGCACACAGCTGGCCCCTGGACTACGCAAATATGCGTTTCCCCCAGTAAGCCTACTTGCACAGACCCTGTGCAAGGTCAGTGAGGACGAGGAGCAGGTTTTCCTAGTAGCACCCTATTGTCACACCCAGACTTTGTTCATGGACCTCACACTCCTCGCGACCCCCATGAGGAAGGACCTTCTTTCTCAGGGACGGGGCACCATCTGGCACCCATGACCAGACCTCTGGAATGTCCATGTCTGGCCCCTAGATGGGACGTGGAAGGTCTAAGTGGCCTACCACCCGCCGTGGTAGACACAATCACTCAGGCTAGGGCTCCCTCTAAGAGGCACCTGTATGCCTTGAAGTGGCATCTGTTCTTCCAGACGTGAAGACTCCCAGAGATGTGCAGTCGGATAGGTGCTTTCCTTCCTGCAGGAGAGGTTGGAGGGATGGCTGACGGCTGTTCCGCTCCACCTTGAAGGTGTATGTATAGCTGCACACCACGACACAGTGGACGGTAAGTCCTTAGGGAAGCACGACCTGATTATCATGTTCCTGAGAGGTGCCAGGAGGTTGAATCCCTCCAGACCATGCCTCGTTCCCTCATGGGACCTCTCTGTAGTCCTTCAGGGTCTACGGGGAGCCCCTTTGAGCCTTTGGAGTCAGCTGAACTTAAGGCACTCTCTTTAAAGACTGCCCTCCTGACTGCGCTCACTTTCATCAAAAGGGTAAGAGACCTGCAAGCGTTCTCTGTCAGCAAAACGTGCCTGGAATTCGGTCCGGGCTACTCTGACGTGATCTTAAGACCCCGACCGGACTATGTGCCCAAGGTTCCCATGACCCCATTTAGGGATCAGGTGGTGAACCTGCAAGCGCTGCACCAGGAGGAGGCAGACCAAGTCATGACATTGCTGTCTCCGGTGCACGCTTTACGCATTTATTAGGATCACATGCAGAGCTTTAAATTCTCTGAGCAGCTCTTTGTCTGCTTTGGTGGACAGTGGAAAGGAAGCACTGTCTCCAAGCAGAGGATCGCCCACTGGGTCATTGACGCCATAGCGATGGCATATCACACCCAGCACGTACCGCCTCCCGCAGGGCTACGAGCCCATTCTACCAGGAGTGTGGTGGCCTCCTGGGCCTTGATCAGTGGTGCCTCTCTAACAGACATTTGCAGAACAGCAGGCTGGGCAACACCCAACACATTTGTGAGGTTCTACAATCACAGGGTTGAGCTGGTTTCGTCCTGTGTCTTGGCAGGAACGAACAGGTAAGTCCGGGACAGTTGGCCGGGTGTATCTCTTGTGCATAGAGCCTATCATCTCCCATGAGCTGAAGATGTGCGCTGTTGACTCCCAGTAGTGTTCACAAAATGTGTTCCCTGGATGACTTCCTCCTAGCCCTGTGGCAGACGAGTTTGAGGAGAAACTCGCTGCCGGCTCATTACATGTGCTAACTAAGCCCTGTATTGGGGTAGGTGCTCCGCATGTGCTTGTTCCCCATAGGTGACCCCATGCAACGTATATCTTCTGATAAATCGTTTCCCTGTTGGTAAACTGCGTCTTCCTTGGGCAGAGGCCCCTCTGCCCCAGTCACCATGTTTGTAGAACCCCTCCCCCACTTGGTAAGACCTACCATGGGACTTTTCTACATGACTTACTTACGACAAGGCTCGGCAAGACCATGTGACGTATTTCCTCTGGGTGAGGTGGGATCTCCGCGGTTTCTTCCCCTTGGGAGTGACACCCCCCCACCCCCTCTCTCTCGGTTCCTCAGCATAAATCCTGCTTGAGAGGTTTGCACGCCAGATCCTTTATACGCATATGTTCAGGGGAGTAGCCTGTAAATAACACTCGCCAATTCCCATTGGCCTTTTATCAAAGATCAAAGGTGTCTCAGGCTCCCAAGTGTGACCCCTAGTGTCACTACATTGACACAACGTCTTATTCCCTCCATCATGGAATGAGGTTACGGAAGTAACCAGGACGTTATTATGTGCTCTTACTGGACCATTACAGTTCTGTTTCTTTATTTACAGTGATGTGTTTTGTGGGTATCTGTTGTGCACTAACACTGGTCGAACCCCACGGGTTGGCATTATGAAAGGCGAGGTCACACCAACAAATTTCAACCATCAGGGTCGACTGATCGACTGCAGGTGTTAAGCACTTACACCTTACACTTCACAAATGTATGATCAATAAGTTTGTCTAGTCGCAATAATCAGCAACTATATTGGTATCAGTACCAATTTATCAGTTCTAAAATTCCTTAATCAATCTTAAATACCAATATTATGCTGTTTTTATGTCCTCTTGGGAAGTCTTTCGGCTTCTTGTTCAGAAATTATAATTACAAAGTGATTTTTTGAATATATATATATATATATATATATATATATATATATATATATATATATATATATATTTATACATATATATTTATACATATATATATATATATATATATAGTATACTATATACACTGATGAGCCAAAACATTATGACCACCTGCCTAATATGCCGTTGGTCCTCCACGTGCCTCCAAAACAGCACTTACCATCGAGGCACTCTACAAAACCCCTGAAGGTGTCCTGTGGCACCAAGATAGCTGCAGATCCTTCAAGTACTGTAAGTTGCAAGTGGAGCCGCCATGGATCAGACTTGTTGTTCCAGCACATACCACAGATCCTCAATCGGATTGAGATCTGGGGAATTTGGAGGCCAGGGCAACACCTTGAACACTTCATAATGTTCCTCAAACCATTCCCGAACAGTGTGTGTAGTGTGGCAGGGTGCATTATCCTGCTGAAAGGAGCCACTGCCCTGAAGGTGTGTACCTGGTCATCCTGGTGCCATCACTTCCCCAGGTAACGGTGCACAAGTACACGGCTGTCTATGTGATGTAAAAGAAAACTGGACTCATCAGACCAGGCGACCTTCCACTACTTCAAGTTCCAGTTCCGACACTCGCGTGCCCATTGTAAGCGCTTCCTACAGTGTACACAGTTCATCATTGGCACTCTGACTGGTCTGTGTCTATGCAGCCCCATATGCAGCAGGGTGTGATGCACTGTGTGTTGTGACACTTTCCTTCTGTAACCATCATTAAAATGTTCTGCGTCTTGTGCCACAGTAGATCTTCAGTCAGTTCAGACCAAACAGGATAGCCTACATGCTGTCGCCAGTTTGTGGTTTGTCCCCCCTCAGACCACCGTCGGTAGGTACTCACCACTGCTGACCAGGAGTACCCCACAAGCCTTGCCGTTTCAGAGATTCTCTGACGCAGTCGTCTGGCCATAACAATTTGGCTCTTGCCAAAGTAACTCAGGTCTTTACTCCTGCCCATTTCTCCTGCATTCAACATGTTGACTACGAGAACTGATTGTTTGCTTACCATCTTGACATGTGGCTTTGTTAGGAGATGATCAATGTTATTCGCTTCACCAGTGTAATGTTTTGGCTCATCAGTGCATATATGAAATCTTTTATACCTTTTGCCAAAATGTGTGCAGACTAAATTGCACATCATTCACAATAATAACATAATTATAATTAATACAGATTTGCTTCCACTATGATTCTTTAATTTACACCTGCACTGACAGGGCTCAAAATCTACAGTTTCCCAATAGTAATTACTGTACGACATTGTGGTAGTGTAATTGACAAATATGAGCACTCCCACATGACATGATGCAGTATTATCCTGCAAATACTAAACTGCCCTTAATCATTATGAAAATTATTTGTCATATTACTCTTACCTCTCCACCCTCTGTTTACATTTATTCACACCCTGTTTTCCCAGCGGTGGTCATGTGTTGCTGGATGATCAGACTGATCTTGGTTATGTGGAGGATGGAACTCCATGTGGTCCATCCATGATGTGTGTGGACAGGAAGTGTCTCCCCATCCAATCTCTAAATCTGAGCTCCTGCCCCAGCGGATCCAGTGGACTTGTATGCTCCAGTCACGGGGTGAGATCAGTGCAATGAACACTGGCTAAACACACTGAATACAACCATTTCACCACATTAATACACAGACATTCTTTGATGTGTCAGCTATAATTAATATACAATGCTGAAGTTCACTCAGTAATTGTGGTCATGAAGGATGACTTATGCATTAGCAACTGGTTTGTCAGAATCTGAATGGAGTTTATAGGCGAAGTCAGCATTGTACAAGGAATTATACTATATTTATATTCTAGATGAACATATATTGTGTAATACATATAATATACAAAGTACATGTTATAGTTCTTTTTGAACATAAACAATACACAATATTAAAACACAATGCAAAATATACTGCAATATTACACCGTATAAACAACACAGATGCAAAATTTAGAACTGATTGTCCCAAAAAAAAAGAAAAGAAAATCTCTTTAATATCTCAGTTGTTTCTCATAGACAACAATAAGATTAACTGGAGATCAAATGGGACCTGTGCTAAAGTCTCCAGTATTTCAGACAGAGTAATTCTCACTTTTTGACTTGTAGTTTCAAAAGAGACCTCAAAATGTCTCAAACTGAGCTCAGATTTGCCAAGATTCAGTACCAATATCTGCAATCAAAAGATTTCTGTCAAAAAAAAAAAAAAGTGTCAATATGAAAATTTCTCATTAAATTCTTCCAACACAAAATAATCTACTATATTCTATAAAAACTAATTTTTTAGCACTATACACTTTTTCTATATCTCAGACAATTTAGGGTTGATGTAGGGTTCCAGTTTGTTCAAATTGGTGATATTCATTATTATGTATTTATTTTTTCTTCATTTCAAAGTAATACAAAAGGTTGTAATATACTTCTGCGTTGAACCTAGGGCGTAGCCTCTACGCTGGTCTATGCGGTTGTTTGTGTTTATATTTCTGCGTTGTTGTGTCTGCGTTATTCTATGAGTGCACAGCCAAAATGCTAGTGCACTTAAATTCATAAATTTTTAAAGTAATTATACATTTCATAGATAAACAATAGCATTATACTGTAGATCATGGATAAAAAATCTTTTTAGAAAATTATTGTAGCATAAAAAACTACTTCATCAAAGTATGTTGATATATGATTATTATTATACGTGTTGCCTGCCATAAAGAGAGAAACCTAATCATGCACAAATGCTTGCTCTGAAGTCACTTAAATAAAAATAAATAATATGTATGCATATTTTGTCCCTCTGCTATGAAATTTTAAAAAGATTAATTAACGAATTAATTGAATCTATTCATTTGACAATCACAAAACAATTCATATAGGCAATATGACCAACTTAACATGTGTTCTGTTTTCATAACATATGAAATATGATTATTTATTGTACATCATATTGTCAATCATACAGAACAGTCATACAGATCGGAAAGGTCTTGAGTAGAATACAACAAGTATATTGTTTCACTCACATACCAAATATACAGTATGTATATTGAGTAAAAGTAAAATACAGTATAAGTAAACAGTTGTGGCTTTTTGTCACAATTTTTATTTGTAACTTCATGAAACATAGACTATACAAACAGGAGGTGCTCCCGACTGAAACAAGCCCAAATACAATGTGATACCAAGCGTAAAGCTTTAATATGAAATCCAGTGATTATTTCACCCTCAAAAGCACTCATTGTTTCAGCGAGGAAACTTGAGGACAATTCTGTTTCTAGGCGGACTGATGAAAATTCCTGTGTGCTTCTACTCGCAGAAGTTCCAACAAATCAGTCAATCAGATTTGCTCTGTGTGGTTTGAGACCACACAGGTTTCAATTTTGTGTGCTATATGCATCAGACGGTTAGTGCCCGGACTGTGGGCGGTCTGTTGGTGTGTCAACTGAGAATAGATCTCCATTAACACATGGTAGTAACATGCATCTCAAATATGTTTCCTAGGACTACTTGTACTCAGGGGCTGTATGTAAAAAGTAGGGCTGCCCCCAACCAAAGATTTTCCTAGTTGACTAGTAGTCGTTAGTTTAAGCCATAAGACGACTAGTTGTTGCATGTTTATGATATTAATTTAATTATCCAGAGGGAGGGTCTGTTGCTACAAAGCAGACAAATCAAAGCTTTTGTTTTCTTTATAGACACAAAGCATAGTTACATTCTTGGAGAGGCTACAGTGAAGGCTAATCCAATGTTGGTTCAATACAGAAGTATAAATCGCCCTTTCAAACTAGTGTATGCAAATAATATATAGTATTTATTACGTCATGAATTGTTTTGGCCATTCCAAATGTAAACAGGTGTGCAATAATGAGGCGTCATGTACATGTGACACAACATGGGCAGGAACAGACTGCAGTATGCCTGATCCTCCAAAAGTACACGAGCCCAGTGAAGACGAGGGACCCAAGGGTTTGTCTCTTTGCTCTTAAACACATACTATACATACTGTACAGATGATGCATATAATCATAGTCAAATAGTGGCGGGGTTGGGCGTGTCCCCCTCAAAATCTATTGTGGTAACGGCACTGGATGTTGGCAGAAGTACCGGATAATTCTGACTGTGTGTGATCAGAGATAGATTCGAATGATTCGAATTAGCTTCCGTATTCACAGTGCTTATATGCTCCCAGTTTAGCAGCGAGTAGCAGCACAGTCTTTAAGGAGATAATGTGTAAGCTTACTGCCTCTAGATGTTCAAACGGGGAAACTGTTGCACGTTCAGTACCAGCTCTAAGTCCCAGACTGAGAAGGTAGCAGGGCAAGAATGCCTCAGCCATCCAGAACCATGCAGAACATTACTGACCAGAGTGTGTTTGCCCACAGACAAACCACCCAGGGGGTCGTGGCCAATCGTGTCATACACTTTAAGCATGGATGAGATAAGTTCTGCACCTCAATGCTCTTGTAAAAAGTGGAGCACCACTTTACAGCACCCTGGACAGATGGCCAGTCCATCATTGGGCTAACACACACACAGACAAACACATTCAAAATCTCACCTACGGGCAATTCAGAGTCTACAATTCACTTGACCTGCATGTCTTTGTGCTGTGGGGGAAACCGGAGCTCCATGCTGCCCTTGGAAGGATCACTAGTTAGGGAAAAATCACCACTTTATGACATACAGCTGCCTTATTGAGGGGGCCCTTGCCTGGAGACTTTTGAACGAAGACTTGTGAGTCTGTCTTGACAACCAGAAAATAATGACTGTAGAAGCCTTCCTGTGCTTTCTGCACCAGAACTTGCTCAATCGCATCTTTGGAGAGGAGACAATGTTTCTCTGAGCATAACATCAAGGTGGAGGACAAAATGCCTCTGCAAACTGAAACACATAGCTGCTCAAGACTGTGCTCAGTACCCAGACGGAACCCACCACAATTGGGCACAGGGACTCTACTGTGCCTGCCAGTGCTGTATACCTGTGCGACTTAGTCAATTAATGCTAATGGGCCAAGTGTAGCCGCAACTAGGTCTGGCATTTGCGATGGGGCATGGCAGTCTTCTGGCACACCGTCAATGGTAGTGCAACAGTTGCAACACTGGAACCGTATTCTCGTTCCTAGCATACAACATTGAGAACACGAAAGAAGTGTTTTTACATGACAGCCTTCTAGCACATCACCAACAGTAGTAAAAACAGGCATCAAAGTGGCCTGCGATATGTCACAACCCATGGCGTATCGCAGTGAGAGGGCCGCCCATTGAATCACAAAGGCATTTATCGGGCCTTCTTGACACCGGAAGAAAGCCTCTTGCGACATAGCAGAGTTTTGTCATGTCGGCAACAACAGTAAAACAGGCACTGAAGTGACCTGCGTTACAGTTCTATCTAATTTCTGGCTCGCAACGGTGAGGAAAGTGCTTATTTTTTTCTGCCCAACTTTCTTGAAGGTTGAGGAAAAACACTATATATGTCTCAAGTCATTGTGTTGAGACATTGCAGATAACAACAACAAAAACTGTCACGAAATGTTGAGGTAGGACCCAAATGCAGGAGGCAAGTGAAAAAGGGCTTTTATTAAAATAATCAAAAAAACAAAACAAACACTCTCATGAGGGAGAAAATAACACAAACAAGATAAATCAACATAAAGACAGGGAATGAGGAGTACAGGAACAGACTGAAACACAGAGTGACAAACTCATGAACACACAAAACAATCTGGCAAAGACATGAGGAAACAGGGAACAATATATAGAGGTAACACACAAGGAACAGGTGAAATTAATTAACAAAAGGACTTAATGAGAGTGAAGAGGGAACAAGGAGGCGGAGTCAGGGATGCACATGGCAAGACAAAAATTAAGCCATGTGTAAACATACAACAGACACGAGTGCACATGGCGATGAAGAATCAAACACAGCCATGTGCACTCACACAACACACATGACATGGGTGTCAGGATCCTGTCACCACAATAATCATGACTGACAAAGTGACAGGATCCTTACCAAAATTAGAAGTTACAAGCGTCAAGCCACAAACTCGTTCCTGGCTTGTGACAACAGGGAAAGGGAGGGCTGCTAGGCTAAATGAATGTGCCTTATATCTCTGTGTTGAAGCACGGCAGTCTTTTAGATGCCGGCAACAATTAAAAACAGCGCAAGCTGTCCAGTGTTACATGGGAGATGTCATGTTCTTGTTCCCGGCTCACAATGGAGCGAGAAGCAAATTCCTGAAAAACTTAGTCAGGGATGTCACTCCACAGACAATGGGCTGCCCATAGACCTGCCAATTGTGTGGGCAGAGATCCTTGTGGCTGGAGAACCAAGGCGGCAGCACCACAGACCTGGACTCTCACTGAATAGGGAGAATGTCAAGTCTTAATAAGCTGTCTGTGCAGCTCTAGAAATAACAGGCACGGTGGCAAAAGTCAGAGGCATGCTCATGCCTGACAGGTAATTGCTAATGATATAACATACCCCTCATCAAAATCTGAAGCACATGATCATATCATGTGTGCCAATAATGGGGCACAGATAGTCATGGCAGTACTGAACAAGCAAAATCATTTGAGATGGAGAAGAGTAGAGACGGAAGGCTTAAGTGGCGACAAATCATCCTCAAACTCTCTGTGCTCTATATTCCATCCTCAAGCACATCCCTTGTGTGGTCTCTAGGGAGCCATCAAAGGATTAATGCAGGAGAGGGAAGTGGCTTCGGCTTTGTCATAGCGAACAGGAAGAGAAAAAATCTGATGAAATGGAGCTCTGCTCTGGTTTTTATGCCTGTGATGACTTATGCATAGGTGTGGAGCGCCACCTGCGAATGAGATTTGCATGATTTTAAAGGGTTTCAGAGATCGTCAATTCTGAGAATTTCCCATAGCACCAGATACTGAAGCAGCTTCTGTGATAAGTTATTCCTCACAAGAACAAGAACCCACCCTGCTACAAAGACCAGCTTACCCAGAATGCAATTCACATGGTAGTCTAGGCTGGTTAGTGCTGGTTTGCTGCAGGACAAACTGGTGCACCAGCAAAACCTAACTTGAACATCATGGACTTTCTTATGAATCTGGTTAAGCTAAAGCCTGGTAGGGTCACCAGCACACCAGAATCCCTTGCTGGGGGACCAGCACCCAAAACACAATATAAGCTAGTGAACAACAATGCTGGTCTTTTCAGCAGGACAGTAAAAGTCAGTGAGAATTATTATACCTTTTTTCAAAACCTGCCTGTGGTGTTCTAATAATAAGTATTATTATCACAAATAACAGACTGTTATGATGTCATAAACATATCTGCATCTTATAAAAACAAAAATGTGATTTCTTGGAGAAAAATATATATTTTGAGTGTCAGTGAACACAAGTTTATATCCTGTCCTTCCACATTTGTCCAAACAGGTCCTAGTGCTACCAATCTCATCATAGGCTCGATTGCAGGGGCCATCCTGGTGGCAGCAATAGTCCTGGGTGGGACAGGCTGGGGGTTTAAGTAAGCAACAGTCTGCATGTCTTATTCTTATAGGTAACACCATACCTGCAGCTTACACGTGCCACGATTTGGGTTTCTGCTGTAGATGCTGCACTAGTAGAGAGATGCTGAAAAACATCAGGAAAGTCTGTGCCAAGTAATGCAAAACTCTGCAGCAGAACCTCAACCCAGCTTGAAGGGCCCAGCTGAAATCCTGACCTGCATGTTAAAGTTACACATCATAATCAGCAAGCCTCACAGTCTGGCATTCACACCACAAGCTGAATGTACATGGTATAGAAAATATCCTTTTTTCCTAATGTTAGGAGTAGATTTTTCAGAATCTGATTTCAGACCACAATGTTGTGAATTTCAATGTAATTGATTATTGAATTTAGCAACAGCATTTTACTGCTGTAACCTTTTTGGATTCTATCAAAGGCTTGTGGCTTAAACATAACAACTAACTGATCTTTCACACTAGTCATATGCTGGTTGCCTCATACAATGTTTTACTGGTTTTCTAGCTCTCTACAGTGTATAATAGAGCATATTCATATTTAAAGGGACATTTCACCCAAAAATCTAAATTAGTTTACAGTATAATATACTCACATTCATGTTGTTCCAAACACTTTGAGGAACACAAAAGGAAAAGATTAGGGTGCTCATTTTCAAACAATAAAAGTGAATGGGAACTGGTGCTGCCAAGTTCAAAAAACACAATAAAAGCACCTTAAAAGTTGTAAATTACTGTATATTCCATGACTTTTTAAGCCAAAATGTAGTCTTCTGAACAGACAGATTTAAGTCCTTATTTACTGAAAATCTTCCTTGTAGCTCTCAAATCTCATTCGTACTTCTACATATTCAAACAGACACGTTTTGTTCTGTATATGCTAACTCAAAAGAGATTTGAGAGATTTGCCAGAGGGAAAGATTTTCAGTGAATGATGACAAACTTCAGTCTGTTTCACTTTTCAGCTATTGTATGGATTAGAAGACAAAAAAATAGTGCATAAGTCATACATACTACTTTTATCATACTTTTATGGTGCTTTTGGAGCTCAACAGGGTATGTCCTCATTACCTTTCATTGCACCAAAAATAACAGCATGAACATTCTTTATAACTTATATTTATGCATTTAGCAGACACTTTTATCCAAAGCGACTTGCTCAAGGTATACATTGTATCAGTTTAGGTTTTCTGGGAAATCGAACCCATGAATTTAATGTTGCTAGCACCATGCTCTACCAGTTCAGCTACATGAACCCAGTTGAGCTACAGGAATTTAGGCTTTTGAGTTGTGGTGTTGGAACGACATGATGGTTAGTAAAAGAAAAATGCTGACAGAATTTTTATTTTTGGTTGAAGTATTTCTTTAAGTGATAAAGTAAGTGGGCTTAAGAAATGAAGGAATGTGGCGAGACGTCATCATAACCCTTACACTCTCTTTCAGTCCTGTGTAATCTCAAGAGGAGTGCAGGGTATCAGCCTTTGTGCCCATGACATGTGCTCGTCACCTCCTTTGTTGGGAGCACCAGGATCTGTCTCCTTCTGGAGGGGTTGGCTGGCACACCCACCTGGTACAGCCCTGGTCTACATGACCACTTCCAGATAAAGTGACACCTCACTCTCTCATACAGTTGTCCCATGCATGGGGGTTTTCAGGAAAATCCTTTAAGCTTTGCAGTTGAAGGGTCATCTACTGATGTCATCTGAAGGAGCGATCACATTGATAGTGACTACATTGTGGGAAGTCGCCAAGTTGCTGTTCTTTTAGTTGCTAGTGAGCGTTCCAGCTCATCATCATCTAATTATACCAAATTAATTGGTAGTCGGTGCATGGCGTCACAGTTTATTTGCATAAAGATGAAATCTGCTGTGCCAGTGAAATGGCACCTCAAAATTAAAAAGATGCTTCCAGATGATTTTTGCAGCAAATTGCTGTCAGTATGAACACCTCTTAAAGGTGTGTTTGCACTGACAGTTATAAAATTGTAAGAGGTTGCCAAGCTGTTGTACTGTTGGATGCTAGTAAGCATTCTGAACTTCTCAACTGCAGTTTTCAAATGCTTCTTGAAGTAAATCACATGTTCCACCTAGTGTCTTGTTGTTGCATTGAGTTGCTGAGTTGCAGTTGCATCGACACTGTTTCTGAGATGCATCAAATCACCAATTCTCATTGAAAATGAATGATTTCTGGCCTTTGTCCCTGAATATTGCTGTCAATGTGAACGCACTTTAAGATCTACCCCCTTCTGAACATCACATGTACACTTAGCGTGGTTTGTTCGTCTTGAAGCAATCTCATTCAGTCAGTCAATTTCTGTTCATCTGCTAATGAAAGGCATGGCGACACAGTGCTTCTCTCTGTAGTGAAGATTTTTTTGCTTCAGTTCCACAATGTAGATTGTATATACAACAGAGTATGTGAGTGGAGTGGAGCTGCAGCAGCTTCCTCTTCCTTCATTCCTGCACAATATAATCACTCCACTCACACACCACTCTGGGTCTTCCCATTTACTGCTCCTTAATAGCTCCCCTCTCACTGGTGAGACACCAC
Organism: Moxostoma hubbsi; assembly: GCA_032164185.1. Lineage (NCBI taxonomy): Eukaryota > Metazoa > Chordata > Actinopteri > Cypriniformes > Catostomidae > Moxostoma > Moxostoma hubbsi. The sequence continues at coordinate 17,486,332 of JAVLUX010000047.1, read as the reverse complement.
ATGTTCATGTCATAGCAATATTTGCCCCTAGTTACCATTGTAATATGTTTGTGCATCTCTGGACACAATATACACTGTATTAAGTAGCGCTGCCAATTTAACTAATTAATTTAACCTGTTTAATTATTTAAATAAAATAATGCATTTAATTATGCCAAACGTATGTATTTCCTACCATCTGAGCAATTCAAGCTTTAAGCACATGTAACTTTGTGTTTTAATGAGCCACATCAGCAAGGGCAATCAACATACCTAAACCAACCTCACAAGCAGTAGAGCCACAGAATGAGAGATATTCACACAGGACGTGTTCTTGACTGCGTGCGTGATCTCGAATACAGGGATCTCGAGACACAATTTTCAATGTTGCAACTACTTTTAACTTGACACAATGTCCTAAAAACGTACCTAGTTATGACGCTGAAAACCAGTGAGATGCTACAAAAGCATCTGTCTGCCATGTATGCAATGAATTCTTTCATGTAATTGAAAGACATGTGAAGTCATGTAATTCAATTGGTTAAACATTTTCATCAATTGACAGCCATTGTATTATGTCAAATCATATTTCCTTCCATACAGTTGTGAAAGTGATGCATTCGTATGATTTTATTATTCAAAATTTCATATAGACAACTAATCTAAAAGGAAAGAGTGACGTATTACCCACCTTCAGATTTTATTTTCATTTCATCATGTTTTTCTCAACACATATTTACCATAATTTCACAACAAATTGTTAGTCACCCCATCCACTCATACTGTTATAGGACTTTAACATGTTTTATGCTTGGGATGAAGCGGTGATGGAAAGTCTGATCTTTTTGCAAACCAGTTCTTTCGAACAGTTTGTTACAATGAACCGTTTAAAAAAAACAATTCACAGTTTCTTTTATGTTCTCGTGTAATGATATCACTGTACATAATGCTAATACCCCAGCATTGTGGAAAACACACGCAAACACATTCAATAAAGACATATGTAAGGGCACATTGCTGATTGTTATATTTTATCAGGGTTGGGTATCAGAAGTATCTGTATTCCACTACAGTTATAACTTAAATCATTAGTAATTAGAATACAGTTACATTCAAGAAGTATTTTGATTACTGAACAGATTAATTTGCATTTTATTGTTATTTGTTTCATTTAATATTTAGTCCTTTCAGATGGAAAACATTTATATATATAAATGATGCGATCCAATGTGCATTTGAACAGTGGTGAAACACTTTCTTATGATGTGAAGAAATAGAAATATACCTTGTGTAAATTGTTCAGCTTTACGCTAAGCAAAAATGCTATTTCTAGCCATTTTACGTTTATGTTACCAGGCACGATCATATTTTTTTATCAAGAAAATTAATGTAAGATCATAATTTATTTTTTTTCTAGTAAGATCTTTTATATTAGGGCAAAAGTCATATTCTTGATAACAATTTTTGTATTGTTTTCCTGCAAAAATATCTAAAAATCCTTAAAACAAGATACATTTTTTTAGAAACAATACTGCAAAAGATATTTAGGTTTTTCAGAGAATGCATTTTTAACGAGTAGTTTGTCTTACTGTACTGGCAGTTTTTATAGTCAGAACAAGTGAAAAAAAATCTACCAGTGCTGAAGAAGTAATCCAAAGTATTTAGAATACGTTAATGGCCTTTTGCATGTATTCTGTAATCTGTAGTGGAATACATTTCAAAAGTTAGCCTCCCAAACCTGCATTTTATTCAATTAAGTTATCAGTGATTCATTCAGTGATCTTACATCTTGGATACGTTTCTATGTATATATTCTATGTGTCTAAAGCATATAAAGTGAATAAACGTGTCTTAATCAACTCACCATTTTTCAAACCGTGATCATAACAAATTCAAATGTAAACATGCACAATACTTAAAATTGATTTACATCTCTTGACTGAAATTTTTCTTCCCCTCATTTAAGTCTTCGGTTCATGCATGCTCATCAGCTGCTCACTCATCAGTTCTCAGTATTTCTAACATGTCCAAGAGAGGCAATTCTCAGTTCCCCTTCTGTCACTCATTCGATGTTGTGTTGATGTAGTGACACTAGGGGTCGATCTTGAGAGCCCCATACACCCTCAGATCTTTGAGAAAAGGCCAATGAGAAGAATTTCCATGCCACTCCCCCCGACATATGGGTATAAAAGGGAGCTGGAATGCGGATTCATTCAGATTTCTTCTTCAGAGCAGAGAGGTTGTATATCAGCAAGCTGAGTACTACTACTATTCCATTTGCCTCTTCATAAGCGTGTGCTGTTGGCTATATGGCGCATTCCAGCAGCTTTCTCTCCGCTCTGCACTCCTCTACAGATTATACCCCTGGGCGCTTCAACAGCACTTTAAAAGAGTATTTCCTCTAAAGAGTATATTTCCTCTATTAGAGCAGGCACATTGACGTTGAACATCTTTTTAAAGACTTATCTTTTTAAAAATACCCTTCCATCTCTGTGCAGTTCCTGGATGCGGTCGTTACCTCTCCGCCTCTGACAATCACGATCATTGCCTCACGTGTCTGGGCCAAAATCACATTGAGGAACCTTTCATGGATGGATCATGTTCTCATTGTGAGGTCCCCACCGCCAGTCCTTCTACCATTGGGTACGAGGCCATCCTGGTTGATGCTGAAGGCGATTTTGGGGCTTCAGTGCTACGGTTCAACCAGGTAATCCCTATGGACCGCCCACTCCCCGGTACGCTCGTTTGCTCCCCTTCCAGTTCTGGGATGAGACAGGCAGCTCGTCTCAGTGCCAGCCTAATGTCTCTTTCGGAGCTTGCGAGCCAAATGAGATGTCGATCGCTGCATCGGAGAGCACCTTGGACTCGACCGGGCTGCCGCGTTTGGGTGTGGTAGCTCAGTCTTAGGCCGACGCGGAGCAGACCGCCATGCTTGCCCAGGCCGCCGCGCATGTTGGGCTTGAGTGGACCGCTCCACCTGCTCCTGAGCACTCACGGCTTGAAGACTGGTTTCTGGGAACGGCATGCCGCTTGTGGCCACGCCCCTCTCCAGTCCCCTTCCTCCCGGAGGTGCACGACAAGCTGACGCAATCATGGATGGCACCTTTCGCTGCCTGAACCCGATCCTTCAGCTCATTTGCGCTGGCACACAGCTGGCCCTATGGGCTGCGCAAGTATGTTTTACCCCCAGTGAGCCTACTTGCACAGGTTCTGTGCAAGGTCAGGGATGACAAGGAGCAGGTCACTCTCGTGGCTCTGTTTTGGCCCACCCAGACCTGGTTCTCGGACCTCACGCTCCTCATGGCAGCACCTCCCTGGCAAATTCCCCTGAGGCAGGACCTTCTTTCTCAGGGGCGGGGCACCCTCTGGCACCCACGCCCAGACCTCTGGAATCTCCATCTCTGGTCCCTGGATGGGATGCAGAAGACCTAACTGGTCTACCGCCCGCAGTGTTTAACACAATCACTCAGGCCAGAGCTCCTTCTATAAGGCATCATTATTCCCTGAAGTGGCATATCTTTGCTAAGTGGTGTTCTTCCCATCACGAAGACCACCAGAGGTGTGCAGTCGTGTCAGTGTTTTCCTTCCTGCAAGAAAATTTGGATGGCGGATGTCCCCCTCCACTCTCAAGGTCTATGTAGCCCCCTTGCAGGTTCGAGCACACTCCACAAGGAGTGTGGCATCCTCGTGTGCACTTGCCAATGGCACCTCTCCAGCTGACATCTGTAGAGCAGTGGGCTGGGCAACACCCAATACTTTCATGAAATTTTTAAATCTCTAGGTTGAGCCATGTTCTTTCAGGTACGCGGGGCAGCTGGCCGGGTATACTGCTTGTTTATACCGTCTTTCCCCTCCACGAGGTGAAGCCATATGTTCTTCTCTCCCATGCGTGTTCACAATATGTGAACCCTGGATGTCCTTCCTCCTAGCCCTCTGCCTCACGTAGTTGGACCCAGTACATGTGCTAATGTGCCCTGTACTGTGGTAAGTGCTCCACAGGTCTCGGTTACCCCGGTAACCTCCTGCAATGTATCTTCTGTGGTATGGTCTCCCTTTTGGAAGACCCGTGTCTCCCTTGCCCTCTCTGCCTCGGTCGCTGCATTTGTAGAGATCCTCCCCTATGAAGGGCAGGACCTACTGCCACGCCTCTTCCATGTGCAGCCTCGGGCCCATATGATGTATTCACCACTTTTTACCCTCCCCTTCAGTGCAAGGTGTGGTCTCCTTGGGGTCTTTTCCCCCTGAAAGAATAGGAAGAATATTTGTATGGGGCCTTTATATGCTTATAAAATGCTATATAGCTATATATCTATATAGAATCTATATAGAAAAACTTAGAGAGTGGGGCGTCTGGGGAGGCTACGTGCAGTCTGAGTGCATCTGTTCCTACGCTCACAGATGCTTGCCTACACCTGCATTGGCAGTTCACGTGACACAGTTCAGCCATGTGGCGTTTCATATAGGGACCAATAGTGTCACTACATTGACACAACATTGAGTGAGTGACAGAAAGGGAACATCTTGGTTACTGTCGTAACCTCCGTTCCCTGATGGAGGGAAGGAGATGTGTCCATCTTGCCACAGGCTTTACATCACCGCTGTAATGGCTGGGACCTTGTCTCGGCTCATCAGTGCAAAATGAGTCCACATTCCATCTCCCTTTTATACCTGTATGTCGGGGGAAGTGGCATGCAAATTCTACTTGCCAATTCTCATTGGCCTTTTCTCAAAGATCTGAAGGTGTCTAGGCCTCTCAAGATCGACCCCTAGTGTCACTACATCGACACAACATCTCATTACCTCCATCAGGGAACAGAGTATCCGAGACATTCAGTGTATTGGTGACACAAAAACTGCTGCGACCGGATCATCATCATAAGAAACATACACCATTTGGCTCATTTCGAGTCATAGTGTCAGGCACGTCCAAGAGACAGGTTAAGACAGAGTAAAGTGGATCAGTGTTGATTCGAGACACAAATGGTTTCAAATGATTCGGTGAACTGGTTCAACTCATTCACTGAAAAGAACTGGTTCAAAAGAATGATTTATTCACAAATTGGACATCACTAATGAAGCAATATCAACATGAACCTGAAGCGACAGAGAGAGCCCTGATGCTCTGATTAAAAAAAAAAAAAAAAAACACTTCTCACTCCAGGCAGGGAAATAGCTGCAGACGTAGCTCCAAAAAGGGACTTCAAATCACCATTAAAGGTATACGGAGCCCCTAACTAATCCTTTCCCTAACCTTATCCATGAGTGGATGTGATGCCCCCTTTTGGAGTTGGTGCAACCCTCTTTTGGAGTAACCCTGCACCCTTTTGGAGATTCTGGGACCTACTTGTCCCACTCGGCTGTCACTACGCACTGCTCACATACTGTGTTATGGTCCATGTGTGAATGCTAACATTGACTTAATGTAGAATTTCATGTTTTTAATTGGATTTTGTGGAGCTGAAACAGTTAGTTATGGTGTAATTCATTTTAAACAGCAATGTATTGTTTGCCAATAAATGTTTTCTTCCCTTTTCTTCCAAACAACAAGAAATGTGAAACGGCGAGGATATGATCCAAGTGCTTCTGCCATCTAGTGGACGGACAGGAACGCTGCTCTCCAGAGCTTCTTTACTCAGCTGGGCTGCTGTTTTTGCTGCTCTTTTCTGGTATTAGTTATACTTGAAAATATTATACTGCCATACAAAGTGAAAAAGCAGTAACTACACCAGCTTCAAATTAAATTAAATAGCTTATTTTTTTTTTCATCCATGGATTATATAATAGTCTCACTCTGTTTTGATTTTTTTATCTGAGCATATAGAATCAAACCTAACCCTAACCCAACTTGATTTTGCTTTTTACTTAATTTTGACAAAATGTGTAGTTACTATATTTTGCCTTTGCAGGGCAGTATACTATACACAATAGTGAATAATTAAACCAACAATACCTTAGTTATGTAGATCCACAAACTTTTATAAACAACGCTTTCTCTTAAAAAGCCATCTTTATTGACATATCCTCTCACCAACCAGCCTAGTAGATCATCCTTGCAGAATCATACAAAGTCACAAACACATAGCTTGGCCTTGGCACCCCAATTGAAAATTTTGCATGACTAAGCAAATGCCAATTATCAGCTGAAAAGAGCATTACAATTTATGAAGAGATTAAACCCATTGCATAACAGCACATTTTTGCAAACAAGATCTGAAACACCCATCATTACTTGATTTTTTTTAATTTGATAGAGGTAGTTAATAGCTGCATTCCTTAAGCACAAAGTATATTTCAGTTAGACTTATACACCAGGTGTCTGCATATGGGACAGGTGACATAAATTTAATCATCAGCAGAGTGCTCAAGCACTGAACATATTTATGGATGCACATGTGCCTGGAAATATTTGCACTAATTAGTGGGCCCACAATATGGCAACACTCACCAAAGGGCCGTTGCGTTCAAAAAGAAGTGCAAGAAGATGGAAGTACAACAGGAGACAAAGGTGGAAACAACAGCTGTGGATATCCGCATTAAGAGCATGTGTGTAAGGTCAGGACAAAGCTGCATTTGTATACAGTGAGGAAAATAAGTATTTGAACACCCTGCTATTTTGCAAGTTCTCCCACTTGGAAATCATGGAGGGGTCTGAAATTGTCATCGTAGGTGCATGTCCACTGTGAGAGACATAATCTAAAAAAAAAAAATCCAGAAATCACAATGTATGATTTTTTAACTATTTATTTGTATGATACAGCTGCAAATAAGTATTTGAACACCTGTCTATCAGCTAGAATTCTGACCCTCAAAGACCTGTTAGTCTGCCTTTAAAATGTCCACCTCCACTCCATTTATTATCCTAAATTAGATGCACCTGTTTGAGGTCGTTAGCTGCATAAAGACACCTGTCCACCCCATACAATCAGTAAGAATCCAACTACTAACATGGCCAAGACCAAAGAGCTGTCCAAAGACACTAGAGACAAAATTGTACACCTCCACAAGGCTGGAAAGGGCTACGGGGAAATTGCCAAGCAGCTTGGTGAAAAAAGGTCCACTGTTGGAGCAATCATTAGAAAATGGAAGAAGCTAAATATGACTGTCAATCTCCCTCGGACTGGGGCTCCATTCAAGATCTCACCTCGTGGGGTCTCAATGATCCTAAGAAAGGTGAGAAATCAGCCCAGAACTACACGGGAGGAGCTGGTCAATGACCTGAAAAGAGCTGGGACCACCGTTTCCAAGGTTACTGTTGGTAATACACTAAGACGTCATGGTTTGAAATCATGCATGGCACAGAAGGTTCCCCTGCTTAAACCAGCACATGTCAAGGCCCGTCTTAAGTTTGCCAATGACCATTTGGATGATCCAGAGGAGTCATGGGAGAAAGTCATGTGGTCAGATGAGACCAAAATAGAACTTTTTGGTCATAATTCCACTAACCGTGTTTGGAGGATGTCATGATATTCAGCTGACACTTGATGATGAACTCAGAGTATCTTTTTATTTAACATATTCAGTTGTCGAACAAAACTCACAGCGCTCTCTCTCTCACTTGTCTGTCTAACCCCGCCCCTGTTTCCAGGCAACCCAGGACCCTGCAGCTAACAGTCAATCACAAACTGATACACATATCACCACAGAGGAAGAAGAATGATGAGTACCATCCCAAGAACACCATCCCTACTGTGAAGCATGGGGGTGGTAGCATCATGCTTTGGGGGTGTTTTTCTGCACATGGGACAGGGCGACTGCACTGTATTAAGGAGAGGATGACCAGGGCCATGTATTGCGAGATTTTGGGGAACAACCTCCTTCCCTCAGTTAGAGCATTGAAGATGGATCGAGGCTGGGTCTTCCAACATGACAATGACCCGAAGCACACAGCCAGGATAACCAAGGAGTGGCTCTATAAGAAGCATATCAAGGTTCTTGTGTGGCCTAGCCAGTCTCCAGACCTAAACCCAACAGAGAATCTTTGGAGGGAGCTCAAACTCCGTGTTTCTCAGCGACAGCCCAGAAACCTGACTGATCTAGAGAAGATCTGTGTGGAGGAGTGGGCCAAAATCCCTCCTGCAGTGTGTGCAAACCTGGTGAAAAACTACAGGAAACGTTTGACCTCTGTAATTGCAAACAAAGGCTACTGTACCAAATATTAACATTGATTTTCTCAGGTGTTCAAATACTTATTTGCAGCTGTATCATACAAATAAATAGTTAAAAAATCATACATTGTGATTTCTGGATTCTTTTTTTAGATTATGTCTCTCACAGTGGACATGCACCTACGATGACAATTTCAGACCCCTCCATGATTTCCAAGTGGGAGAACTTGCAAAATAGCAGGGTGTTCAAATACTTATTTTCCTCACTGTATCTCGAGTCTGAAGAACTATAAAGACATCTTTAAAAGTAAAGTATTTGATAGCAGCTGTAGTGTGCATGCCACAACCACCTGTGTTTGCACACACAGTTAAAATGAGTAAACATTTAAAGGCTTAGCAGGGGCACAACTACAAATTTGTTGAGGGGTATACAACATCAATGTTGGCACCCCCTCCCCCACCAATACACACACACCCACACACACATACTACAACACAGATAAAAGTCCAAAAATCCATAGGCAAATTATGTGACCATTGGAGCCCTTTTGAACTTTATGAAGGTGACAAAATATTACACACCTAGAACGGAGCCATTAATAACTTAACATTTTTCAAACTGCTTCAAGATTTAAAATTTTTAAATCAAGAATTCAATAAAAAAAAATTAAAACTTAATGTGATACCAATTATTTAATTCAAACTTTTATATTTAGAATTTAGTTTAGAATGTTTAGACGAACAGTCATGTGCATTGCAAGAAAAACAAATTATTAATTTAATTTTATCTGCATTGATTTTTTTCCATCCAAACAGAAAAATAAAGAGGCTTAATTGTTCAACATGACTGATTCTGAACTAAGTCTCTCCATCACACATTTATTTGCCCAATTTCTTGGATTTTGTCGATAATTGATCTAGGTGTTGTTTAAAAATTCCTGAGAAAATTTACTCCCACCACATCCAATGGTTTCTCATGTCCTGTTTGACAGCGACACAACAACAGGCAGAGGTAGGAAAGTGCAGCAACATTAGTTATGGTTAGAAAACCGAGCCCAAATTTCGGTTGGACATGGCTAAATATAAAGCAATTGAAGCCCATCCCAAACATACAGCGATTTTTGCATAACCGTGACAGTAAAGAGACTCGTAAATTGCCCGTAAACGTTATGCTGGTTTCACATATCCTCTGTGAGCAGTGTATGAGCAGTGCGTTTTAGTTTCGGCACCCATGTTAACAGATTACACCCTTCACTTTGCAAGTGTGAGTAGTGAGGTGAAGTGTCCCAGACACAGCAGTGAGCAGATAGTTTTGCTGCCAATCCTATTTTTGCCGTGCATCTCACACTGAACTCAGTGGCTCTGGGTACTGTAGAAAACTAAAATAATCAGGAGATTTTAGAAAAGAATCAAAAACAAATAAACAATATTTAAACTGAACCAACTATACACTACAATTTATTGGTCTGAATCCAAACAAACACAAAATAAAGGAAAGAATAAATAAATAAACTGCAGGACTAATGCTCGTATTGTTTATATACAGAGACAGTTTAGAAGAGACTGGTATTGAAAATGGAACTCCCCCTTACAGATAAAAGAGGCAATTACCTTTTAGATAAAGACATTGCCTGTCAATCCACTCAAGTATGCGCATGCACATTAGCTGACCCAGCCTGAAAAAAGTGTTAGCGTAATCTGAGGTAAAGCAGCACAATTTATGATACTATTGTTGTCAGATTTTACTGCTGATTTTAAATATGTTCTTTGATCGTAATATTGACCAACCATTTTGGAAATTTGGAGTCTTTCCACATTCAAGTAAATAGGAGCTGTACTTTTATGACACTTGTTTGCTGCCCAGCTTGCCCGAGATCATTCCAAATGTGACCACTGAGTGGACTGACTTGCCTTGAAAGGGGCTTTGATATATTAACCAATCATGACCAAGTACACTGATAAACAAGTGCAAGTCACTGCCTGCCATTGCTCTCTGAACCTTGAAAAGAGACCCGGCCAAAGTGAAAGCCCAAATGCAACGCGTTGCTCATGCCACGCTTATGCCCTGCTAATGGAGGATATGTGAATCCGACATTAAATGTCAGTTAACTTCAAGAGTTTCTTCAAGAATTTCAGTGATAAAGTGATAAGTTAAGCCGACAAATATCTCTATCCACTTGGGCAATTTTTTCTTAATTATAAATCAGTGTTTTTCATTTTCCATCTTTGTTTTTCTGTTCAGTGCTCCAGGCCAGAATGCATTCCCCCTCTGAACATTTTTGTCATGTGACAGTCAGAGCATCATCAGTAGACAGAGTGTGAGCAGTAGCTTTGTAGTTATCTCTTGATAAACTGAAATAAATAAATAAAAATGCATATTTGAACCCATTTATAATGCTAAGAAAATTTTAAGATAATCAAATAAAAGTTAAAATACATTCTTTCATTATTATTACATTCACTGAAAAACCAAAGTATACTTTGGGCAGAAGCCTAGATGTGCGTTCATTAAACCGTTTCATGGAGTCCTTAAGATGCTGAACTAAGAAGAAGCATCACTTTTATATACTTGCTGATCATTTGATCTTTTTAATTAATTTTACTGTTTTATCAGAATGTTTTAATTTTTTTTTGACACTGTGCACTGAGTTATCTGTTAGTATTCTGCCTTTTGCTGTCACCTGGGGCTGTGTGTAGGATGTATGTGAATACATCTATAGATGCTATATGTCACCATCTACTTTAAATTAGGAGCTGATTCTAAGCAAAAGATCTAAAAAAAAAAAAACACAAGTTTGGATGCTATACAGAGCATTTTACTGTTATGTTGTTTCCCCTGTAAGGTTGAGGTAGCATTAAAGCAACTTTTAAAACACCTGCAATAATTCTGATCCATATATATATATATACACTACCGTTCAAAAGTTTGGGGTCACCCAAACAATTTTGTGTTTTCCTGAAAAGTCACACTTATTCACCACCATACGTTGTGAAATGAATAGAAAATAGAGTCAAGACATTGACAAGGTTAGAAATAATGATTTGTATTTGAAATAAGATTTTTTTTACATCAAACTTTGCTTTCGTCAAAGAATCCTCCATTTGCAGCAATTACAGCATTGCAGACCTTTGGCATTCTAGCTGTTAATTTGTTGAGGTAATCTGGAGAAATTGCACCCCACGCTTCCAGAAGCAGCTCCCACAAGTTGGATTGGTTGGATGGGCACTTCTTGCGTACCATACGGTCAAGCTGCTCCCACAGCAGCTCAATGGGGTTCAGATCTGGTGACTGCGCTGGCCACTCCATTACCGATAGAATACCAGCTGCCTGCTTCTGCTCTAAATAGTTCTTGCACAATTTGGAGGTGTGTTTAGGGTCATTGTCCTGTTGTAGGATGAAATTGGCTCCAATCAAGCGCTGTCCACTGGGTATGGCATGGCGTTGCAAAATGGAGTGATAGCCTTCCTTATTCAGAATCCCTTTTACCCTGTACAAATCTCCCACCTTACCAGCACCAAAGCAACCCCAGACCATTATATTACCTCCACCATGCTTAACAGATGGCGTCAGGCATTCTTCCAGCATCTTTTCATTTGTTCTGCGTCTCACAAACGTTCTTCTTTGTGATCCAAACACCTCAAACTTGGATTCATCTGTCCACAACACTTTTTTCCAGTCTTCCTCTGTCCAATGTCTGTGTTCTTTTGCCCATCTTAATCTTTTTCTTTTATTGGCCAGTCTCAGATATGGCTTTTTCTTTGCCACTCTGCCCTGAAGCCCAGAATCCCGCAGCCGCCTCTTCACTGTACATGTTGACACTGGTGTTTTGCGGGTACTATTTAATGAAGATGCCAGTTGGGGACCTGTGAGGCGTCTGTTTCTCAAACTAGAGACTCTAATGTACTTATCTTCTTGCTCAGTTGTGCAACGCGGCCTCCCACTTCTTTTTCTACTCTGGTTAGAGCCTGTTTGTGCTGTCCTCTGAAGGGAGTAGTACACACCGTTGTAGGAAATCTTCAATTTCTTAGCAATGTCTCGCATGGAATAGCCTTCATTTCTAAGGACAAGAATAGACTGTCGAGTTTCAGATGAAAGTTCTCTTTTTCTGGCCATTTTGAGCGTTTAATTGACCCCACAAATGTGATGCTCCAGAAACTCAATCTGCTCAAAGGAAGGTTAGTTTTGTAGCTTCTGTAACGACCTAAACTGTTTTCAGATGTGTGAACATGATTGCACAAGGGTTTTCTAATCATCAATTAGCCTTCTGAGCCAATGAGCAAACACATTGTACCATTAGAACACTGGAGTGATAGTTGCTGGAAATGGGCCTCTATACACCTATGTACATATTGCACCAAAAACCAGACATTTGCAGCTAGAATAGTCATTTACCACATTAGCAATGTATAGAGTGTATTTCTTCAAAGTTAAGACTAGTTTAAAGTTGTCTTCATTGAAAAGTACAGTGCTTTTCCTTCAAAAATAAGGACATTTCAATGTGACCCCAAACTTTTGAACGGTAGTGTATATATATATATATTTATATATCTATCATGTTTTATCTGTTAAACTTATCCTACCACCCAATTGTAGCTGTTGACCCAATCTGTTTCTCTGCTTTTCTATACATTATAATCAGACCTATAGTCTTTGTTATCCATCTTGATCTCCTTCAATTCTCAGTGCTGACCCTACTGAAAGTGATTGATTTTCTGCATGAATTCACTATAATGGGCTTTATTACTCTGTATGTATGACGTATGAGTGCCCAAACCCATAAGAATATATATATATATATTCAAAATTTATCATCGAGATTTTGCTGTGCTAAATGTGCATGTCAGCTACAAAATGTTTATTTACTATGCAAAAGAATTTGTTGCACAAAGAAGGGGTTGAAAGCTGCCCCTGTTTTTGTTTCGCCATGAGTTACAGTATGCTGCGCTTGACATACTAGAAAAAAAAAAAAAACTTTGTTGCTCATTATCCTTTTAATAAAAAAATTATGAATGTATTCCCTTTTCTTAAAAAGATAAGCTAATTTGGCAGAAAAAAAAAAATCCCAATTACTTTTAAACAGATTTTGGACACGTGCCTCCTATATTTTCTCAGTGTTTCATTTGCACTGTTATTGAGACTAAACGTACCTGCATTTACCTGCTGTTGTTACTCATAGAAATACATCATGCATATCAAAATAAGCCATCAAAATAAACAATAAAATCAATAATATTTCATAAATCTGTGTCTGAGTTAATGTACTTGTGTATTCTGAGTGTCAATCTTTCAGCTGATAAAACATTAAAAATACTTGTTTCCAAAAATGTCTGAAAAACAAGTTGTTGTGAAAATTATATGTGACCTAGGACATGTACAGCGTTTTGAACAGACTGTACTTCTGTTCCTCACTGCCTCATTTTACTGATGTCAATGCACCAAATAGTTAAAGATTTGATGTATTAAAGGTAAAAGTATTAGAAAAGTTCATTTCCACAGAGTTGTTCCAAACAATTATAGAATATAATAGAAAGTATGAGATTACACTTTATAGATGTCAGAACAGAAGAAGACCACTATATAAGGAGGAACACAAATGCAGGTTTATTTATGCAAAAGAAAACACTGGTAAGCACCAACTGAAAAAAACTGTAATCAAAACAATGAAGAAAAAGGCTTAGCGCTTTAAATAAATCACAGTAGGACCAGGAACACGATCTGGGTAGCTCAAGATGAGACTAGACAATGAAGAGTGCTTTGTGAAAGTGTATATATAGAGTCCATGATGAGATCGTTATCGGCTGTCAGGTGTGGATGATTTTAATTCAGGAGACTTAGATGGGGGAAACAAGGGAGCAGAGTCTGACGAGGGTGTGACAGTACCCATGACTTAGACGAGGAAGGGGAGATCTGGATTAGGGTGCTTGAGGGCAGGCACTGAGGTGAATGCTGATTTTAATTCTGGAAGGCCTCTATAGCTTGTGATGAACAGGTTAGTGCTTTTGGGCTTATTTTTCAGGAGGTTGGTGAGTGGTGCACTACCGTGCTGAAGTTCTAGATAAACCACTGGTAAAAGTTGGCGAAACTGAGGAAACTCTGCAACTGCTTCATTGTAGATGGTTGGGACCAGAAAGTTACTGCCTGTATTGTCCATTTGGATGCCACTGGGACTGATGATGTAACCAAGGAAAAGTATGGAGGATTGGTTGAATGTGCACTTTTCAGCTTTGAGGTACAGGCAGTGGACGTGAAGGCGTTGCAGGACCAGTCTTACATGATGGACGTGTTCTTCAAGGGAATAGGAGTAGATAAGGATATCATCGATGTAGATTGAGAATTGATGGAGAATGTCACAGAAGTTCTCATTCATGCAAGACTGAAACACTGAGGGGGCATTGACTAGTCCATACGGCATAACCCGATATTTGTAATGCCCACTGGAGTTGATGAATGCAGTCTTCCACTCGTCCCCCTCACGGATGCAAATTAAGTTGTAGCACTATGAAGATCGAGTTTTGAGAAGATGTTGGCCCCTCTCAGTAGTTCCAGGGCCGCATGTACCAGGAATAAGGGACACCAGAACCTCATGGTGATGTCATTGAGGGCACTATAGTCGATACAAGGTTGGAGACCTCCATCATTCTTGGCCACAAAAAAGAAGTTTGAGGTGACTGAGGAAGTGGATGGACAGATGTAACCTTGCTTCAGAGCTTCCTCTACATTCTCTTCCATGGCATGTTGTTCAGGGAGAGGCAGAGGATAGACAGAGGATGGGTTGACCAGGAGATAACAGGATTGTGATGGAGGAGCCATGGGAGACCAAGAATGACATCTGCAGTGGAATCAGGGAGAACAAGAAGAGTTAAAGATTCAGTGTGGATGGCACAAACCTTGAGAGTGATGGGTTCTGTCTGGAGGGTTATAAATCCTGCACCAATCGTTTTTCAGTTTTCGGAGAGAATGGGATTGGGTTTGGTGACTGGGAAGACCTGGATGTTGAGTTGGTTAATGATGGAAGACAAGCTGAAGTTGCCTGCAGAGCTGAAGTTAATAAGTGCATGTATAGTATGAGAAGATGAGGAGGAGAAAATAATGGTTAGTGGGAATGGACTGAAGTGTGTAGGTTCACAGGTGATGGAGCTTACCAGAAGCTTAGGTGGTCAGGCAGGACAGCGAGGAATCAGGTGGTCCGCTGCTCCACAATAGAGGCAAAGGTTGTTATTAAGTCTCCTCCTCCACTTGGCTGGTGTCAGATGGGTGGAATTTACTTGCATGAGTTCCTCGTCCACTGGTTTAGGTATGGTGATGGGTGGTGGAATGGTTACAAGTTCCACAGAACTTGTTGATCAATGCGGATGTAGTGTTGAATGAGATATTCCAATCCCAGTGAGGGTGTAATTGGAGCCTACCATTCAGCCCTTTGTGATAGTGGGTTAATAATGCAGGTTCGTTCCAATGGCTAGCAGCAGCAAGAAAGAGTAAATGAAGAGCAAAACTGGAGATGGACAGACTGCCGTGCTGAAGCCGACATGGACATCATGGGTGATGGGACCTGACTGTTTCCAGAGGGACTCCACCCACTGGAGGGCCTTCCCAGTGAAAAGAGAGATTATGAAAGTGATTTTGGAGCATGCGGTGAAGAATTGTTGAGGCTGCATCTCAAATGCCAGTGAGCACTGGAGCAGAAAGCCGCTGCACTCTTCAGTGACACCTGTGTAGCTTGTTGAGGTTGCGAGGGGAAACGGAGGACAATGGAGCAGGGGGAAGGAGGAACTGAATGGGATTGGGTGGTGGAGTGGCCGAAGATGTGGCATTTGGGTTGTGACTGGACTGGGTAGAAACGCCAGGCTGGGCTTGAAGAATTTTGTCCAGGAGATGCCAAGCTCACAGAGCCTCTCGCCATGTTGCTGAAGATGCTGTTTGTGGACCACCAGCAGATCTAAGGGAGATGCCGATCCTGCTGGGTTCATGATGTTGGTCTAGTCTTATGTCAGAACAGAAGACAGATGAGTATGGAGGAACCCAAATACAGGTTTATTATTACAAAAGAAATAATATTTATTATTACAAAAGGTTCACGCTAATGGTCGTTACCATCAATCTCAAAAAATCACATTAAAGAACCAGAAATGCAGCACTACAGTAGTCCATATGACTCCTGCATTTTATTCAAAATCTCTTGAAGACAAACGATAGTTTTGTAAATCGTAAAAGACTGTGTTTAATAAATAAATACACAGTCTGCATACAACCTGCTTCACTGAATGAGCGCTGTTCTGTTGACACACACATATTACACAGGCTCCTGATGTGCTGCTATTATTAGATTTCAGAGCAGCGCAATATGTGAGTGCTCCACACACACACAAAAAAACCATCTCAGATGCAGGTGCTTGATAGTTCTTTTAGCTTAAATATCCATTGAGAGTGGCCTACAAACAAACACTCAAAAGTCAACCTGGACTGTTCTGCCAAAATAAAAGGGTTTTAAAGTTAAGAAATTAAGACTGAATTATTATTTTTTTTAATTATTTTTGCATAATAAATGTATAATATTTTCCATTATTTTTATTACTATTATTCAATAAATTGTTAATTAAATATATTATTTTTGTATAGTCAAATTCTTATAGTTTTTAATATTAAAAATATATTTTATCATAAATTCTATTATAAAACATTGTACTAAAAATTACAATAATATTTAAGTTGACTGGGTTCCAAAAAATAACTTTGTGATTAACTTAAGTGAACAAAAAATAAATCAGAATCCAGATACTAGCTGCAAATTTTTTTGCAGAGACCTGGATTCTTTTCTACTAAAGACTTTTACTGAACTTACTATTCATTTTGCAGCTGTATTATCCAGTACTTTGTGATGGAAAATTTTGAGTTAAGTATAAAAGATAGTTAAGAAGTCGCATAGAAGTGTCAGGGCATGTGAAATATAATATTGTTGAACCCTACGTACTGGAACATACAACAAATGATGACTGGAATTTTCATCATACTCTTTATTTTTAACTATATATTTCAAAATGTTGATCTTTTGCCAAGGAGATTAGCTAATCCTAACTATGTCCAATCAAAATGAAGTAAACAAGTATTATGGGAGTTATGTATGCAGTAATGTATATAGCTTCTGAAAAAGAGATTTCTCCGGTTGTATACTAACAAATGAAATAAAAGAGAAACTGGAGTCTGGGATGAGTTACAGTAAGTCTAAATATGTGTGTTAAGAATTAGCCTATGGTAAATCGCTAGCGTGTAGTAACAGAATACAAGATTATCGGATTGAGTGAATATTGACTGCGGGCAGGATGCTGCCAACCTCTCAGTGGATTCAAAGTTGTATCGGGCTGGGAAACTTGGAGACCAGCATTAGTTAGGTAGTTTAGGGAATCTATTTCTATTTTGGGTAAGTACTGAAAATTTCCACAACAACTTGGTAACAATAATTTTTTTCTTAATAGGCTACACGTTTTTATCTGATTTATCTAACCCGTTTTATATATTTTTTTTAATATTTTATAAAAAAGAATGTGTAGTTAGTGTCAGGAAGTGTGAGACAGAGACCCAATAGCAGAGGAACAATTCAAATTATTTATTTACAATGGAAAATGACAAATTAAACTGTGCTGACAAAAACTGGCGATCCTAGCACCAGCTGCAGCTATGGGGAACCCTCCACTGGCGATTCGTGGGTGGCGAGAAAAGGTGTACATCAAGCTGGAAGGTAACCACACTCTCTACACGTGGGCAGAGACAGGCAACCAAAACCAATACATGAGACAGCAAAAACTAGACAAAGAGAGCAAAGTTAATTGCTTGAGAGCACACAAATTCAGCGTAGGCAAGAACACTTTCAATATTAAACTACATTTAACATTAAACAACCTTGAACAATCCAGAGTCGGACATGACATTCAAGGGGATTAAATAAGCAGGAAACAAAAAAGGGGCAGGTGCTGCTCGCAGTTGAAAGTTGTCATGATCAGCGTTCCCATGGAAACAATCAGGGTTCCCATGGAAACTCAGATTCTGCATGCCAGCAGCACCTGAAACAAATGAGGGCAAAATGTAAACAGGCTTTGACCAAAACAAACAGGGAATGATGATGCTAGTGTCCTTGTCAGACAAAAACTCAAGCATGACATCACAGGAGGGTGCACGCCGTTAAATTGTGCATGGCAGTAACCAACGCGTGCCCACACAAAGCACATATACGAAACACAAGACAGAAAGAGGACGATAATGCCATGGTCCTCGTCAGACAAAAACTCAACCTGACAAGGTGACAGGACCGTGGCATCACCGGAGGGCGCACGATGGTAATGCACACATGACAGTAAACAACACAAAGCATGTACATGAAACACAAGACAGATAGGGAACAATAATACCATGGTCCCGTCAGACAGAAAACCAACCTGACAAGGTAACAAGACCGTGACAGTTAGACGTTTGTGTTTCTTTACACATGAAAAAAAATTTAAATACTCCCAATCACTTCCACATAGTGAAGTCAAGATACTCTAAACTGATTGAGGATAATCCAACACTGGTATCGGATCGGGATTGGTATCGGCTGAAAACCAAGAGATCAGGTTTAAGTAATCATATCGGAGAGAAAAAATGGAATTCGTTCATCGTTATTATAAAGGTGAAGTTAACTAAAACATGTCCAACAGAGTCCAAAATTAACTTTTTAGCCCATCAGCCAAGAAGGCTGGTAGATAAAAATTTTACCAGCCAGATTTCTTAACAGCCATTTTTTTGTATTAATTTTTTTAATTATTGCATTTTTCAAGTGGTTCTTACAGACATGAGAGACAAACAATTCTATAAGCATGTTTAAAAGTGAACTGCTTTTTTTTTTTTTTAAAGAATTGTATTGTTTTATAATTTATTACCTATTTAATTACCTGATAGTTCATTTATATTTATTTTTTCAGATAATTCACTTATTACAACAAAACTAAATTTGTATTCTAAACTACATGTTGTCATATGAATGACCAGTAATAACTCTCATGAGTCTCACACATAACACAGAAACAGTCCTTGGTTTATTTGGAGAGAGACAATTAATTATGTTAGCTCCAACTAATTCACAAGTCTTTTTAATTCACTAAAAAGAGCCAGCTAATAGATTTAGGACTAGGAATGTTCTTATGCAATCTATTTTTTTTTCAAACGAATACAGATACTTCCTTTTCAGTACTCGCCAATACTGATGCCTGCTTTTTGTTTTATTATTTTCTGAAATCCACATCAACAGTTTATTTAAATTTTATCATCAAAATTGTGTCTAATTAATAAAATTAAAACTTCAATCAAATGAAATTATAACAATTAATTTTCAACATGATATTGTATAATTTTTTTATCAAATGAACTGGTTTTATTCAGAACCTCACAGCATAATCCAATATACTTACATTTCTAAATAAAAAAAATTATATTTAAAAGAGAGGGAAAAGGCCAACGCAGAGCGGCAGTGAGACACAGTGAGTTGAGAGATGAAAAAAATAAAATAAAAAAAACTTACTCGCCAGTTCTCCGATACGCCTTAGCTTGGTCCCCGGCCACTCCTCCACCCTCGAACGGATGACAGCCGCGCTTCCCCGAGTGGATCGGAGGCAGTCCTCCAGCCCCTGGTGGACGGAATGCCCCGCCACGTTCTCTGGGAACAGAAGGGGTCTCTTCTGCCCCTGGCAGCGGTTCTCCTGCTCCAGGCGGTCGGCAGCGAGCCCCTCCCCGCTCGCGGTCGGCTGCCTCAGACCCCGCCGCATTTCAGCAACTGGTAGGGGACTCCTCTGCCCCTGGCAGTGGCCCTGAAACATAAAAGACAAAACACACACATGACGGACATGTCCGTAAACGATCTCTCTCTCCCGCACCATCCTCCACAGTCGGCATTTATCCCTCTCGGAGGCTTGATTAGCCTGATTAGGGACCGGGTGTGTAGAATCATGACGTCATTGTTGTCAAATAAAGTGCTGCATAACAGCATCACAGTTGTAAGATACTGCTTTAATATTATTCAATTACCATTGATTTATTATTTGTAGTAGTAGTATTACAGTGAATATTACATAAATATACAGTAGTAATATATTTTCTGTGGTACATTTTTCCATTTAAATTGAGCTTTTATTTTGAAGCCCTTTTCGTTTTTGTGTTTCAATGGAAGTTTTCACATCCAGAAAAGCAGATCGCTACATGACTCAATGTGATTATTAAACTGCAAACGGCTGCTATTTAATGAATTGCTCGTGGTAATCTGCAACAAACAGAGTGTGCAAGTGTGAGCCAAGGAGCTCAAAAGAGCAGCCGGTGTCAGCACAACACTGGCTCCACACATTCACAGGTGCTCACATTTGAAGAGCACACAGCACAAGTAAAGTACACTATATGGACAAAAGTATTGGGAAACCTACACATTACACCTACAGGACCTTTTATGACATCCCATTCTAAATCCATAGGCATTGATATCGAGTTGGTCCCCCCTTTGCAGCTATAACAGCTTCCACTCTTCTGGGAAGGCTTTCTACAAGATTTTTGAGTGTGTCTGTCGGAATTTTTGCCCATTCTTCCAAAAGAGCATTTGTGATGTCAGACACTGATGTTGGACGAGAGGGCCTGGCTCGCAATCTCTGTTGTAGTTCATCCCAAAGGTTTTCGATAGTGTTGAGGTCATGGCTCTGTGTGGGCCAGTCAAGTTCTTCCACACCAAACTCATCCAACCATGCCTTTATGGACCTTGCTTTGTGCACTGGGGCACAGTCATGCTGGAACAGAAAAGGGCCTTCCCCAAACTGTTTCCATAATGTTGGAAGCATAGAATTTTCCAAAATGTCTTGGTAAGTTGACACATTATCATTTCCCTTCAGTGGAAATAAGAGGCCTAGGCCAACCCCAGAAAAACAACCCCATAGCATTATCCCTCCTCCACCAAATTTTACAGTTGGCACAATGCAGTCAGGCAGGAAAAGTTCTCCTGGCATTTGCCAAACCCAGACTCATCCATCAGACTGCCAGATATGGAAGCGTGATTTGTCACTCCACAGAACACCTTTCCACTGCTCCAGAGTCCAGTGGCGGTGTGCTTAACACCACTCCATTCGACGCTTCGCATTGTGCTTGGTGATGTAAGGCTTGCATACAGCTGATAAACCCATGCCATGAAGCTCCCGGTGCGCAGTATTTGTGCTGATGTTAATGCCAGAGGAGGTTTGGAACTCTGCAGTTATTGAGTCACCAGAGCATTGGTGACTTTTACGCACTATACGCCTTAGCACTCTGTAATTTTACGTGGTCTGCCACTTAAATCTCAGTTTGTGTGGTTAAATAATCACTGGGAGATAATCATTTTAATTTGTGACTAAATGTTTATGGAATGACATTCATACGTCAGATTGTATCAAAGCATTTTTACAGTCATAGTACACCAAGTACATGAGCGTGGTATCCCTACTGCTAAATGAGATTTTCGATGAGCAGCGGAATTAGCCAATGAGAGCTGTTCCATAAAAACACCTGTAACCTTACTGACTGAAGACCTACAGAACCCCCTTGATGACAAAACTGGAACATGTTACATTGCTTTACAAGCTGACACACACTGACAAAAAAACACCTGCCAGAGTAGTGTATGACACTGCAAAATTCACCAGCCAAATAGAAAATGTACCCGCATTTGGCACTTTGACATCTGGTCATCTGACATCTGTAACCGCATTTGGTGTTAATTTCATACCCTGATGTCCAGTGCCCTGTTTCCCAATAATGATTGATCCTACAATGGTTTATTATTTTTTTACCTGTATTTCCCAAAAATGCACTTTACACGAATGCAAGAAGATGCACTTTAAGTGCTATTTAAGAGAGTCGCTGTCCATATCTAAAGTGATGAAATGTGAAAGTGTTCTGTCACTCATCATTGTAACTTAATTATATTTGTGCATAATTGTATTTATAAATACTTATTATTCACCTCGCATTATTATTCACCTGGGAAATGTTTACATTTATTTTCCTAAATACTCAACCTAATATACTACATAATTAAATGCAGTTTTGTGATCATTTTTGCAGAATTAACAATCTACTACCTTTAGACAATCACTGCTTTGTTCATCAGATGTGCGTTTGCACAGTTTTTGTTGCCACAAATTCTGTGGGTCGAGGTGTAATTGCTTCCAGGGTCAGTAGAGACAGATGTTAATGGATGGTGGTTAGTCACTGAGTCCCTGTGAATGATCCTGTCAATGATTAAGCACATATTGAATATAACAAAGTTCACCGTGTTGTAAGCTAAGTGCAAAGTAGAGAGGTGGAGGCTGCGCTAGGAACATTCGCAAATCAAGCGAAGGTCTGCTCTTTGTTCCCCAAAGTGATGACGGTCAATGTTGCACATTGTGGTGCGGGCGAGAGCACCCTTCAGTGTCTAAGAGGAAGATGAGAAGGGAGTAGAAGAGGAGGAAGGTGGGAAGTTATTTTGCGATTGTCATGAAGGTGTCTACAAAAGTCCATGTTCTTCCGATTTTCTTAAGTGCTCTACAATTACTCCAGAGCACTCTTAGATTTACAACGATATTCAAGTACTACTTAAGTTATGATTCTATAGGAAACAGCCTGTAATTATTAAATGATTTGTGCAATAGTTTTTAAAAAAAAATCTATTTAGGCTTACAATGCTTTTGGGAAATGATGCCCAGGTCAGTGTGGGGTGTAATCGGATAACTAACAGTAACTAACTTCTTTGTGTAGGTCTCTACATTTAGGAGTGGGTTTGGTTATTACAAATATTTAATAATTATCAAAGATAATTATCAATTATTAAAATCAATAGAACACTGATTAGAATCAATGTTAGCTTTTTAATCCTTAAAATCAACAATCATCAAAGATACAACCATCAATTATCAAACTCAATAGAATATTAATTGTTATCAAAGATAATCATTAATTATTAAAATTAATGGAACATTGATTTGAAATAACACTAGCTTATTGAT
Organism: Moxostoma hubbsi; assembly: GCA_032164185.1. Lineage (NCBI taxonomy): Eukaryota > Metazoa > Chordata > Actinopteri > Cypriniformes > Catostomidae > Moxostoma > Moxostoma hubbsi. The sequence continues at coordinate 17,463,224 of JAVLUX010000047.1, read as the reverse complement.
CCTTCAAATTCAACAATCATCAAAGATAATTATCAATTATCAAAATCAAATAGGATATTTATATGGATTAATATCGCAGGGGCACCACCCTGGAATCAGGGACTAATATCCAGACAGTATAACAGTCTCAATATTAAATTGTTCTCTTAGGAAAGTCGACGTCTGGAAAGCATCAATATTCAAAAGAAAACAATGAAGGTGTGAATCCGAGCACTGGCATCCCCTACCAACATTTGACACAAGTGTATGCAAAACAAAACAAAACGCTTCTCTTTGAAATATAACAAAGTTTATTGATGCAGTAATATCAATTAATAATCAATGCAATGCAGTCAATAAACTTCCGACTTAAACTTCAAACTAAACAGTGACGTGATTCGAAATGGTAACCAAAATAAGCCTATAATACATGAGAGGAAGGAATGTGTCCTGAGAAAGGAGTGACGTGCACAAAATGGAGGACGCGACTCTCGTTGAGAGTATGTCATGCAAGATTTCTGGCTAGAGAATATGGCTGCGAATGTGGGCGGAGAGAAGCCGGTTAATGGCGTCTGCCATTTTACAGCGTGTGGCGGGGCGGAGGGCGGGGGCCTTGTCGTGATTCTACACACCCGGTCCCTAATCGGGCTAATCAAGCCTCCGAGAGGGACAAAGGCCGACTGCGGAGGATGGTGCGGGAGAGAGAAATCGTTTACGGACATATCCATCATGTGTGTGTTTTTGTCTTTTGTTTAAGTTTATTATTAAAATATTATTTACATTGCTAAGCCGGTTCTCGCCTCCTCCTCTCCGTTGAAATGCATTACACCGCGTGTCTCCACTTGTACAATAACTTGGGGACAAAGCTGAGCTTTATCACAAAGTTATCTACTAGCCAAATGTTTGTGAGGGGTCACATGTATGTGTGGTTAGTTCGACAGAGAGATACAATAAAGATGTGGCTCCTAAGCTGGTTTCGCAATCGTGGGAGAGAAGGTAGCTGTTAGTTTATCACTCAGAGACGCAGTGTATGGCTTGTAACCCATCCCGCCGTCTTTGATTCTCTAACGATTAAACTCAGTTTGCTAATGTCATCCATGATGGCGTAAATACACAATAGTCCAACGTGGTTGGATTACAACACAGCAAATCTAATTTGTGATAACAGTACTTTACATTAATACCTTGAGTATTATTAGCAACAATGAGCGGACTCGTGGGTTTGTAAACTTTACAAGCAATTACCTTTATACACAAGAATAACACACTAAAATATTCTATTTCTGCCCAGACATTAACCTCTTACTTGGATCGCGTGAGAATGCAGGTAGAATATGTGTTCATCCGTCGTTTGACTCTGACTCGGCTCCTCAAGGCTCGGTTGATGACGGGAGACCGTTTCCTCTCTTTGTCGGTGGACGGTACGGCTGCTGATTCTCTGTGTTTTTAGGTTTTTTACCAGTAAGATTTATGATTGTGTTTGTAGGCCTCTGTCAGGCTTCATGACTGTGTTAGGCCTGCCTTTGTCTTGTATCTGAATACATGAGGCCCAACATTTGTAATTACATAATTTTATTCTCATACTTAATGTCAAACGTAGTTAATAATTACATTTGTAATTCCTGTAAACAGATTGCAGTTACTGACTTTCAATTACGGTAATTCAGTATATTACTTGAGTTGAACATATTTCCTAAATAATATTATTTATGTATAACACATTTAAAATATGGATTATTATGTTCAAATGTATGTCTGTTAAAATAACTTTAATTAACCTAGCATTTGTCCAGGTCACATTTCACCAAAAAAATAAATAAATAAATAAAAATACAAAATCTGGACATTTTATTTCCATATTTGTCAATGGTTATACTCATTTCAGTAGATTCATATTAATTTAATGCACTCATTTTACAGTAAAATTATTGTATTAAGTATTTTCATTAAGATCAACATAAATTGAATACTGTCATAATATAGGACACTGTTCTGTTTGAAAAAAAAACTGTTCTGACTGTGTTTCTAAATTTTGCTCTTAGGATTTGCCTAGCACCTCACTATAGTAGTATCTCACTGACATACCCAATTCAGGTCTAATGATGACTAATAATAATTATTCACATTAAATATTGAGGTAATAAAGTATGGGACAATGCCAAAATGTGCAGTGGTGGGCACCTTCAAGAGAAGGTTTAAGAAACACTGAGGAAGTGTGGTCCACCTGTTTCTAATTTTCTAATAAGTACCCTGAACACTGTTAGGTGATTGGAAGTCATTTACAAACGTAAACTTCCTGCCCATAATAGCGGTAACCTTATTATTTGCGCTTTAATATTGCTTTGTGAATGAATGTATTCATCATCGGTGACACACAAAAATGAACTCTCGCCATAATATTCCTCTAAAATGTGTAATTTTAAAAGGACTATGGGAGCGGCTGGCGGCGCGTGCGGCTCAGGCTGCCTCGCGCTCAGTCTGTAATTAGCCTCGTGCACTCACTCATGTGGCATTTCGCTAAAAGCTTGAGACGAACGCAACACTGTTCTGCTCTGCATCCGGAAGCCCGTTTCTAGAGTTCATTTAAAAGTAATTCATTTTCACCAACATTGATTGGTGTGCTTTTTAGTATAGAAAATACACTTCATTTATGTGAATCTGAAGATCTCCAGATTGCAAGAGTTTAAGGGGTGCCTCTTCCAGGGTGATTGACGTCAATTATCAAATCTCGATATATAACGATTTTTTTATTTTTATTTTGTAATATTTTAAACATTGTGTCAGACAAATGATGTGTTTGTTGTAAATTTCATCTCAAGCTAAAGTAATCACTATTCATTTGTGTTGGGATATTATGTTAATGGTTTTACAATTTAGTTTTACAAGCTTATGAAACATCAATTAGAGATTTATTTCTACAAATACCCACTTTTAATCACATACAAAAAAAATTGTCAAAAAAGTATTGTAACATTACATTTTAAATTACTGTAATACGATTAAGGTACTGACTTTCAAGTTACCTTTAAGTACAATAGATTGGTTTCCCATATTTCTAAAGTAATATTAATAGATTTAAAACATATGTTCATATACACTCACTTAGCACTTTATTAGGAACACTATGGTCCTAGTAAAGTGCCCAATGTGGTTTTCTGCTGTTTTAGCCCATCTGCCTCAAGGTTCGATGTGTTCTGCATTCTGAGATGCTATTCTGCTCACTACAATTGTACAGAGTGATTATCTGAGTTACCGTAGCCTTTCTGTCTTCTCAAAACAGTCTGTCCATTTTTTTGGTGACCTATCTCATCAACTAGTCATTTCTGTCCACATGCAGAACTCCCACTCACTGGATGTTTTTTGTTTTTGCACTATTCTGTGTAAACTCAGGAGACTGTTGTGAGTGAAAATCCCAGGAGATCAACAATTACAGAAATACCCAAACCAGCCCATCTGGCACCAACAACTATGCCATGGTCGAAATCACTGAGATCACATTTTTATTCTTATAGTTGATGTGATTATTTACTGAAGCTCCTGGCCTGAATTAGTTGTACAGGTGTTCCTAATAAAGTGCTCAGTGAGGGCGTTGTATGTCTGTTGGCTTTTCTGAGACTGTTAAAGTATGTGCAGCCCCTGACAGACCTTGTAAGGGAGAAAAGTGATAGGTTATGACGAAAGAATTATTTCCATGTGACAATGAACAAGGAGGAAATGTAGATTTTTTTTTTTTTTTTTTTTTTTTATTATTGGTTCAGCAGAAAATTAATAATATTCATATTAATCAGTAAACTAATCTGATTACATTTAAGAGACGTAATTAGCCATGGATTACTTTATTTGAATAACTTACACAACACTGCACAAAGAGAAAGTTGACATTGGTTATTAGTTTAAATGATTTTTGAAGTACATAGGAATGTTAATCTTACAGAAATATATGTGTAGGCATTTATAACTATTGTAAGTAAATATACAGGCCTAAAAGAAAGCATGCAAATTATGAGCATCAGTTTTTTTTCAGTCTATTTCACATGGATATGACATCATCAGTGCGCTCTTCATGGCCTTTTAGAAGTCTAAATGAAATCAGCAATTTTGAGCATAGGGATTTTCTAATCCAGCCCATATAATTAGACTGACGTTTCAGTGGAAATTTCCAAAATAAATTTCATATGAAAACAGAAAATTGCACCGTCCTCAAGGTAAGACCACTTTATGCATGGTGTTTTTAATTGCATGGAAATTAAATATATTTGAGAGGGAGAAAAAGTATGCAAAAATGTATGCACAATTATCTTGATGTATGGATTTGGAATGATTTTATGTACTGGCTAACTTTGTGTGAAAGTCATTAGAATACTATGAGAAGTATGGTAACAGTATGGTAATAAATATAATTTTAAATTGAGGATAGCAGTACTGTCAATGGTAAAATATTATAAACAATGGAATCACAAAAAGAGACAACTTTATATTAACATCCTCTTTATATAAGACATATATGCTACTCTCTGTTTTCTTAGAGCATTTGGATTACATTTATGATTTAAATTATTTCAGATCCAATAACTGACAGGCCAGTAAAACCTTTGCAGATGGAATTTGTCTGGCTTAGCGCACATTTGGTGAAGACAATGTTGCTGCTCGTGAGCGTGTGCGCGCTGCCGGTATTGGGGGAGAGTAGCGGGCGCGTGGACCCTTTAACCCTGAGCCGCGCGGACCAGCAGTGCTGGGAATCTTCCTCCGTTCTACTCCTGGAGATGCGCACACCGCGGATCGCCGACACCGTACCTGCCTTCTGGGATCTGATGATCTTTCTCAAGTCGTCGGACAACCGGAAACACGGCGCACTGTTCTGGGACCTGGCACAGGTGTTCTGGGACATCTATGTGGAGTGTGTTCTGTCCCGGAACCACGGATTGGGTCGGCGCCGTACAGCACATCCAAACCAGCGCATCACAACCACGCGCTCCCTCACCAAAGACGGTAAAATAGCAACGCAAAATCGCTATTAATAATAGATTTGAAATTATATATATATATATATATATATATATATATATATATATATATATATATATATTATATATATTTGTAAATTGTATACAATACAGCATAGGCTACACATTTTTGACATTTAAGCCACATTTAAAAACGTCTAAATGTCATTGCAATAGATAAAATAACATTTAACCAAGTTTCAAAACCAAAAAAAAAAAAAGGAAGGAGAAAAAAAAAAGATGCTGGACTTTTTCTTTTAACTAACTTTTCTTTATCATTATTGACATTAGGGTTTTAGCAACTCAAAAGTTATGTTAGTGGATATGAAGTCACTTTCCTTCAAGTTCAAACTGGTCTCCTCCATTTAGAGTGTAGTCTATTTCATCATATTCTGAACATGCTCCACTAACATTTTACAGCCAAGTGTCTAACTAACCTACTTTTTAATCAACATTTTGAACATCTATTATTTTATAGTTTAAAAGCTTACAAATTAATTTTTTGATAGCGTTTTAGCTTAAAAGTGTGCTTTTGTATTATTCCTCTCAAATAAATGCTGCTTATTTTGGTGTTTTGTTGTGGATACATTCATTTAGTAATATTATGCAATGGAAATAAGTTCCATGTGTGGTTTTGTGTCAAATTGCTTTTGTCTCATTATGAATAATATTGGCTATTTCTATTCATTTAAAATCTAAGTTAAAAAAAAAAAAAAAAAGTATTTTGTGAAATGTGTTACTTTTTCTTTAAAATAAATGCTGTTTTGAAGTTTTGTCCGATATATGGCAATATTTCTAAAACTCATTTGAAATATAAGTTCATATATGGTTTTCACTGATATAAAAAGTTGCATACTTGTACATACATGGAGCAAATATATCAAAATAAAAAATAAAACATTTTCATATATGTTTCAAATTAATAGTGAAATTAATGTACATTGGCCTGTGTTCAAATATATGAACTACAAATTTCTATACATACTGTGTGTGTGTATATATATATATATATATATATATATATATATATATATATATATATATATATATATATATATATATATATATATATATATATATGTGTGTGTGTGTGTGTTCATTCAGGATAAATCAGATTTGTGTATTCAAGATGCCCGTTCATTACATACTTGCATTATATAAACCTTTAATGATATGGATAGTGGGGCGGATTCAGTCTGATGGGCAGGGGCAAAAAATAAAATAAAAAGAGCACTAGCGCACAGAAATTAGTGATGCATTTATGGTGATAACAGTTCCAAACCCTGTTTAACTCAGATTTTAAGTATAACTACACCTCTGTAATAAAGACACACAGGTAACTATTAGAAATGTCTTTGGTTTAAGTTTTTAGTTTTTTATATGTATTATTTTAATTTTCAATGCAACATCACTAAAGCAAGTAATCACTAAACCACAATAAGTGATGTATTTGCCCAGACAATGAAACACCTGACCGGTAGCCCATGATGGAGAGAATACACAGAGAACGTTTCATAGCCAAAGTGATGTTGCCCTTCACAACTGTTGAAAAGCCATCTTTCAAAAAGTTGAACAGCACAATTTAAATTGCACTTCATTTTTTTCAGTTTCATTTGAATTTTTAGTTTTAGTACAATAAATAAAAAAAGGTCAAAGTTTGAAATGAAGCTACCTTGCAGTATTGTGTAGGCTATTGCTTACCGAAAATTACCCCATTGTACCACCATAGTACAACCAGCGGTATTGCTGGTGTTAGTCTATTTGAATTTGAACACAGCACTGATGTGACAATTTACTGTCATATAGTTCCCTTTAATCCCTTAGGTAAGGATACAAGTTAAAGACATTACTACACTTTGTGCTTGATTTGAGTTTTGTCGAGTCCACTAGTTAGCACAGAAACTTCCCAAACAAGAAGGTACTTAAGCAAGCTACCTAGCAAGGCATCCTCTAGCATATTGTATAACATGGTATACAGCTTAAAAACCAAACCAAACCAGAAAATGCAGTCTACAAACATTAGTAATGCATCTTTAGTAAGCTGCAATCTTTAAGTTGGTTTAAATATAAAACATATTGCTATGTAATTTACCTCACACACTGTAGTGTGATGTGAAGGTTACAGCTCAGACTGCACTAAACCCACTGACACCTGATCATTCTAAAGGGTGTGTGGCTGAGTGTGTGTGCGAAGATTGTACCATAAATAAAGAGGTACTATACCCAAGATATGATTCTACCTCATACACTCTTTTGAATCAAATAAACTCATCCAGACAGTTTTAAATTTGTTCTTTCTTTCTAAAGATACGTTCATGCTAACTGTTAAACTTCTAAATGCTAATGATTCTAAAAACTGTATGAATGAGTTTATTGGCTCCAAACAGAAATTAAATTGAGGTAGAATCATGCTGCCACTAAACTGTTTTTGTAAAAGTATATACACTCACCTAAAGGATTATTAGGAACACCATACTAATACTGTGTTTGACCCCCTTTCGCCTTCAGAACTGCCTTAATTCTACGTGGCATTGATTCAACAAGGTGCTGAAAGCATTCTTTAGAAATGTTGGCCCATATTGATAGGATAGCATCTTGCAGTTGATGGAGATTTGTGGGATGCACATCCAGGGCACGAAGCTCCCGTTCCACCACATCCCAAAGATGCTCTATTGGGTTGAGATCTGGTGACTGTGGGGGCCATTTTAGTACAGTGAACTCATTGTCATGTTCAAGAAACCAATTTGAAATGATTCGAGCTTTGTGACATGGTGCATTATCCTGCTGGAAGTAGCCATCAGAGGATGGGTACATGGTGGCCATAAAGGGATGGACATGGTCAGAAACAATGCTCAGGTAGGCCGTGGCATTTAAACGATGCCCAATTGGCACTAAGGGGCCTAAAGTGTGCCAAGAAAACATCCCCCACACCATTACACCACCACCACCAGCCTGCACAGTGGTAACAAGGCATGATGGATCCATGTTCTCATTCTGTTTACGCCAAATTCTGACTCTACCATCTGAATGTCTCAACAGAAATCGAGACTCATCAGACCAGGCAACATTTTTCCAGTCTTCAACTGTCCAATTTTGGTGAGCTCTTGCAAATTGTAGCCTCTTTTTCCTATTTGTAGTGGAGATGAGTGGTACCCGGTGGGGTCTTCTGCTGTTGTAGCCCATCCGCCTCAAGGTTGTGCGTGTTGTGGCTTCACAAATGCTTTGCTGCATACCTCGGTTGTAACGAGTGGTTATTTCAGTCAAAGTTGCTCTTCTATCAGCTTGAATCAGTCGGCCCATTCTCCTCTGACCTCTAGCATCAACAAGGCATTTTCACCCACAGGACTGCCGAAAACTGGATGTTTTTCCCTTTTCACACCATTCTTTGTAAACCCTAGAAATGGTTGTGCGTGAAAATCCCAGTAACTGAGCAGATTGTGAAATACTCAGACCGGCCCGTCTGGCACCAACAACCATGCCACGCGCAAAATTGCTTAAATCACCTTTCTTTCCCATTCTGACATTCAGTTTGGAGTTCAGGAGATTGTCTTGACCAGGACCACACCCCTAAATGCATTGAAGCAACTGCCATGTGATTGGTTGATTAGATAATTGCATTAATGAGAAATTGAACAGGTGTTCCTAATAATCCTTTAGGTGAGTGTATATATAGAACCCAGTCCCCCTTATGTCCACCAGTGGATATAGAAAGCTTACATAAACAGTATATATATATGTGTGTGTGTGTGTGTGTGTGTGTGTGTGTGTGTATATATATATATATTGGATAACGGATTCATATTATACATCATAATATATATTGGGTTACATATCTGTAATTCAGCATTGATTCTTATATTATGTCCTCTTTGTTTGTGTTGTCTTTAGAGTCCTTCGTGCATGAGACACGGGGCCATGTCTCCAAACTAAAGGAGTTCAGTCGTGTCTGGTTTCGAATACAAGTGGAAGCACGTAAAATGCACCAGGACACCCTCTCAAAAAATCAGGAGAATTACGAAAACCACCAGACTTTAAACATTTTCTACATGTAATCTACTTATGTGTGCAATAAATAAATATTTTCAGCATTGTGGTGATCAATTGTATCAATTGTGGTGGTCAGTTGTACTGTATGTGCGGGTATATTGTCTTACTATGATTGCCATCATTGCACTGTTTGTTCACGTCAACATGCTCTGAAATTTGAGTGACGTGCACCAGTGAACTTTGATGTACTTTCGTCATACATTTCCTACGCATATGCGTAATTTAGCTGAATAAGGAGAAAACTGCAAGAGAAACTAACTAAACCAAAAGAGGTTGTACATTGACAATAAATAGGCCTACATAAATGACTGTTTTGGTTGCTGTTTATGCCCAACAGTGAGGTCACATAAAAATTGTATTCAGCCTTAAAAAATGGCAAAAGTTATGTTTTATCTTAAAACTGAAATTGACATGTATCTGTAGTTTGTTGTTGCTACTAAAAAAAAAAAAAAAGTTAAAATAAAAACATTATTAAGCACTTAATTACTTAAAAAAAAAAATTGTATGCACTTGTTAATTGTGTTGAATATTAAATGTGTTGAATTGTTTTCTTATTTATTTATTGGACATTTTTGGGGCTCTTGTGAAATGGTGAAAAAGAGGCATGTCCACACGTTACTTTAGATTTATGATTTAGAAGTTAAACCAGATAATCATTCATGACAAAGTCCTGATTACCATCAGGGAGAGAAAAGTTTTGTCAGTTCAGGTAAGCAGAAGAATATAAATCTTTCGAAACCTGCCTTCATGATAACCAAACGCTTCTATGACAAGCCTGTCTTAGCCCAGATGTACAGAAAGCAAAGTTACTGCAGTTTAAACTAACTTTGCATACATACAAAGATATGAGGTTGTTTTTTATTAAATATGACTATTTTTAACTAAATTCCTACCATACACAGTAAACAAAACCTGGAGTGGAGCACATGCATGTAAAGTGATGTCCTCCCCAAAATTCAGACCAACCAATGTCACATCAAATTATACAGTTTATATATTGTGACACGCTTCAGGTCACCAGTATCAAGGACACACACAGAAAACTGGGTCAAAGGTAAGAGTTTTAATGTCAGCACCTCCGAAATGCAACATTTACAGTCAGCAAAACACTGTACACAAACAACTTCTAAATTATTTATTTATTTATTTTATTATTATTTTATTTTTTTTATTTTATTTAATGTTTATTTGACAGGGACAAATGCATAGAACATTGCTTTATAAAGAATACAAAGTAGATGCCACGCATACAGGTTTATAGCCATGACTAATTTGCAACCCCTGTCCCTGGTTAGGCTTATAAAATTAAAACAGAAATTACAGAATATTGAGTTTAAGATTTATAACTATTAAAATACACACAATAAATACATCCCATACATGAAATATGATAGGGGCTTAAGTAGATGTAGACGTCACTATAAAACAAAGTCTAGACACATTTAACAATACAAGAACACAAAAGTGTGCATATGTCTGTGCGTGCTAACACATGCAACATTATGTTTGTATGCATTGTGTTGTATCCTGTACAGTCAGTGTTCACAAAATTGTTTCAGTTTCAGCCATTGCTTTAAATGTGTATTAAAAACCTTGAGTTCTGTCAATGTTTTAATTTCGGATGGTAAAGTGTTCCACAAATGTATGCCTTTTACTTAAAATGATGTCTGATCAAATGTTGTTCTACGTTTTGCGGCTATACAGTTTCCACTTATTGTGCCTCTAGTTCTTATTCTGCTCTTTTGTTTCTCTACTAGTTGACAGAATATTTCTGGTGCAAGGTTGTTCACACACTTAAAAACTAGTTTTAGAAATGAAAAATTTACAAAACTGTCAAAACTCAATATATTATGCTTCCGTAGAATGAGGCAGTGGTGCCATCTTACAGATTTCTGGTCCATTACTTTTAGTGCCTGTTTATATAATGACCTAATGGATGTAATTGTTGTTTGGTTGGCCTGACCCCAAACAGTTATGCCATACGATAAATGAGAAAATATCATAGAATGCATAAACTGCTGTGCTACCTTAAGGGGTATATATTGTCTTATTAATCGGAAGCAGTTTAAATTTGTCCTGACAGTTCTGCACAGTCTCTTTACATGTCTATCACACTTAAGATGAGAATCTAAAATAACCCCTAAAAATTTAAATTCATGTACCTCATCTATCTCCTTATCATCAATCTTTATTCTGAAATTTTCACTGACCTTTCTTTTTATAGAAAAGCACATAGAGACTGTCTTATCGTAATTCAGGGTCAGATGATTATTTCGGAGCCACTGTGAAACACCGTCCAGTTCTTTTGAAAGCATCTCAGCTGCAATTTGAGGGGTTTTTGCTGAGACATATATAATTGTATCATCTGCATACATTTGGCATTTAACCCTTTTGCAACTGTCAGGAAGATCATTTATATATAAACTAAAAAGTAAAGGGCGCTAAAATTGAACCTTGTGGAATTCCGATTCGACAAGTTTGGACAGATGACTGGGTGGAATTTATTTGAACACATTGCTGCCTGTGTTCGAGATGTGATCTAAACCAAGTTATTGCATCATGTGACAAGTTACAATTTTGCAATTTATTTAAAAGAATTTTGTGGTTCACAGTATCAAAGGCTTTTTTCAGGTCCCCACTACATTACCTTCATCTAATGACTGTTTTATCATTTCAGTGAGGTAACAGTTTGCCAACTCTGTTGAGTACCGTGGTCTAATCCCAAATTGTTTGGCGTGTAGGAGATGATTACTTTCAAGGTAATCAACAAGTTGTTTGGCAACTGTTTTTTCAAGAACCTTTGAGAGTGCAGGTAGAATTGAAAATGGTCTATAATTCGAGACCTGGTCAGATGCTCCAGACTTAAAGACTGGAGTTTTAATAGCCGTTTTCCAGTGCTGAGGAAATTAATTTGCTCTAATGGATAAGTTTACTATATGTGTAACTGGCATTGAGAGCAGAGAACTATGTTTTTTTATAAAAGTGGTATCCAAGCCAAAGTTATCCTTGGTCTTAGATTGCCGTAACTGTCTAAGAACTTCAGCAGTTTCACTTTGGTCTACCTCTTTTATACAAAAAGTTGTTGATTGGTCTCTCAGTGTGTGTTTTAATTGTGCTGGTTGGAAATTGGCAGCCAATTCCTCAGCTGATTGGATAAAGAATCTATTAAATTGGTTTGCAATTTCAGTCCTTTCATTACTGACAATTCCATTTATATTTAATTCCACTATTAATTTTTGTTGTTTATGCACTCGATTAGTTAAAATATGTAGGTGTTTCCAAAATTCTGAACTTTTTCCTCCTGATTCTGCCATCAGTTTCATAAAGTAGATTGTTTTTGCTTTGCGTAACTCCCTGACTACTTTATTTCTTAATCCTTTAAAAACAAGTATATCTGTGTTAGTTTTTGTTAATAATGAATGTTTGAGCGCAGGGTCTCTTTTTTTCATCAGCTGGAGAATATCCTTATTCAGCCATGGTAAAGCCCTTCTACGTTGTGGATACTTCAATAACTGAGTATATTTCTGAATCACATCTGTGAGTGTTTTCATCATTGTAGTACAGCAGGTATCTAAATCATGAGATTGCTTAACATTATTCCAATTTATATTCTGCAGTTCATCTTCGAGTTATTTTATTCTTGGGAATGCCTGTAAATTCTAATTTATGTGGAATATTGCAGAAGGATTGTAAACGGTTTTTGGATAGCTTTCTAACAATTAAAATCATATTGTGATCGGAAAGACCTGTGATTAAGTTGTACGTTTTACTCACTCGCTCAGTTTTATTTGTAAAGATCAAGTCAATAAGGGTTTTACTGCTTTTTGTTAATCGTGTCGGTTCTTTGATTATTTGGTGGAAATTATGTTTTGAGTAGATAATTTTTAACTTTTGCTTATTACTGTTACTTAACCAATTTATGTTAAAATCTCATTGGAAGATAGTCTCACAGCGACAATTTAACTGTTTAAGTAAGTCATCTAAATCATTGTAAAATTAAACACCATGTGAGGGGGGATTATATAAAGTGACAATTTTAAACTTCATTTTTGTCGACAACACTACAGTGATGGCCACACATTATAAAGGTGTGTCCAGATTAATTTGGACACATTTAAATATTTATTTGATATAGATCAACAAACCAACACCCCTGCCAATTAGTCTGTCTTTTCTAAAACAAATATAACCAGGTACATCAATCATGTGTGTTGGAGTATTGCTGATTTGCCAGGACTCACTTAGACACAGGTAATCCAAATTGGAGTCTGTCAGTAAATATTGAATCTGATCTATTTTTGATGTAATACTTCGAATATTCAAATGCCCTCCGACAATGCCCTTTGGTTTAGTCTTCGGATCCCATATAACCTTCACATGATTCACAGTCTGAAAGAATCTAAATTGTCTTTGTTTACCTACCGCATGACCAGTAGACCTGATGGTAACTACACTGCTGCAGTTGCTGGGCCCGGAATTGGGCCCGGAGTCTGTCCCGGTGGTAGCTGGACTGCTGCTGCTGCTGAGGCCTAAGCATGGCCTGGTAGTAGCTGGGCTATTGCTACTGCTGAGGCCTGGCCCAGTGGTAGATCGGCTGCTGCTGCTGATGCTAAGGCCTAAGCATGGCTTGATGGTAGCTGGGCTGCTGCTACTGCTGCCACTGAGGCCTGAGCCTGGCCTTGTGGTTGCTGGACTGCCGCTGCTGAGGCCTGAGCCTGGCCTGGTGGTTGCTGGACTGTTTCTACTGCTGCTGCTGAGGCCTGAGCCTGGCCTGTTGGTAGCTGGACTGCCGCTGCTGATGCCTGAGCCTGGTCTGTTGGTAGCTAGACTGCTGCAGCTGAGGCCTGAGCCTGGCCTAGTGGTTGCTGGGCTGTTTCTACTGCCACTGCTGAGGCCTGAGCCTAGCCTGTTAGTAGCTGGACTGCCGCTGCTGAGGCCTGGGCCTGGTCTGTTGGCAGCTGGACTGCTGCTGCTGAGGCCTGAGCCTGTCCTGTTGGTAGCTGGACTGCCGCTGCTGAGGCCTGAGTCTGGCCTGCCGCTGCTGAGGCCTAAGCCTGGCCTGGTGGTAGCTAGGCTATTGCTACTGCTGCTGCGGAGGCCTGGCCCAGTGGTAGCTTGGCTGCTGCTGATAATGCTAAGGCCTGAGCCTATCTTGATTGTAGCTGGGCTGCTGCTACTGCTGCCATTGAGGCCTGAGCCTGGCCTGGTGGTTGCTAGACTGCTGCTGCTGAGACCTAGGCCTGGCCTGATGGTTGCAGACAGTTTGCTTCTTTCATCCACTAGTTCATGTTCATGTTGGTGAAGAGTAGGACCACTAATACACTTTTGCTGTTTAGTAGCCACCAGTCCCTGAGGGAATATATCTGTTGGTTCCTTCTTTCCAGTAGAATCATGCCAAACCAACACTGCTTTCTGAAGACAGTGTTTGGAGAAATCACTGTTTAGATCTAGGTTAAGATTTACAGATGGGCCTGGGTTTAATTGTATATCCCCACTTAGTAGCAGCAAAAACACAAGAATTCTATAAACATGCCATTTGATTCTCTTTGTGTATTGTTTTCTGTCTTTAGTAGCAATTCCAGTATAAGGATATTTCTGCCAGAAAATAGAATAAACAATATACACTCACCTAAAGGATTATTTGGAACACCTGTTCAATTTCTCATTAATGCAATTATCTAATCAACCAATCACATGGCAGTTGCTTCAATGCATTTAGGGGTGTGGTCCTGGTCAAGACAATCTCCTGAACTCCAAACTGAATGTCAGAATGGGAAAGAAAGGTGATTTAAGCAATTTTGAGCGTGGCATGGTTGTTGGTGCCAGACGGGCCGGTCTGAGTATTTCACAATTTGCTCAGTTACTGGGATTTTCACGCACAACCATTTCTAGGGTTTACAAAGAATGGTGTGAAAAGGGAAAAACATCCAGTATTCGGCAGTCCTGTGGGTGAAAATGCCTTGTTGATGCTAGAGGTCAGAGGAGAATGGGCCGACTGATTCAAGCTGATAGAAGAGCAACTTTGACTGAAATAACCACTCGTTACAACCGAGGTATGCAGCAAAGCATTTGTGAAGCCACAACACGCACAACCTTGAGGCGGATGGGCTACAACAGCAGAAGACCCCACCGGGTACCACTCATCTCCACTACAAATAGGAAAAAGAGGCTACAATTTGCAAGAGCTCACCAAAATTGGACAGTTGAAGACTGGAAAAATGTTGCCTGGTCTGATGAGTCTCGATTTCTGTTGAGACATTCAGATGGTAGAGTCAGAATTTGGCGTAAACAGAATGAGAACATGGATCCATCATGCCTTGTTACCACTGTGCAGGCTGGTGGTTGTGGTGTAATGGTGTGGGGGATGTTTTCTTGGCACACTTTAGGCCCCTTAGTGCCAATTGGGCATCGTTTAAATGCCACGGCCTACCTGAGCATTGTTTCTGACCATGTCCATCCCTTTATGGCCACCATGTACCCATCCTCTGATGGCTACTTCCAGCGGGATAATGCACCATGTCACAAAGCTCGAATCATTTCAAATTGGTTTCTTGAACATGACAATGAGTTCACTGTACTAAAATGGCCCCCACAGTCACCAGATCTCAACCCAATAGAGCATCTTTGGGATGTGGTGGAACGGGAGCTTCGTGCCCTGGATGTGCATCCCACAAATCTCCATCAACTGCAAGATGCTATCCTATGAATATGGGCCAACATTTCTAAAGAATGCTTTCAGCACCTTGTTGAATCAATGCCACGTAGAATTAAGGCAGTTCTGAAGGCGAAAGGGGGTCAAACACAGTATTAGTATGGTGTTCCTAATAATCATTTAGGTGAGTGTAGTGTCCATGTCCAAAAAAAAATTATTTTGTCTTGGTATATCATTAAAAAGTGCAGGATGTGCAGGAGCAACTAGTTGATTTCTAGCCAAAGAAAGGCCTTGAGCTGGTTGAACAAGCAGGAACAACAAACAAAGCAGCATTGTCCAGATACATCAATTTTGTCTGTACCTTTTGGTTAATTCTCGTCTTTGATGCATGCATTTCTTTGAGTTGAGGTATTTTTGTTGAAAAGCATCAGCTAAAACTGTTACAATCTGATATAAAATGCTAAATAAAAGGATGGGTGTGGAGCCTAAAAAACCACACCTGTCCTTAGCGGCCATCTTAGATATGTAGTCAATCCAATGACAGTCTCTGTCGGGCACTCTCTCGACTGGAGGTACTGATGCTCTTTTATGCCGCTCTCCCCGTACTCACTGAAATTAGAGACAGGTGTTAGACAATTTAGCTCAGGTGCAAGCACCCTTACCGCTTTCTCTCCCCGGACGGGCGCTTGACCATGCCCCCGATGCCACATATATATATGTGTGTGTGTGTGTGTTATTATACATGCAGAAGAATTTAAATTATATGACTTTGCAATCCAGGAATTCTTCACCATCATAAATCAAACGGCCCAGGTGTCCTCATTGGTCAGAAAGGCCCCTCTGCAGCCTGACCTCCTGACCTTCCATACAGAGTTAAAGCAGATTTCTCTTTGAAAGGTTACAAGGACCATCAGATTTGCACGACTCAAATACCAAGACATTTCATCTTAATCCAGGAACATTTTACACAAAGTCACAGTACTTTACAGATTTAGCCCTCTAGAATGTTCAGAATGCATTTAAATCCACGATTTATACAAGACCTAGTCTTGCTAGGTAATTCTGAAATTGCTTTTAACTGTGGTAACTTGTATAACTGACAAATGAATGATTATAGATGTACCTCTTTAAAATGTGTGTAATGTTTCATCCATGTTGTATAACCCATGAATTAACAAGTATTATTTTTTAACTAGGGATTTTCATGTTTTGTTACCTACACATATAACATCCATGAAAAAAATGTCATGTTTATTATGCAAGCGTTCGCTGGTGTATGCAGAGAAAGCCAATGACAACGAATATCATGTCTTGTACCATTCTCAAGATATAAAAGCTCATGATTAAATAGGCACTATTTTTGAGCGGGAAATTTGTAAGACTGGAACAAAGAAGCATAAAATCAACTGTCAGAAAGGACAGCCCATGTGACACTGAAAAGTCACTTCTGATTGGTGCAGGACACCTTTGGGGATGCAGCCAATTTCAGTTCAAATAGTTCCACACAGGAAAAACACGCTCTCTTGCTTTTGTCTCTTCTCTTCATCCTCTCTTCTCATGGCTCTTGAGGCTCTTCAGCTCTCCGCTTTTCTGCCAGCATGTGCTTTGTCTTTTCGCTCCACTGACGGCCAGGTCCACGCCATGTGAGGTCCACAGAAGCTCGGGACTCAACATCCCGAGAAAACTCATCACTCTCTACGTCCTCGCTTCAAAGCTAACCCCATAATTCATACAGACAAAATCATCATTCATGCAGAGACCCAAAACATTGATGGGACGAACTTTCAACCAAGATCCAAGCAACACAAATAATGCAAGAAAACACCAAAGATATGCAAGTACATCTCCAATATTATGCTCAAAGTGCTGGTGCATTAATTAAATAATTAGGGTAATCCGATAGCAAATCGATGTAGACTCAAAGAAGTATAAATGATTCTTACGGTATTGTAAACAGACTCCATAAAGTTCATTTTCACTGTACTGAATATTTATTTCACATTCTGTCACTCTGTTCACCAACCTGTATTATGTATATACAGGTGCTGGTCATATAATTAGAATATCATCAAAAAGTTTATTTATTTCAGTAATTCCATTCAAAAAGTGAAACTTGTATAATGTATACATTCATTCCACACAGACTGATATATTTCAAGTGTTCATTCCTTTTAATTTTGATGATTATAACTGACAACTAATGAAAACCCCAAAATCAGTATCTCAGAAAATTAGAATATTGTGAAAAGGTTCAATATTGAAGACACCTGGTGCCACACTATAATCAGCTAATTAACTCAAAACACCTGCAAAGGCCTTTAAATGGTCTCTCAGTCTAGTTCTGTCGGCTACACAATCATGGGGAAGACTGCTGACTTGACAGCTGTCCAAAAGACGACCATTGACATCTTGCACCAGGAGGGCAAGACACAAAAGGTCATTGCTAAAGAGGCTGGCTGTTCACAGAGCTATGTGTCCAAGCACATTAATAGAGAGGCGAAGGGAAGAAAAAGATATGGTAGAAAAAGTTTACAAGCAATAGGGATAACCGCACCCTGGAGAGGATTGTGAAACAAAACCCATTCAAAAATGTGGGGGAGATTCTCAAAGAGGGGACTGCAGCTGGAGTCAGTGCTTCAAGAACCACCATGCACAGACGTATGCAAGACATGGGTTTCAGCTGTTGCATTCCTTGTGTCAAGCCACACTTGAACAAGACACAGCGTCAGAAGCGTCTCGCCTGGGCTAAAGACAAAAAGGACTGGACTGCTGCTGAGTGGTCCAAAGTTATGTTCTCTGATGAAAGTAAACTTTGCATTTCCTTTGGAAATCAAGGTCCCAGAGTCTGGAGGAAGAGAGGAGAGGTCCAGTGTAAAGTGTCCACAGTCAGTGATGGTTTGGGGTGCCATGTCATCTGCTGGTGTTGGTCCACTGTGTTTTCTGAGGTCCAAGGTCAACGCAGCCATCTACCAGGAAGTTTTAGAGCACTTCATGCTTCCTGCTGCTGACCAATTTTATGGAGATGCAGATTTCATTTTCCAACAGGACTTGGCACCTGCACACAGTGCCAAAGCCACCAGTACCTGGTTTAAGGACCATGGTATCCCTGTTCTTAATTGGCCAGCAAACTCGCCTGACCTTAACCCTATAGAAAATCTATGGGGTTTTGTGAAGAGGAAGATGGGATACACCAGACCCAACAATGCAGAAGATCTGAAGGCCACTATCAGAGCAACCTGGGCTCTCATAACACCTGAGCAGTGCCACAGACTGATCGACTCCATGCCACGCCGTATTGCTGCAGTAATTCAGGCAAAAGGAGTCCCAACTAAGTATTGAGTGCTGTACATGCTCATACTTTTCATGTTCATACTTTTCAGTTGGCCAACATTTCTAAAAATCCTTTTTTTGTATTGGTCTTAAGTAATATTCTAATTTTCTGAGATACTGATTTTGGTATGCTAAATTTAGAAGGGAATTTAGGGTTTCGAAATATGTGAGCTATGAACTAAATGAAACTGTCCTTATTGTACATTATTAGGTAATGAAATGTATAATGGAATTAGTTGCGTTCGACAACCATTATAAATTAGATAAATGACAAATAACTAGATTATTTGTCTGAATAAATTCTCCACCATTAAATTCATAATACAATGTCTCGTTGTATCCACTCACAATTTTACTGTAAGGAATTAGCTTTAATAAGTGAATTATGATTAATTCACTTATTGGAGTGATATTATTATCATGGCTTATTGAAAATAATATAAAAAAAATGAAATCATATAAAAAATAAAATTAAAAAATATCACATGTATTTAGATACAGCTTTGAAGCTAAATCTTTTAGAAACAAGGATGTGATTATTTATCAAAATATACTACAGTCAATCATCTTTGAATACAGACAAACTTTATTGCTATTCAAATCAAATCAAAATCAAATCAAATCACTTTATTGTCACACTACTGTGTACACGAGTGCAACAGCAGGTGAAATTCTTGTGTGCAGTTCCGAGCAACATCGCAGTAATGACAGTGACAAGACATAAACCACTTTACAATAACAACATATTTACACATACCTACACAACAATTTACATAACAAATGTACACAATACACACAATGTAGAATACACATACACTAGATAAGGGTATAAATATATATATATATATATATATATATATATATATATATATATATATATATATATATATATATATATATATACACTATGTAAGATGTAAGATGGCGCCGAGTATGGCTGCTGCGTCGCGAGCTCCGTCAAAACACTGCAGTTTATTGTTTGTTTTGTTTACAGTTCTGTGTTTTTTTGTCTTGGATGCTGTCTGCCTTATTGTGTACGACAGACAAACGCTTTTGGACATTGGTTCGGCAATCACACACCGAAAACCGGACTTCACATTCCTCAACCCCGACCCGCGGTTTACAAACACGCCAGCGGAGCCCTTTGTTTGGGCTGCCCGGCCGCGGAGACGCAGACGGAAAAGAGGAAAAAGAGCCGGCGTTCTCATCAGAGTAAGACGTCGCGCAAATCGCCCCCCGCTACCCAGTATACTACTGGCAAATGTTCAGTCTCTGGACAACAAGCTATGCGAGCTGAGAGCGCGGATCTCTTTCCAACGAGAGACGAGAGAATGCTGCGTTATCTGTCTTATGGAAACCTGGATGTCCGCGGAGATTCCAGACTCGGCCATCGAACCCACGGGTTTCTCCGTGCACCGAGCGGACAGAGCGAAAGACCTCTCTGGTAAAAGCAGAGGAGGTGGTGTATGTTTTATGATCAACAAATCATGGTGTGATCAGAGGAATGTACATTTTATCAGGTCTTTCTGCTCTCCTGATCTGGAATTTCTTATGCTTCTGTGTCGACCATTTTGGCTACCGAGGGAATTCACAGCGGTCATCATCACAGCTGTGTACATCCCCCCACAAGCCGACACAGACCGGGCACTCAGGGAACTGTATGGCAGTATAAGTGAGCAGGAAACCGCGCACCCTGAGGCTGCGTTCATTGTTACCGGGGACTTCAACAAAGCCAATTTTAAAACAATAGCACCAAAATTCCACCAACACATCAACTTCAACACACGAGGGGACCGGGTTTTGGATCATTGCTATTCTCCTTTCCGGGATGGCTACAAATCCCTCCCCCGCCCACCATTTGGCAAATCGGACCACTCTTCCGTTCTGCTTCTGCCCGCTTACAGGCAGAAACTGAAACGGGAATCACCCGCCCTCAGAATGATCCAGTGCTGGTCGGACCAATCAGACTCTGCGCTACAGGACTGTTTTGATCACGCGGACTGGGAGATGTTCCGGTCTGCCTCCGATGACGACATCGAGGTTTACGCTGATAGCGTAACGTGTTTCATCAGGAAGTGTGCAGAGGATGTTGTTCCAACCAAAACAATACGGATCTTCCCCAACCAGAAACCCTGGGTTAACGGCGATGTTCGCGCGGCACTTACTGCGCGGACCACCGCTTTTAATTCCGGGAACGCGGAGGAGCGTAAACAAGCCAGTTATGCCCTCCGTAAATCCATCAGCACAGCCAAACGCCAGTACAGGCACAAAATTGAAGGTCAGTTCAACACCACTGACTCCAGAAGTATGTGGAAGGGAATTAACATCATTACGGACTATAAACAGAATAAAAACTCCGCCATGATCACCGCTGCCTCTCTCCCGGACGAGCTTAATACATTTTATGCTCGTTTCGAGGACAACAACAACACCGCCCTCGCGGAGAGAGCACTCGCGGCCGATACTACAGATGATGGTTCACTCTCCGTCTCTGTTGCGGATGTAACCCGATCCTTTCGACGGGTGAACATTCGCAAAGCCGCGGGTCCAGACGGCATTCCGGGCTGCGTCATCAGAGCATGCGCGAACCAACTGGCTGGTGTTTTTACGGACATTTTCAACCTGTCCCTCTCCCTGTCTGTAGTCCCCACATGCTTCAAAACATCAACCATTGTGCCTGTACCGAAGCAAGCCAAAATCACCTGCTTAAATGACTGGCGTCCTGTTGCCCTCACCCCCATCATCAGCAAATGCTTTGAGAGGTTGATCAGAGATCACATCTGCTCTGTTCTGCCCACCTCTTTGGACCCATTGCAGTTTGCCTACCGCAACAACCGCTCCACTGATGATGCCATTGCATCTACAATACACACTGCTCTATCCCACCTGGAAAAAAGGAACACATATGTGAGAATGCTGTTTGTAGACTACAGCTCAGCATTTAACACCATAGTGCCCTCCAAGCTTGATGAGAAACTCCGGGCTCTGGGCTTAAACAGCTCGCTGTGCAGCTGGATCCTGGATTTCCTGTCAGGCAGACGTCAGGTGGTTAGAATGGGCAGCAACATCTCCTCATCACTGACCCTCAACACTGGAGCCCCGCAGGGCTGTGTTCTCAGCCCACTCCTGTATTCCCTTTACACACATGACTGTGTGGCGACACATAGCTCCAATGCCATCATTAAGTTTGCTGACGATACGACGGTTGTAGGTCTGATCACTGACAATGATGAAACAGCCTACAGAGAGGAGGTGCACACTCTGACACGCTGGTGTCAGGAGCACAACCTCTCCCTCAACGTCAGTAAAACCAAGGAGCTTGTGGTGGACTTCAGGAAGAAAGACAGAGAACACAGCCCCATCACCATTAATGGAGCACCGGTGGAGAGAGTCAGCAGCTTCAAGTTCCTCGGTGTCCACATTACTGAGGAACTCACATGGTCCGTCCACACTGAGGCCGTTGTGAAGAAGGCTCACCAGCGCCTCTTCTTCCTGAGACGGCTGAGGATGATGTTTCTGGCCGTTCGCACCACCCTTTGCAGGTCTTTGCGGTTGTGGGTCGGTGCTATTGCCGTACCAGGTGGTGATGCAGCCAGTCAGGATGCTCTCTACGGTGCTGGTGTAGAACCGTGTGAGGATGTGGTGGTTCATTCCAAACTTCCTCAGCCGTCTCAGGAAGAAGAGGCGCTGGTGAGCCTTCTTCACAACGGCCTCAGTGTGGACGGACCATGTGAGTTCCTCAGTAATGTGGACACCGAGGAACTTGAAGCTGCTGACTCTCTCCACCGGTGCTCCATTAATGGTGATGGGGCTGTGTTCTCTGTCTTTCTTCCTGAAGTCCACCACAAGCTCCTTTGTTTTACTGACGTTGAGGGAGAGGTTGTGCTCCTGACACCAGCGTGTCAGAGTGTGCACCTCATCTCTTTAGGCTGTTTCATCATTGTCAGTGATCAGACCTACCACCGTCGTATCGTCAGCAAACTTAATGATGGCATTGGAGCTATGTGTCGCCACACAGTCATGTGTGTAAAGGGAATACAGGAGTGGGCTGAGAACACAGCCCTGCGGGGCTCCAGTGTTGAGGGTCAGTGATGAGGAGATGTTGCTGCCCATTCTAAACACCTGACGTCTGCCTGACAGGAAATCCAGGATCCAGCTGCACAGCGAGCTGTTTAAGCCCAGAGCCCGGAGTTTCACATCAAGCTTGGAGGGCACTATGGTGTTGAATGCTGAGCTGTAGTCTACAAACAGCATTCTCACATTCCCTTTTTTCCAGGTGGGATAGAGCAGTGTGTATTGTAGATGCAATTGCATCATCAGTGGAGCGGTTGTTGCGGTAGGAAAACTGCAGAGGGTCTAAAGAGGTGGGCAGAACAGAGCAGATGTAATCTCTGATCAACCTCTCGAAGCATTTGCTGATGATGGGGGTGAGGGCAACAGGACGCCAGTCATTTAAGCAGGTGATTTTTGATTGCTTTGGTACAGGCACAATGGTTGATGTTTTGAAGCATGTGTGGACTTCAGACAGGGATAGGGACAGGTTGAAAATGTCCGTAAAAACACCAGCCAGTTGGTTCGCGCATGCTCTGATGACACGGCCCGGAATGCCGTCTGGACCCGCGGCTTTACGAACGTTCACCCGTCGGAAGGATCGGGTTACATCCGCAACAGAGACGGAGAGTGAACCATCATCTGTAGTATCGGCCGCGAGTGCTCTCTCCGTGAGGGCGGTGTTGTTGTCCTCGAAACGAGCATAAAATGTATTAAGCTCGTCCGGGAGAGAGGAAACGGTGTTCATGGCGGAGTTTTTATTCTGTTTATAGTCCGTGATGATGTTAATTCCCTGCCACATACTTCTGGAGTCAGTGGTGTTGAACTGTTCTTCAATTTTGTGCCTGTACTGGCGTTTGGCTGCACGGATGGAGTTACGGAGGGCATAACTGGCTTGTTTACGCTCCTCCGCGTTCCCGGAATTAAAAGCGGTGGTCCGCGCAGTAAGTGCCGCGCGAACATCGCCTTTAACCCAGGGTTTCTGGTTGGGGTAGATCCGTATATTTTTTGTCGGAACAACGTCCTCTACGCACTTCCTGATGAAACACGTTACGCTATCAGCGTAAACCTCGATGTCGTCATCGGAGGCAGACCGGAACATCTCCCAGTCCGCGTGATCAAAACAGTCCTGTAGCGCAGAGTCTGATTGGTCCGACCAGCACTGGATCATTCTAATGGTGGGTGATTCCCGTTTCAGTTTCTGCCTGTAAGCGGGCAGAAGCAGAACGGAGGAGTGGTCGGATTTGCCAAATGGTGGACGGGGGAGGGATTTGTAGCCATCCCAGAAAGGAGAATAGCAATGATCCAAAACCCGGTCCCCTCATGTGTTAAAGCTGATGTGTTGGTGGTATTTTGGTGCTATTGTTTTAAAGTTGGCTTTGTTGAAGTCCCCGGCAACAATGAACGCGGCCTCAGGGTGCGCGGTTTCCTGCTCACTTATACTCCCATACAGTTCCCTGAGTGCCCGGTCTGTGTCGGCTTGTGGGGGGATGTACACAGCAGTGATAATGACCGCTGTGAATTCCCTCAGTATCCAGAATGGTCGACACAGAAGCATGAGAAATTCCAGATCAGGAGAGCAGAAAGACCTGATAAAATGTACATTCCTCTGATCACACCATGATTTGTTGATCATAAAACATACACCACCACCTCTGCTTTTACCTGAGAGGTCTTTTGCTCTGTCCGCTCGGTGCACGGAGAAACCCGTGGGTTCGATGGCCGAGTCTGGAATCTCCGCGGACATCCAGGTTTCCGTAAGACAGATAACACAGCAATCTCTCGTCTCTCGTTGGAAAGAGATCCGCGCTCTCAGCTCACAGAGCTTGTTGTCCAGAGACTGAACATTTGCCAGTAGTATACTGGGTAGTGGGGGGCGATTTGCGCGACGTCTTACTCTGATGAGAACGCCGGCTCTTTTTCCCTTTTTCCGTCTGCGTTTCCGCGGCCGGGCAGCCCAAACAAAGGGCTCCGCTGGCGTGTTTGTAAACCGCGGGTCGGCGTTGAGGAATGTGAAGTCCGGTTTTCGGTGTGTGATTGCCGAACCAATGTCCAAAAGCGTTTGTCTGTCATACACAATAAGGCAGACAACATCCAAGACAAAAAAACACAAAACTGTAAACAAAACAAACAATAAACTGCAGTGTTTTGACGGAGCCCGCGACGCAGCAGCCATACTCGGCGCCATCTTGGGTATATATTCTAAACATAAATCTAATCTAACACATACATACATGAGACAGGTTGGTGAAAAGAGTGACAGAATGTGAAATAAATTATCAATACAGTCAACATGAACTTTATGGAGTCTGTTGACAATGACTTAAGACTCATTTAACCTTATTTGAGTCTACATTGATTTGCTATCAGATTACTCAAAGTATTTATCTAAAACACCAGCACTTTGAGCACAATATTTCAGATGTACTTGCGTGTTGTGGTGTTTCCTTGCGTTCTTTGTGTTGCTTGGTTCTTAGCTCTTGGTCGAAGTTCGTTCCATCTATGTTTTGGACCTCTGTAAGATCAGAAGGTTATTGTCTGTATGAATGATGAGGTTGGCTTTGAAGCAAAGCCTTCTCTGAACCATAGAGATTGAGAGGCTTCCTGGGGACTTTGAGTCCTGAGTTCCCTTGGACCTCACATGGCATGGATCTGGTTCCGACGAGATCCCGAGAAGACCATGAGGGAAGAGTCAGAGTGAAGTCTGAGCAGTCCAAAGAACAGGAGATACAAGCAGCAAGGAAAGACGACAAGAGAAGCGACTGAAGAGAGCGTTTTCTTCCTGTTTGGAAACATTTGAACTGAAATTGCCTGCATCCCCAAAGGTGTCCTTTATTGGATGATGTATGCCCAGAAGTGACTTTTCAGAGTCAAATGGTCAACTGGGCTGTATTTTTTGACAGTTGATTTATGGTCCTTTGTTTCAGATTCTTTTACTAAATTCCCCCTCGAAATAGTGCATATTTAATTATGAACTTTTATATCTTGAGAATGGTACAAGAGACATGATATTTGTTGTCATTAGCTTCCTTCATGTAACCAAGCAAGCGTTTACATACTAAACATGAGATTCTTTCATTAATATGTGTACGTGTAGGTAACAAAACATGAAAATCCCTGGTTACAAATCATACTGGTTAATTCCTTGGTTATACATCATGGATAAAACATTGCTCACATTTTAAAGAGATACATCAGGCTATAATCATTAATTTGTCAGTTATACAAGTTACCACAGTTCAAAGCAATTGTCAGAATTACCTAGCAAGCCTAGGTATTGTATAAATCGTGGATTTAAATGCATTCTGTACATTTTAGAAGGTTAAATTGGTAAAGTACTGAGACTTTGTGTAGAATATTCCTGGATTGAGATGAAATGTGTTAGTATTCGATTCGTGCAAATCTGATGGTCTTTTGGAAACCTTTCAAAGAGAACTCTGCTTTAACTCTGTGTGGAAGTACAGAAGGTTGTGCTGAGGGGCCTTTCGGAGCAATGTTGATGCCTGTGCTGTTTAATTTATGATGGTGAAGAATTCCAGGATTGCAAAGGTTGGGTTTTTCCTAGATTCAAATCATATCGTTTCAATACTTCTGCATGTATAATACTACAATGGGAACAAGCAAATGTTGTGCTTTTTCCAAGAAAGCTTTCCTTTACTCCTCGCCTCGGATAACACAAGATCTTTATTGGATGATCTCAGAAATTTGGCTAGAAAATCCCGACCCTCTCTGGCCTCAGGAATTCAAACAATATGGATGTTTATTCTGCCAGCTACAGTTGCCATGTCCTCCAACTTCTCCCAGACGTGTTCCAAATCCACCTTGGTTGCTAGCGGATTAGCAGATTATTCCCTCTCCGATGACTCCAGATAATCAATCCATTTCTTGACATCCCCCACTCTTGTAAGCATCTCAGAGAATTTCGCCTCCATGGCAGTGCTCGATCGACACATCACAGCGACATACTCCATATCAGCAACGACCTTCGTCAGCATGTCCAGCATCTCTCACCGCATTTCCCACAGTTCCCCAACTATATCGGCTCCCTAGCTCACGGCTCTCTTGGGGTATCATCTTGAGCATGTAAGTGTCTTTTAATGTCTCCAGAGCCTGATGATTTTGAATTAATTGACATATTGTCCTAATATAACAGTTATGAAACAGAGTGTATCAAATCTCACTGGTTTATATCAATAAAAGTGTTAAAACTAGCAAAGTGCGCAGAGCTCGCCGTTCACACGTCCGATCTTCGCATGTTGTCACGTGACTCCCTTTGGAGTGAAACTTGTGCCTTTCCATTGTTTTGTTTTATTGATGATTGCATATTTCACTAAATGTTCTTTTCAGGCACTCTGGATCTTCCCTGGATTCAGCAGGAACCAAGATTTCACAGTTTTCGCCCTTCATCTGCACCTCTGCTGCATAGACGAATGAATGCTCCTGTTCGATGGCCTCCGGTCTTGAGAGATTGAGGAGGATGTAAGACCTTGTCTTTGCAGGTTTGTCATAATGTGCTACTGCAATTAAAATGTCATACTCCTGCTTGAAAATCTGCCAATTCTCTGTGATATTCCCATTGAAAATGAGTGGGTCAGGTCTCTGAAATCCGTTGGCCATAATGCAATGATGTTCAGCATTCCAGAGTTATTCGTGTTGGCCGCTTACGAGAATTAGTTACTCACAGGTGAAAAGTCTGTGCTATGTTCTGACACCATCAGATTTTTAGTGGATGTATGAAGTCAGTTGACCTCAAGTTCACACTGGTGTCCTAGCAGAGTAACCACAGGTTGACTATAGACATGTCTGACTAACATTTGACCACCAGAATGTAATACTATTTGTCTACATTTTGAACAGTATATCTTGTATTAAGTGTGTTTGTGCTGTATAAACTTAAAATAAATGCCACTTGGTTTGATATTTCGATAAAAAAGGATGCCTAATGATTCTTAAGGCCATTTCATTTTATCTGTGTGGTGGTGATTGACAGTGAAACAGCTCTGTGTTCTAGAGTGGAGGCTCATTTCTCTGAAAGCAGAAGATGGAGTTTTAGCAGATGCTGTTGTGAATGCAGGAGTCCCTCAGTCAAGATGAGGTGAAGGACCTGGTGTTTCTGTGGTCTGATCTGCTCAGTCTAACAGTCTTCAGTACTGTGTCCACAGCCAGAAAGCTGTTTCTTCTGCTTGAGACCAGAGGCCTGCTGTCCCCAGAAGATTTATCTCTGCTTCTAAAGCTGCTCAAGATTTAAAAAAAAAACAGCATAGCCTGATCCAGAACCTGTGCTTAGATTGCATTGTAAGGGCCTTATTGTTTAGTTTTGTTTTTTTTTTATAAAATAGGGACATAATCAAAATATTATTTTTTTTGTGGTAATCAACATTATGCTACAAATGCTGTTGATTAAGTTTATCTGGTATTAAACCTGGCATATTCCTTTAAGTTTCTTTGTAACAGTGAGCAGTATTTATTTTTCTACATACATTTCAGACAGTTGTTGTTTGAGCTGTCAGAGTCCATCACTGATGAGGACCTAAAAAACATCAAAGTAAAACACTACCAAAGAAAAAACTATACTGAGACATGGTGAGAGAGAAAGCAGCAACACAGCCTCTGACAAAATATTTCTGCATGGGATGGAACTGTGATGTTTGTCTGCCAAATCATTTCTTTTAGACACTGTTGCAATTGTTTGTGGAGCTGGAAAAGGAAGACCTTTTGGATGAAAATAATTTTTTACATCCTGCAGAAAATGATAGGAAATATCAATCCCACTTTAGAAAAAATAATTATTCTATAAAACAGAGAGTGATTTCAGTTGTTTATTTGATGTTTATGATAAGTGAAAGTGTGTTCTGGGTCACTGAGTTCAGATTATTAATTTGATTGGTAGTGTACATGAAGACTGAAAGGAGATTAAATGATTATTAAATGCATTAGATACTTTCTTGAAGTATTTGTGAACCATATATTACAATAATCGTGCTATACAGTTGTTTAAATTTTTGGTCTTTTGACAGTTACATGTTTATTGCGCAGGAGACAATGTCTTCTGTGTTGTACACACCAGTTGAGGTATCAACTGATTTAGTCTTTCTGATCTTTACATCTTTTCTGTGTAGGCAAGTTACTTCATCATATTGCCTAAATTGGATTGACCCAGATATCTTTGTAGTTTATGCTTTGTATACCAACCAGAAGTGCTTATTTATAAATTCTGTATATTAATAGTGGTATTAATTAATATATCCCTCAATATACATCTGTTTATTAGGCTAAGTTCATGTCCGAATTCTATTTTCTTTCTCTTTTTTTTTTTTGCAG
Organism: Moxostoma hubbsi; assembly: GCA_032164185.1. Lineage (NCBI taxonomy): Eukaryota > Metazoa > Chordata > Actinopteri > Cypriniformes > Catostomidae > Moxostoma > Moxostoma hubbsi. Next base: position 17,433,842 of record JAVLUX010000047.1, on the reverse strand, counting down.
CTTTTCAAAAACTTAAATAATAAAGGAATATTCCTTTCACTCAAAAATGACAATTATGTCATCATTCACTCATGCCCTCATGTTGTTTCTTTCTCATGTAACTTTCTTCTGTGGAGCTAGGTAGAAGGAAACAAAATGGGGGTGAATAAATTATGACATAATTGTAATTATTTGGTGAACTAAAGTATTCCTTTAATTACAAATAGCTGTAAAACTATGAAATAGTTAATGTTATTGAAGTTAATAGTTATGTCTTTGATCAGAGCCAGCATTTGGAATTCAGAACAATGATTGAAAACAAGTGTGTAAATTTGACTGTTACTGAGAATCAATAGGTAATATTCCATCATGTAAGTTTCAGAAACATTTATTATGGCTATTTATAGAAAAAAATGCTGTAATGCCAAATTACAGTAGGCAGCATAAAGTGCACTGTGTAGTGATCAGTAAGTAGTATTCAATTTCAAACAGCATGACTAATGTGGTTCATTTCAATACATATTACTTTATGAACCTTGTAATGAATCACTCTTAGCATATGTAAGTAGATCTGCTGACTGTCATTAATATTACATTAGAAATAGAAAAAACTTTCAGTGGCAGTCCCTCAGAGGAGGCAAAACAAAACTGTTTATAAAATAAACAAAATAACTAAAGTGATAAAATTAACAGTAATCAGTAATGGCTAGGTATTGATACAAATTTTCCAATTAGATTTTATTCAATAACCATTCACATGGGTGTATTTATGTTACACTGTCCATATTGGTTACATATGAAGGAAATTTACTCTATCTTAATTTTAAAAGAAACTTCTAGGTAACCCTTATAGGTATTCAAAAATATTAATTTTACAAATTATATTTTATAATTCGTTTTTCATCAAATTGGTCACATTTAAGCTCTTAGATAATGTCTTGAAATTGCATATAAATTTATTATGCTACATTTGTATTTTTTACTTGCATAATTTGTGCTATATACACAAGTATTAACATTGTTAATTGGCATTGTCTCTATAAGACTAGTGGCACCAGCCAGTAAACGCATATAACAAGAGAAGACATGCATGATATCTTTACTGCATCCATGTGTGATTAGAATGAAATATACATTTTTTGTTGTTTTTAATCAACAACTGACTGTAAAGAACAGAAAGGGTATTAAAAGAGACATCCTTCAGTGACATATCGATCCGTGCGTCAGACGGCACGTACCCTTCCCCAACGCCCCATAAAATTGTCATAACCTTCTGGTTCCCTACACCCTGAAGGGTGAACATGGTGACGTGCCAAGCATGGGAGCAAGCCGCGCCATCTTAACACTATCACACGCATCGGGGAAGGCGTTCTTTTCCAATTCCTTTTCTTTCAGGGGGAAAAGACCCCGTGGAGACAACACCTGCCCAGGCTAGGGGAGGTAAAGAGTGGTGAAATACATCACATGGGTTTTCAGGCCACATGTGGAGAATGGCGCGGTGGTAGGTCCAACCTGTTGAGAGGGAGGTGTTGCTACAAACAGGGGCAGCGCTTGCAGGTTCACTACATGGTCTCTAAAGGGAGTTGTACGAACCTTGGGCACATAGCCCGGTAGCGGTCTTAGGACGACGTAAGTGTCTGCTGGACCGAAATCTGACAGAGAACGCTTGCAGGTCCCCAACCCTCTTGATGGAAGCGAGCACGATCAGGAGGGCCGTCTTCAGGGCGTAAAGTTGCCTGGTAGAGGGAGTTCTGGCTTGAATGATCGTGTCTATAACAGCAGGTGGTAGGCCACTTAGCTCTTCCGCATCCCATCCAGGGTCCAGATGTGGAGGTTCCAGAGGTCTGGGCTCGGATGCCAGAGGGTGCCCCGTCCCTGAGAAAGAAGGTTCTTCCTCAGGGGAATACCCCAGGGAGGGGCTGTGGCGAGGAACACAAGGTCCGAGAACCAAGTCCGAGTGGGCCAGTAGGGGGCCACCAGAATGACTTGTTCCTCGTCCTCCCTAACCTTGCAGAGCACCTGTGCAAGAAGGCTTACTGGGGGAAATGCATACTCGCGCAGCCCCCGGGGCCAGCTGTGTGCCAACATGTCTGTCCCGAGGGAAGCCTCCATTTGGGAGTACCAGAGCGGGCAGTGGAAGTTCTCTTGGGAGGCGAACAGGTATACCTGTGTCTTGCCGAACCGTTCCCAAATCAGCTGGACCAACTGGGGGTGAAGCCTCCACTCTCTGCTGGGCGTACCTTGTCATGACAGTGCATCCGCTGCCATGTTGAGGCTGCCTGGGATGTGAGTGGTGTGCAGTGACTTGATTCGCTGCTGGCTCCAAAGGAGGAGATGGTGGGCGAGTTGTGACATGTGACGGGAGAGCATGACACCTTGGCGATGTATGTACGCTACCATCGTGGTACTGTCTGAATGGATCAAGATGCGCTCCGAAGAGCAAGATGTACAGCCAGCCCTTTCAAGAGGCCAGCGGCTGCGTGCCCATTGCTCACGACGACCCAACCCTGTTTGGAGGGGTCTGTGGTGACCAGAACGCGTCGGGACACCTGCTGTAAGGGGACTACCGTCCATAGAAAACAGAGATCTGTCCAGGGATTGAAAGTCTGGCAGCAGGCGTGGGTGATAAACACACTGTGCGCACCGCAGTGCCATGCCAATCTCGGGACTCGAGTCTGGAGCCAGTGCTGAACCGGTCTCATATGCATCAACCCCAGCGGCGCAACCACCGCAGAAGACGCCATATGCCCCAGGAGCATCTGGAAATGTTTTAGAGGAACCGCCGTGCCTGACTTGAACAAGGTGGATGCATTTTAGCACTGACTGCGCACGCTCGTTAGTGAGGCGCACTACCATTGAGACTGAGTCTAATTCCATGCCGAGAAAAGAGATGCTCTGAACCAGGGTGAGCTTGCTCTTTTCCCAGTTGACCTGAAGCCCTAGGCGGCTGAGGTGCCTGAGCACCTGGTCCCTGTGGGCACATAGTAACTCTCGGGAGTGTGCCAGGATGAACCAGTCATCGAGGTAATTGAGTATGCGAATGCCCACTTCCCTTAACAGGGCAAGGGCTGCCTCTGCAATCTTCGTGAAGATTCGAGGGGACAGGGACATGCCGAAGGGGAGGAACATGTACTGACACGCATGGCCGTCGAACACGAACCATAAAAAGGGTCGTTGTCAAGGCAAGATCGAGACGTGGAAGTGCACGTCCTTCAGGTCTACCGCTGCGAACCAATCTTGATGCTGGACGCAAGTTAATATGTGTATTTGCGTGAGCATTTTGAACAGGAGTTTGTGTAAGGCCCGGTTGAAAACTCGCAAGTCCAAGATCGGTCATAAGCCGCTGCCTTTCTTGGGAACGATGAAGGGTTGTAGAAATCCAGCTCAAACGCAGCCCAAAGGGGGTGCGGCAAAGAAAACAAACTGAACTGAGGATCTCCTCCCGGTCCTCCACTGGGGGACAGAGTGGTCTGCTTGCCAGCTCCGGAGCAAAAATCTCAATCTCAGGGTCGTCCGTCTTAGGAATGCTTGGGAGCCTTCTGGGACCTGGAGAATGTTCATGAGATGGACAGTTCATGCTTCCTGTGGAGCGCTCGACACTGGGGCTGAGAGCTGGGCCCAGGTTAAGGCGGAGCTGCACGTTTCCTGGAAGCCAGCCTGTGCTGGTGGCACGGCGGGACATGATGTGAGAAATGGCCTCCATCTGCTTCTTCACCGCTGAGAACTGCTGGGCGAAGTCCTCAACGGTGTCGCCGAAGAGACCGAACTGGGAGACAGGGGCGTTGAGGAAGGATGCTTTGTCCACGTCCTGCATCTCGACCAGGTTCAGCCACAGATATCGTTTCTGAACCATGAGGGTGGCCATCGCCTGCCCGAGTGTCCGCACTGTGACCTTCGTGGCACTGAGGGCGAGGTCGGTCGCTGAGCGCAGTTCCTGCAACACGTCGGGGTCAGGACTACCCAAGTGCAGATCTTTAAGTGCCTTGGCCTGGTGAACTTGCAGGAGGGCCATGGCATGCAAGGCGGAAGCGGGGCGGAAGGAAACTGCACAGGGGTGGAAGGGCATCTTATAAAAATGCCGCTGTGTATTGCTCTTTTAGAGAAATAAACACTTTTAGGTAAATATTCTATTTTTTAAAAGCGCTGTTGAAGCATCCAGGGGCAAAGCTGCACTACTGTGCAGAGAAGGATAAAGCCGCAGATATGCGCCGTAGATCCAACAGCATACGCTCTTTTTAGAGATTAAGTGAACAGTCTTGTGAATGCAGCTCGCTAATCACACAACCGGTCGGCTCCGAAAAAAAAATTCTGAATGGACAGACACATTTCCCTCCCTTTATACCCGTATGTCCGGGTGCGGGACATGCCAATTCTGTCTGCCAATTTCTCATTGGTCTTTTCTCAAGTTCTCAAGAGAGACCCCTAGTGTCGATTCTTCGACACAACATCGAAGTGAGCAACGGACGGGGAACCCGGACTCACTTATTATTATTCTCAGTGATTTTAACAGACAATCTCACCTGTGAACTGCCAAAATACAGACAGCACATTATATGCCCCACCAGAGACAGAAATATACTGGATCACTGCTACACAATATTAAAGGATGCATATTGCTCTGTCCATAGAGCAGCTTTGGGACTCTCTGATCACTGTCGGTTCACCTTCTTCCGACCTACAGGCAGAAACCCCAATTCCAAAAAAGTTGGGACAGTATGAAAAATAAAATAGACACTAATAAAAACAAAAAGGAGTGATTTGTAAATTATATTAACTCTTTGCAATATTAAATGCACCAGAACTACACATAATATGATGCTTTATCTTATGAATTTGATTGTTTTTGAAAATGTACAGTAATTTCTAATCAAATAATTGCAACACACTCAAAAAAAACCAAAAAGTTGAGCACAGTTGAGTGTTTTCCACTTTGAAAAGTCACAATTTCTTTCACCAACACTTATTAAGCAAATCAGATGATTGCAACAAAAAAGTTTTAGACAGGGGCAATTTAAGACTAATAACAATTTGACGAGTTGATATAACAAGGTGATGTGAAACAGGAGATGTTAAACAGGTGATGCAATTGTGTCATAGTACTATATAATGTATAAGGAGTCCTTCAAGACCAAGGATTGTTCAAGACTTGTCAATAAGAAAGAAAATACTTTGTAAAACAAACCCCAGACAATAGGCAGAATAAACATAAAGAACGCATAGATTCATTCACAGAACTGTCTCGAAGGTGTGTTCCTCCACAAAACAAATCCCAACCAATATAAAGCCTTTCAGTTTCCTCAGACAGACAAACAAGTTTTCAGTGAGCCAGCTGTTTATGAGTGAAACAGATGATGTAATCATTCCAAAGTCCTGCAAAAAGTACTCCACAAAACAAACTCTAGCCAACAGGAGGCATAAGTGCAAAGAACAAACAGAGTCATCCACAACTGTCCCGAAGCAGTGTATACATTATACAGTACTATATTCCACAAAAAAATCTCCAGCCTCTAGGTGGAACTAGCACAAAAAGAAACAAAACAGGCGTTTTGGTCAAAACTGACTTTCTCAGTCCTTCAACTTTATAAAAGCCTCCTTAGTGTGGGCATGTAGATATTTTGCGGCCATCCCCAGCATCCACTCTCAATCTGGCTGGGAACCCCAGTGCAAAAGCGATACTCCGTCAATGCTTCTTGTTTCTTCATTGCTCCTTGTTTATCAAAGTTTCATGAAGGAGAAATGTAATTCCACAAAATAAACTCCAGCCGCTAGGCGGAACCAACACAAACAGAAACAAAAATGGTGGCCAGCTTCCTCAGACAGTCGAGTGTGTCAATCCAATCACATGAGAAACACCAAATTGCATACTCACTCCAATGTATTTTTGAAGGGCCGTGCTTGTTTGGGACAAGTAAATACTTTGCGGCCATCCTTCATATCTATTCTCAGTTTGGCTGGAAACATCAGTGCGAAAGCAATCTTCCAATTGATCTTCCGAGAGAGACTCGATCATGCTTCTCTCTTGTTGAATTAGCAAAATCCGGGAACTAGAAAATATCGTGATTTTTACCATGAAAGCTTTTCTTTGCTCCTCGACTCACGCAACATGAGATCTTTATCGAGTGGTCTAAAAAATTTGGCCAGAATTGATCAGGGTAAGTTTCTCTCAGCCAATCTCTGAGCCAGGACTCTGTGAGCTTGCTCGATTTCCAGCTTGTGCCCCGTTATGTTGAGCAGACTCGGGAAGAGCTTGTCTAGGAATTTCACCATATCTCTGCCTTCTTCATGCTCAGGAATTCCAACAATCCATATGTGATTTCTTTGACTCCTATTTTCAAGATCTTCCAGTTTTTCCAAAATATTTTCCACATCTATTTTGGTCACGAGCGGATAATTCCTTTCTGATGACTCCAGATAATCGATCCGTTTCTCAACATCTGCCACTCTTGTAACCAAGAATTTTGTTTCCATCGCTTAATCAATCGATGTATTGCAGCGAGATCCTCCAAGTCAGCAACATCCTTCGTCAGCGTCACAGACATATTGGACAGTTGACGATTTCTTCTCCCGCCTTGCCATCCAAATCAAGTCCCCGGTCAGCAGGCCCATCAGAGGTTTCATCTTGAGCACGTAAGTGTCTTTTAATGTCTCCAGAGCCTGAGGATTTTGATTTCTTTGCCATGTTTACCTCAAAGAAAAAAATATGTAACTGGGTGTATCAAATCTCACTGGATTATAACATGAAAATAATTTAAAAAAAAATAACAAAAGTGCACAGAGCTCGTCACTCACACGTCTGCTCATCGCACGGCATCACTTTTTCCCCCAACACTTGAGAGTATGTGACAGGGCGGAGCGTGATTATACACACCCGGTCCCTCATCGGGCTAATTGAGCCTCGGAGAGGGATAAAGGCTGATTGCGGATGGTGGTGCGGGAGAGAGAGATCGTTTACCGACATGTCCGTCATGTGTGTGTTTTGTCTTTTGTTTAAGTTTCTCATTAAACTATTATTTATATTGTCAAGCTGGTTCTCGCCTCCTCGTTTCCATTGAAATCTCTTTACAGAGTGCTACATTCCTATTGGTAGCTGAAAGCATCATGAAATTAGCCAATCTATTTAATAAACATTTCTAGCAATAACAGATGTCACAATTTTGCATAAATCGATGGAATTTTGAGTTTTGGTGCTAAATAAGAAAGCATTCAGAAAGTATTTGTCACAGAAACCTACACAAACAGTGAAACCAGCTGTGTGGTGAATAAGCAGATCTGTGTAGATGTGATGAATGGAATCCTGATGATATTCTGAGTTTAGACCAGACAATGAGTGAGGGGAGAATGGGGTTTAAGTAGAGGAGCTGATTTATGCAGTGATGAGAGGCAGGTGCAGGTGATAAGTATTCAGGAGAGCAGGAGGGTTGTCTCTATGTGGCAGGAGGGTCAGGTGGATTCGTGACAGTATTTAGACCCCTTCACTCCTCAATCTACACCACAGTGACAAAGCAAAAACCAGATTTTTGATAACTTTGAAAATGTATTAAAAAGAAAAAACTGAAATAAAAAAAACTGACAGAACTATTCAGACCCTTTGCTATGACATTTGAAATTTAGCTCAGGTGCATCCCATTTCTCTGGATAATATTTGAGATGTTTCTACACTTTGATTTGAGTCCACTTGTGGCAAATTCAATTGATTGAACATGATTTGGAAAGGCACACACCTCTCTATATAAGGTCTCACAGCTTAAAATGCATATCAATGTAATCGTTGCCAAAGGTGCTTCAACTAAGAACTGAGTTAAGGGTCTGAATACTTGTCAATGTGATATATAATTGTATTATTTTTAATACATTTACAAAGCAATGAAAAATCAGTTTTTTTGTCGTTATGGAATGTAGATTGATGTGATTGTTTTTTTTATTATTTAAAGCATTTTAGCATAAGACTGCAACATAACAAAATGTGAAAAAAATTAAGGGGTCTTTAAACTTTCTGAATGCACTGTATATATTTACTATATGAATATACTATATACAGTATATATTAATAGATATTTATTTTTATTTAAGAGTAAAATAAGGTCTATGGTTAGCATACTGTAACTGGAAGAGACTTTGCAATTTTTTTTCTACAACATAAATGCACACATTCAAAACCTGCTCATATCTTTGTAATTTTTTCCACACTTGTTTCCAATAGTTGGCAATTCAAATTAGTTCAAATCCTTTGAAGAATGAACTGATTTTTTTCATAAAGGTTATGAAACTAACTCGCTGAACTGCAATTCATTGTTTTCAGTCATATCCAATAATGAAGCTTTGAAATGAACCAACCATCACTCCAACACCTTTCCTTGAATAATCATGCAAATTTGGTACTAGAAAATCACTTGCCATTATATCAAATACAGCTGAAAGCTATTTGTAAATTAAGCTTAACATTGTCTTTGTGTTTGTTTTTGAGTTGCCACAGTATGCAATAGACTGGTCAATATTAGGTCAAAAATGGCAAAAAAAAGAAACAGCTTTCTCTATAAACTAATCAGTCAATCATTGTTTTGAGGAATGAAAGCCATACAATGCATGAAATTTACAAAAAACTGAAGATTTCATAAAAAGGTGTACACTACAGTCTTCAAAGAAAAAGGACAACTGGCTCTGACAAGGACAGAAAGAGTTGTGGAATGGCCAGATGTACAAATAAACAAGAGTATAAGTACATCAGAGTCTCTAGTTTGAGAAATAGATGCCTCACATTTCCTCAGCTGAAAACTTCATTGAATTCTACCCGCTCAACACCAGTTTCATGTACAACAGTAAAGAGAAGACCCAGGGGTTCCTGTCTTATGGGAAGAATTGTAAAGAAAATAACAAAGAGAGGTTAGAGAGGGCAAAGAAACACAGACATTGGACAACAGATAATTGGAAAAGTGTGTATGGATCTTAACCACAAATGAGCTTTTGTGTGATTAGCTAGACTTTAAGGTGCATGAGAAGTCCGAAAAGACAGCCACATCTATGGCAAGTGCTACAGTAAGTGTGGGGTGAAATATTGCCTGTGGATCTGGACAAACTGACAACTAGAATGCCAAGGATCTGCAAAGCTGTCCTTGCTGCATGTGGAGGATTTTCTGATTTGAACACTTTGAAGTAGTTTCATAAGTTCAGAACATTTTGTAATAGTAATTTTTCATGTGATGTTGTCCTGACTATACATTGTGATCAGTTGAATAAAAGTACCAATTTTTTTGAAAAAAAAAAAGAGAAAAAGTCAGAGACAAAAACCTGTGTTCAAAAAACAATGATCATACACTGCAAAGACACTCGTCAACATAATTTTTAGATTAAAATGTAACATTTCAGACAGAGAAACAAACAATTATACCAGGTCTTACATAGAGTATAAGTTGACATTTCTGGAATTCTGCAAGTATATTTTACATAAAAATATACATATATGAGTACAAATATGTACAAAAAAATACTATATATGACCGCAAATGAACCAAGTTCACAAAAAATTATAATAATAATGGCGACCTAATTAATATTCATACATTAGAAGCGAGTTTTTATTGGTTACAGCCAACACTAATGTACAACATTTACAAAGTAAATCGAACTGCGATTGGTAGTAATAATTAAAAGGCGGGGCTTATATTTAGTATTGAGTAGTATTATTGGACAGCGCTTTTGTCAATCGTTCCAATAGCCGCATACATACAGCAATGATGGCCGATTCACAGTGAGCAACTCTTAAATATAACACACAAGCTTGTATTCTTTAATCTGCATGTTTATATATATATATATATATATATATATATATATATATATATATATATATATATAAACGCATGATGTAGCTTATCTCGACTCTTCGCTTTATGCAATGTTCGCAGCGCTTCCAGTGTGTTTAGACTGAACCCGAGCTTGATGTGCCACGCTGTTAGACGTATGCACACATAAAAAAGACAGGATGTTGTTTTGCATGCTAGAATAGTGTTTCTTTCACGCAATGGTCACTGCATGCATTATCTGGTGCTCGTTTGCTCTGTTCTGAAATCGCGTCTCTCTTAGTCTTTTGTTTGAACATTGGTCTATTGTTTATGTGATGTGGGTTCTGCTTCCAGAGTCAGTTTGGCAAATCACCGGGTCAGATGTCTGGATAAAACACCCATCCAGATTCTACATGAATATGGCATAAAAATCGGCAGCGCACCTACGTACGAGCTACTACGCGCTGACGGGGACGCGCACCAGCCCTGTTTCATGTTCAGTGTCACCATAGGAGAAATTACCTGCACAGGTCAGACAGATCTCTTGAGTTTTCTACTTTTCTGTTGTAGTAGTATCGATCTATCGTGCATTCAGAAAGTATTGTGACCCCTTAATTTTGTTATATTGCAGCCTTATGATAAAATGCTTAAAATATATATGTTTTTTACTTCAATCTCAACTCTATACCCCATAATGACAATGCAAAAAACAGATTTTTAATAACTGCAAATTAATTAAAAATAAAAGACACAAGTATTGTATCACATAAGTATCACATTGACATAAGTATTCAGACCCTTAACTCGGTACTTGGTTGAAGCACTTTTGACAGCGATTACACCCTACAAGTCTTTTTGGGTATGATGCGACAATCTTTGCATACCTGGATTTGGGGATTTTCTGCCATTAATCCTCTCAAACTCTGTCAGGTTGGATGGGGATTGTCAGTGGAAAGCCTTTTTCAGGTCTCCAGAGATACTTGATTGGGTTCAAGCCCGGGCTCTGGCTAGGCCACTCAAGGACATTCACAAGCCCCTCTTGCATTGTCTTGGCTGTGTGCTTAGGATCATTGTCTGGTTGGAAGGTGAACCTTTGGCCCAGTCTGAAGTCCTGAGCACTTTGGACCAGGTTCTTAGAAAATACAGAGATATCATTAATGTGTTCAGCCTTCCTTCAAACCTGACCAGTCCCTGCCACTGAAAAAACACTCCCACAGGATGATGCTACCACAAACATGCTTCACCAATGGGATCAGTGGTGTAGTTAGGTTTGCAATGTTATGATATTTTCATGGTACGATAACCATCTCAAATATCACCATTTCACGGTATATGGAACTACACAATTATTATCAGTTACAATGTCCCTTAAAGAAGAAACTTGAATTGAAACTTGAAACCATTTTTTAATGGAAGTATGTGTAAAAAAAGTATCCCTTTCAAAAATAAATAGAATAAATAAACCTAACAGAATTATAATAATAAACCGAATTATACTTATAATATTTTTTTATAATGACTGTAAACTGTATATTTGACCATTGTCCTATATGACCTATTTCCCAAATAGTTGTTGTTTTTATTTCATGTCCCTTGTATCTTAATGCAGTCTATTTTTCTTCCATTTGCAGTCTCTTTTTCATGCCATTTATTTATGTATCCGGTAACTAGCAGTGTATTTGAGTTAATACTATTATTTTATTGATTGCTGTTTTGTTCTTAAAGGTGAAGGATCGACTAAAAAGGCTGCGAAGCATGAAGCTGCAGAAGCCTCTATAAAATTATTGAAACTGGACACCCAGCCTAAGTACACAACACATTGTAGATTTTGTTATAAAAAAATTATTGTAGATTACAATGTACATTGAGCTAACATTTACTGATGTTTCCTGAAACATTCATAGTGATCGGAGGGAGAATAATGGCCTTGCTTCTGAAGTAGGTGATGTGGCCAACCCTGTGGGAATACTGCAGGTAACCAATAAAATTTTTTACTGCAATATATTGAAGGCATTATAATTGGGGAGCAACTTTTGTGTGTAGAAGACGACAGATAAAGGAATTTCCTGATACTGGGATGGGTAAAAACAACAACAACAATTTTCTGATCTATTGGGCAGTGGTTTTGTAAAATGTATGTATGGGATGAAATATACCACTCTGTAGAATTTAGGGCTGGGTAAAAATATACATTTCCCGAGTAACCACGATCTTCATTTGAATGATCCCGATGTCAGTTCTTAAAATCACAAGATCAACATTTTACTCTATGCGCAACCTTCTACAATATGATTGCACTCGCATATGAGACCAAAATGTCTGTGATTTGCCATTGTCTTGTAAATTAAGATTTCACCTGGCATTTTTAGGTTTCCGCACCAAGGTTCTTTCACTACATGTTAAATGTTTTTTTAGAATTTATTTTATTTTTTTGAACAATTTGAGATTTAACAAGTTAAGACAATATAATACAACAATATTAGAAATAGTCAAACCTTCTTTTTTTTTTATATATATATATATATATATATATATATATATATATATATATATATATATATACACACACAAAATAAAGGGGGTACAGGTTAATTTAGACAGACTTAAAGTATGGAGAGAAAGTAAGTTATTCACACAGAGGGTTCAATAAGCCAAGACAAGAAAAAGGAATAGTTTTCAAGAAAAGAAAAGGGGGACTGACCTTTTATTCAATTATTGATTCATGCTACCTTGTCTCTTTCAGCCTCATCCACCAGTTTTCTTGTTGCGTGTAATGAGTCGAAAGACTAGATCCCTGCAATTAATTGAACTCATTGAATTCTTTTTTACCCTTTCTGTTGTTTACTGTCAGTTGTTGATCAAAAACAGCATAAAATAAACATTTAATTCTAAGCACACATAGCTCTGATCTGTTAAAGAAGCCATGGGATTCTGCTCTTGGTAATAAGCTCCTGAACTAAAACACTTCTGTGAGATGCTCTCTGTACTGCTGCTATTTTTAAAGAGACCGTTCCGTTTTAGCCAGGGCTGCTCACACTTCTATGAAAGTGACCACTTCTATTTTCATAATGTTATTATAGTACGATCTTCCATGCAGTTTAAATAGGCTATACATTGTAAGCTGTGTTATCACAATACCAAAATTTCAATAGTCTGTACCAATACCAGTTAAATGTTAACTGTTCTTGATAGGGGCCGACCGATTATCGCGTATCGGATATTCATAATTTTTCTAATGATCGGAATCGTTATTTTGTCTGATCTGATTGCCGATAAACTTTAAAATGCGCTCTGTTGACTCTGATGCCACCACCTCTCTGAATGGTGACTGCTTGTAGTCTGCCTTAATGTCCTGCCCACAGTATTATCAGATTGATTATATGTCACGAGTAAATGGCCAATCAACACTGTACTCCGTATTCATGGGGGTGAGGTGGGAAAGAGAAAATCAGACTTGCTTCAAAGGTGAGAATGCAGATACTGAAGTTGCATTAAAGATCAAAATACTCTATGACAGCTGTCACCAAGTAGCGGACCGTAGTCCGGTTCCATCCCCGGATGCAAGACATCATGACAAAGGTTACACCATCCCACCATTTCTACACAGCAGTGCGACAAAACAACAGAGCGGTGTACACAGCAAGTGATCCTGGGCGTAAATCCTTGAATATATCCTTGAATATATTTCTCTAGCACTGAACACGCTTTATTAATACCCTTTCACACTCCGCACCCCGCACCCATTGCCTCTTTCCACCGGCCCGCGACATGAGGCGCTGCATAGTAGAGCTGCAGATGTGGTTATCTTATCGACAGTAGACCGTAGCAGAGAAATACAGTAAGCAGCAATATAGATGGATACTGGTATCTTTCAATAAAATGCACTGCAGAAAATGAAAATGAAGCTTTGGCTGATATGACTCTGATGGTTCAGCTAAGCAAGGTTTGTTACAGGACAATTTATCATGGACTAGACAAGAATTTTTTTTCCCCTTCTAAAATTAGCTTAAATAATCAGCATGTTTCGAGCCTGTTGTTGATAAACAAATCTTTGTTTACGTTTTGTGAAAATGTATTAGAAATATAATCTCTGGTGTGGATTGCAAGAAAGACAACCAAAACTTTGAAATTGAGTTTTCTGCTTATGATGAAAAACTTTCCCATTATTTGATAGTCAGCCCATTTGGTAACACTTTATTTTGATGGTACCAAGTAGATATTTAACTGACTAAAAGTGACTTATCAACTGGCTTGCTATAGCTAGTAAACAGTGTTTCAACAAACTTTCAGTAGCCTGTATATAGATCTTTATTAATCACCTTTTAATGTACTGATGTTCTCAACAATAATGTAAGTAGGTCATTAATAGAGATCCGTATGCAGCCTACAGAATATTTGCTGAAACGCTGTTTGCTAGCTATAGCAAGCGAGTTGATAAGTCACTTATAGTCCGTTGAATCTACTTGGGACCATCAAAATAAAGTGTTACTGCCCATTTATACTTAACTATGGCAAAAAGTATTTTTAAACTGCATTATTTAGATGTACATTGTTTTGTTTTTGGTAGATTTGCATTCTACGGAAAATTTAAAAATGGTTCGTTAAGACTTTTTCTCAGAGGGGTTACCCCTGAACCTCCATACAGTATCTTTACTATACTGTATATAGGCTATATATAAATGGTAGAAGATCCTCCATAGTCCAATAATTTGGTTGTCTTTGGACAACAATATCCTCATTCTTGCCCAGTTCTTAACGTTCTTAACAAGAGACTTTTTGACTGATTTATGATGTATGATTTTTCCTCATTTTACAAAGTGCTATTGCTTGTCAGTAGTCAGAATGGCTGGACGTTTGGTGGGATGGAAAAGTTGAGACTATGACATTTTTTTTGTTGGTGTAAATTTTGACACAAATGTAAAAACAAATTTCCTCAAATGTAGAATGGCCCCAAATATCGGTTATCGGTCTCCTTGATTACGAATTCGGTATCGGCCCTGAAAAAAAAAAAAAAAAGTATTTAGATCGTGATCAACGTAATGAGAACCACTGGTTTTAGCACTTATTCCACGTGTAATATAACTAATTTATCGAACATATGCATGTAAACTAGAGGCCAACCGATAGTGGATTTTGCAGATAACTTAGGTGGTGGAAAATGCAGATAACAAATTAACAGCCGATTAGTGTTTTAGATTTCTAGAATGATACATTTCTAAGTCTTTCCTCACTATAAAGGGCACAAACACAGGGTACTAGAGTAGTCTATTGTGCAAAAGCAGTTTATTGTGCAAGCAAAATCTCAAAAGTCCCCTGGAAAGGGAAGATTTGTTGCATAACGCAGGACTTTTAACTATAAACAAGTCTGAAATACACCAGGTACTCGGACTTGGCTACCTTAAAATGCTCTATATGCAAGTAATTACCAAATAAATATTTTTATAGCCTGTGTATTAACCTGATGAAGAGTTTGTTTCAGTAGATGAGGTTTACTACAGGTATTTGCATAGATTTTTGCTGATAACCAAAAAGCAACTATTGGTACCGATTGATCTGTAAAACCGATATATTGGTCTACCTGTAATGTAAACCGTGAACATGCAACTATATTTATGTAATATAATAAATACAATTACACAAGATGTTTATTGATGGTATACATGGTATTTGTCATCAAAAAGCTCAAATGTTACCAAAAAGTTGATGTTAAAATGGAATGTCATTTTCATAATGTCCCAAATAGGAAGGTTCTCTGTACAAGTAATTTTATTAACTGAGCAAGCATTTCTTTTTAATTTGTAAGAAAAATGGTCATTATAACTGAAGCACACCCAAGTGAATCGGAATTCAATTGAATTGGGAAATCTGTATCAATACCCAGCCCTATTAAACTGATTATAATCTGAACTTTATAATGAGAACAAATGGTGCTATGAATGTCCTCTTGCTTTGATTTAAAATTCTTGATTATCTAATCAAGTTAACAAAATATGCATTATAAGGATAAAGATAAGGATTTTGTATTCACTTGAATTTGTGGAAAACAAAAATTGCATTGCAATAAAAATGACGAGAGATTTTCTATGTTTTATGTGAATATTCCCATAAGAATTCAGCCTGCGAGACTAAATACATTGTACAGTGTGAATACATTTCACCTAGAGTCATATAAATGCATTTCTATTGACTCATGTCAACATATTACTTATCATAGCTGGCTACCAAATGTATAAATGTGACCAGCTGAATAGAAACAGAAGGACAAATATAACATTTAACAATTAAAAAAAAGTTATTTGTGTTAGTAGCAATTAAAATGATAAACCTGCTGACCTCTAATTAAAAAGAGTATTTTTTTTTTTATTAATACTGTTGTGTACACGCTGAACTCTGACAGGAACTGGCCATGCAGAGGGTGTGGTGCCTTCCAGAGTATATGGTGTGTTTGGAATCAGGGCCTGATCACATGAAAGAGTTCACTGTTTCCTGTCGTCTCGAAGGACTGGAGGAGACCGGTACCATTTGCTGCTTTTCATAGTGTGACATCACAAAGCACACTGATCGTAAAGGTACTGATGATGTTTAATTTGTTCTTGCTCTTCAGGGACGGGCAGCTCAAAAAAGCTGGCCAGACGAGCAGCAGCTGAACGGATGCTGGGAAAATTGCAGAGTTTGTCAGGATCTCCTGAAATCACATGGGTTAGTGTGACATTCACTCTCTCACTCACACACACTCTCACACACACACACACACACACACACACACACACACACACACACACACACACACACACACACACACATATATATATATTCAGAGTGCATGGCTTCCAGGTAAACCCATGATGGAGAACACACTCCTTTTGATGAAGTAACTACATTTAAAATGCATAAATACTCCCACTGAGGATTTTATTTTAAAGGAATAGTTCACCCAAAAAAATATATTTTATTCCCCCCCATGCTGTTCTGTACCCTTGTGCTTTTATTTAACTGTGTAATACAAAAGGATAATTTTTGTAGAATCATTATGCTTATCTATTGGAATCTTTTCTATCAGCAGCAGATTATTGTAGAAAATGTTCCCGTTCCCGAAACCATACAACCAGAACAGTACCAACAATTTTGAGCCTAAACTGGAAATTGCTCCCTCTCTTTATAATGTCTTCTCCAAGCTAGTAAATTTGTTCCAATGGGCTGTATTTTATGTAAGCATCATAGGTAACATTCATAAAAGTAATTTAGCAAAAGGGGTAAAACACTGCTGTAGCATTTGTCAAGTGCTGAAACTACTCTGGGTTTTGTAAAGAACAATCTGGAATCATGTGTTTCAGTGTAAGTCACAAAATTAGGGCTGCCCCTGAACAAAGATTTTCCTAGTGGACTAGTAGTCGTTAGTTTAAGCCATTAGTCGACTAGTCACACATTTATGATATTAATTTAAAATACTTAAATATATATTTTGGGGAGCATCAGAAAATGGTTTGAGTTCCATAGCTGAGAAAGAATGTTATAAGTAACATTGCTAACACTGTTCTATATTACGGAGAAATACTAAACCGTAATGATAAGCCTTTAAATTAGAAATTTGACAAGTGCACGCAAGAAGCGAGCTGCAGCAACACTGGCAAAAGCGGTAATGATTTTGAATGTGTTGGAAAAACCAGCAAGGAGACTGTCTGAACATTTGTTAATTTATAGAGCGAAATGCACATTAGGGTTGTGCCGACAGACGATGATCTCGGGATCAACAATTGTCAAGAGTGATAGCCTTGTTTTCATATGTATTCTATTATTATTATTATTATTATTATTATTATTATTATTATTATCAAATTAATATTACAAATAATTTTGTAGACACATACACATGCTTAAAGAAACACTATTATTAAGAACAGATGACAGAAAAGAGTCTATGCGCATGCATGTTTGTTCGGAGACTCGTGGATCACGCGCATGTAAAATGTTCTCACTCTTTCTTTGTTCCTGTCTTCTGAATTTTTTTGTTGCAAGAATAGTGTCGTCTATGAGAATGCTGTAAATGACCTCAGACATCTCGGCTCGCTTTATTTCCACAGAGCAGTTTATTGTGAATGCAACTTTGCAGCTTGTAAAATAATACACAGTATAGAAAATGATACAATAACACGTTCACCTTGAACCATGATTTATATTTCAGTGATTATCATCATTATAATTATTATTTTTACATTTATAATTGTTTTTATCTTTATTTGTGTAAGTAATTTTCCGCCTGCATGTTTAGACGATACTTGCCTGACGGTAAATGGAAAGGTGGAGATATATATATATATATAACACATTTATTACTTCATTATTTTAATTGCTTTTTCGTCTCATTTGGAGTGTAGTTTGAATTTAGAAATGTGTGTGTGTGTACAGTATTCACAGCGCTTCACTTTTTCCACATTTTGTTATGTTACAGCCTTATTCCAAAATGGATTCAATTTATTATTTCCCTCAAAATTCTACAAACAATACCCCATAATGACAATGTGAGAAGTTTGTTTGAAATTTTTGCAAATTTATTAAAAATAAAAACAAACAAACAAAAAAAAATCACATGTACATAAGTATTCACAGCTTTTGCTCAATACTTTGTTGAAGCACCTTTGGCACCAATTACAGCCTCAAGTCTTTTTGTGTATGATGCTACAAGCTTGGCACACCTTTTTTTGGGCAGTTTCTCCAATTCTTCTTTGCAGGACCTCTCAAGCTCCATCAGGTTGGATGGGGAGTGTCTGTGCATAGCTAATTTCAGATCTCCTCAAGAGATGTTCATTCAGGTTCAAGTCTGGGCTCTGGCTGGGACACACAAGGACATTCACAGAGTTGTCCCATAGCCACTCCTTTGTTATCTTGGCTGTGTGCTTGGGGTCGTTGTCCTGTTGGAAGATGAACCTTCACCCCCGTCTGAGGTCCAGAGTGCTCTGGAGCAGGTTTTCATCAAAGATGTCTCTGTACATTGCTGTATTCATCTTTCCCTCAATCCTGACTAGCCTCCCAGTTCCTGCTGCTGAAAAACATCCCCACAGCATGATGCTGCCACCACCATGCTTCACTGTTGGGATGGTATTGACCAGGTGATGAGGTTTTCTCCAGACATAGTGCTTGCCATTCAGGCCAAAGAGATCAATCTTTGTTTCATCAGACCAGAGAATTTTGCTTCTCGTGGTCTGAGAGACATTCAGGTGCCTTTTGGCAAACTCCAGATGGGCTGTCATGTGCCTTTTACTGAGGTGTGGCTTCCGTCTCACCACTCTACCATACAGGCCTGATTGGTGGAGTGCTGCAGAGATGGTTGTTCTTCTGGAAGGTTCTCCTCTCTCCACAGAGAAATGCTGGAGCTCTGTCAGAGTGACCATCGGGTTCTTGGTCACCTGATTAAGGCCCTTCTCTCCCGATCGCTCAGTTTGGGCAGGTGGCCAGCTCTAGGAAGTGACCCGGTGGTTCAAACTTCCATTTATAGATGATGGAGGCCACTGTGCTCATTGGAACCTTCAATGCTGCAGAAATGTTTCTGTACCCTTCCCTAGATCTGTGCCTCAATACAATCCTGTCTTGGAGGTCTACGGACAATTCCTTGGACATCATGGCTTGGTTTGTGCTCTGACATGCACTGTTAACTGTGGGACCTTAAATAGACAGGTGTGTGTGCCTTTCCAAATCATGTCCAATCAACTGAATTTACCACAGGTGGACTCCAAGTTGTAAAAACATCTCAAGGATGATCAGTGGAAACAGGATGCAAACAGGAGTTCAATTTTGAGTGTCATGGCAAAGGCTGTGAATACTTATGTACATGTGATTTTTTTTTTTTTTTTTTTTAATTTTTTTTTTTTTAATTTTTTTATTTTTTTTATTTATTTTTTTTATACAGTTTGAAGATTTAAAACAAACTTCTTTTGAAGTTGTCATTATGGGGTATTGTTTGTAGAATTTTGAGGACAATAATGAATATAATAAATTTTGGAATAGGGCTGTAACATAACAAAATGTGGAAAGCGCTGTGAATACTTTCCGGATGCACTGTATATCATGGAGGGAACAAAAATAATTTATTCACACACATGATGTATTTTCCCAGACACCGAAATACCCAACCGGAAGAGAATGCACAGATGAAGCAGGTTCTTTGCCAGAGATGAACAACACACATTTTAATTGCGTTTCATTTTTTTCCAGTTTCATTTCAATTTTTAGTTAAAATAATGTCAAAGTTTGAAGTCAAGGTGTCTTGCTTTATTGTGTAGGCTTAACCCTAACCTTAATGTAAATTACCCCATAGTACCACCATGTATGCTTCCAACCAGCAGTAATACCAGTGTTTGTCTGTTTTCTGTGGAGGTTTTTTTATTTTTTATTTTGTGACCAACCGACCAATCAAAACATGGTTGACCAAGACTCTTCTCATCAATTAATGTTTGGTCGACTATCAGGGGGCAGCCCTACACAAAATCCCCCCTTTTTTTTTTTTTTTTCCCCTCCTGAATTTCCTCAGGTACGTTGAATGATTGTGACTCCTGTGCTAAATAAAGCTAGAAGCAGTGCACAAAATGAAAAAATATCTTGAGATGCGTTTGAAAAAGTTTAAGTACTTATTAACTGGACAGTGTCTAAAAAATTCTGTGGCTCTCCGAGATGCTGAAAAAACAGCAAGCAGTCAACGGTCAAAGATATCCATCCAGCACATTTACAGGGAAATGTTTTTTTTTTTTTAAAAAGTGTGCAGACATGCGCAAAAATCATTTGGTGTGAACGGTCTCAAACTCTGTTCATGCACGTTGTTTTTCTTTAATTATAGACCCGACCCAAACCCTTGAATGGTAGCAGACCTCTAGTTCTTAGTGACCATGTCTGACAAGCTCCAAAAAGCACAAAAAATGCCATAAAATTGGACCATATGACTATATGGACCATATTTTCAAGTCTTTTGAAGCCATACGATAGCTTTGTGTGAGGGGAAAAAACTACTAATAAAATTGATGAACATCGATAATGAAAATCATCGACAACTAATTTAATTATCGATTAGTTGATATTTGCAGCGAGCACATAGAAGCTCTGTCAGTGACATCAAATTACAGCCCAATGAAAAATGTGTTGCATTTTAATGCTGTAAAGGAGTTCAATGGAAAGGAGGCGAGACCCGGCTTGGCAATATAAATAAGTTTAATGGTAAACTGAAAAGACAAACACAAAAAAAGACAGTCAGCTGCCCGTAAACATTCTCTCTCTCTCGCACCACAGTTCGCAGTCAGCCTTTATCTCTCTCGGAGGCTTGATTAATCTGATAAGGGACCAGGTGTGTAGAATCACAACCCGGCCCTGCCCTCTGCCCTGTCATATTCCTCCCTCATTCTCTCAGTCTGGGGAGCCCCTGGCATGACATGCATCCCTCCCCCTCTGTAGCTTGGTCGTCAGCCAGTCCTCCACCCTCTAGTGGATGACAGCCGCGCCTCCCCAGGCAGTCCTCCAGCCCCTGGCGTACGGAATGCCCCGCCGTGGGAACAGAAGGGGTCTTCCCGCCCCTGGCAGTGGTTCTCCCACTCCAGGCAGTCGGCAGTGAGCCCCGCTCGCGGTTGGCGTCTCGGACCTTGCCGTGTTTCAGCAGCTGGTAGGGGTCTCCTCCGCCCCCTGGCAGTGGCCTTGACCACTCCAGGTTGTCAGCTAGGAGCCCCTTCATCCCTCACAGTCAGCAACCAATTCCTCCACCTCTACCGTCCCCCGGAAGACAGCCATGACTGCTCCGTTGTGGTGGATGGTAGCGGCGAGAACTGCACTATGGCGTATCCTTCCTCCTTCCCGGGTCTTCGGCACCAATGGAAAGTGAACAATGGAAAGGAGGAGGCGAGAACCAGCTTGACAATATAAATAATAGTTTAAAGAAAAACTTAAAAAATAGACACAAACACACACACACAATGACGGTCAGCTGGCCGTAAACATTCTCTCTCTCGCACCACCATCCGCAGTCGGCCTTTATCCCTTTTGGAGGCTTAATTAGCCTGATAAGGGACCGGGTGTGTAGAATCACAACCCGGCCCCACACTCCGCGGGTTTGAAAATGACGTATAAATGATGAAGCGGAGAAAACATGACCCAAGATGCCCATCGCACGTGAGCACTTTTATTAACACTTAAAATGGATCATAAGCATTCAGTTTATAGTGGAGCGGTTGCTGCATCAGGTGTGTTAAAAGAGGGATTGTGCTGTTTCTTGCGCTAAAGACTTGTTTCTCTCCAGCACAAAACTTACATTTTACTGCTATTTTCTATGTTTAATGTATACATGTTTTGAATTCAAAATCAGGTGTGTATTACCATTTCGCAAAAACTTGTATCTTTACTACAAGCGAGTCTCCATTAAACTTTACCAAAGCATGCGAGTCTGAGATGCGACTTTTCAGTGCAAGAGTGAATCTGATGATTGTACTATATAAACTGCATGCTGAATATGATGCATAATGCAAAGGGTCCTGATATTTGATAGTCCTGATAATTAATAATTTTTTTCCTCTATAGAAAAAAATTGATTAGAAACATGTAATGAGTGACTACTTTTTGAAACTTACAATATGAATTTTTAATACTTAATGTATGGAATCAGTAACCATAATTGTGTCTTTTCAGCTGGGCAGAATTATTTATATCATTAATATTTTTATACTGGTGTCATTGCCCTCTGTTGGGCTGTTTTTTTTTTGTTTTGTTTTTTTGTCCCACTCCATCCCCTGATGGATCATTTTACTCTTTACTTGTAAGCTTAACAAAAAGTACAATTCATTAAAGGAAAGGAACTGTTTTGCATATGTCCCGAAAGTAATATTAATAATAATGAATTCAAACTTAACTTTCATGTTTCGGGTTTTGTTGAAAGATTTGGGTGTATAGAATCATGTAGTAGAATTCAGTTCTGTAAATTGAACCAAATACTTTATAATTTAATCACATTTTAATAAAATAGAGGGAATATAAATTTCATTTTTTTTATCCGATTAATTGATCATCAAAGTAATCGTTAGTTGCAGTCCTAGAGAAGACACCATAATTTCACTGAAAATCTTCCTCAAAATCATTTGCCATATTTGCAATTAGTAACATGATATGAGAACCAATGACATTTGGTGTCAGTGACAGCGAACCTGGTGCGACACATCTGAAGCTGACATGGACGTAAACTAGATTTCAGAGCTTTGTCAGTGGGTATGATTTTCAGTAAATGACAAATGAAATGTCCTGTTCCTCACACAAAGCTATTGTATGGCTTCAGAAGACTTTGAATGTTGTGCATGAGCACATTTGTGGTCTTTTGGTAGTTTTTATTTATTTTTTTGGGAGCTTGACATGGTCACTAGGTACTGTTGTAATCTAGAAAAGAGCTGCTTGAAGATTAGGCTATTCAAAAATGTTCCTTTTATGATTTGGATTAAGAATGACATGATAGGTAGTAAAACAACAGAGTTTTAAATATGGCTTAACTCTTCCTCTACTAGATGAGTTTGATTTTATTTATTTTTTTAGGATAATCAGAGGTTGTCTTATATCGACATTTGAACTGCTGTTCTTTGTGGTCCACAGAGCCCACCTTCTCGAGTGTACATAGAAAGTCTTCGGCACTCTACAGGAGAGAAGATTTCTGTCCTGAAGAGGACACCACTGAGCATCCCAAACACAGACTACATTCAGTTGCTTCTGGAGCTCTCTCTGGAGCAGGGATTTCAGGTCACATACATGGCCATCGGTGAGGTCCTTTTCTTCACACCCTCCTGCAGTGCAGTCATTCTGTTCCTTTGTTTTATGCATCACTGTTGCACATATCATAATAGAGAAAAGATGCATAATACATATTCAGTCATATTATGTCAATCTCCATTCTAAACAAATATATTCTTAAATAGTCAGCCGAGATGCATTGCTGTTTCCACCTTATATTACCATGCATCTCAAATGCATCCCATGTGTTTGGATTTCAAGGGGAGGATCTCTGATTTCACTTCATTCCCCGCAGTTTCAGACGTGGTACTTGTTGAGTAAATGCACAAATATATTTTTGCGACATTTGCTAGCAGCCCGTAATGCAGCTCATTGGCTTTCCATGGGAGATGTTACTCTTTTATGAGAATCATACTTTCATTCCGTTAATGGTCTTGGCGCTGAACATGCCCTTGAGCTAAAACAACGCATCAAGCAGAATGAAGGTGTATCGAGATGCATTTTGAAGTTATTTTTAAACTGACCAGCTATCAGCTGTCACATAGGTCCAACTAGAGCATATTACATTGGGGAAACTATTTAAAAACAGAACAAAAGACTGCTGTAAATACGCGTTTGTTGCAAATTGCAACTTCAGGGTGTAATGGAAAAAGGCTACGACCAGGGAGAATGAAAATTCTATCTGCGTTCCTTCTAATAAACAATAACTTTCTCAGAACAACGAATCAATGGAGCCAGTATTTTTTTTACAGTTAAGGGTTTTCTTCCCCATATTAATATTTACTTTTTTAAAGCTCAATGAAAAGCGCTCTGTTTAAAATTGGGCTCATCAGTCTATTTGACTAACATGCTAAAATAGTATCACAAAATAAAAATAAAGTTTTAGTTTAATAATAATTATAATTTAAAATATTTTTATATTTTTTAAATAGAAAATGCTTTGAATGAAAGTAGAGTTTCTCCTTATATTACAGTTTTTTTTTTTTTTAATTCTCCAGCTTTTGATGGAAACATGACAGATTTGTGCACTAAGTTGCATTTATCTTTTTCTTTCCACCGCAGCCACTTCAGTCATGTAGCGTCCGTGTTATCTTACAACTCACCAGTAGTTGAACCTGATGCGAGTCTGCAGTTGGATACTTCTCCTACTTAAGCTGAAGGTGTCAAGTGAAGTGTTTTTTTTTTTTTATTATTATTATTTATTTTATTTGCTACACATTTGTGTGCAGTTTAGGTGCGAGCCACTAAAATCAAACCGTGTCCCGCCACGCACAGTTTTTGCTGTCAATTAAAAGTAGCGTCTTCTGTAAGTGCATGTACACCGTAATTTTGATATAGGTCGATAATGAACATCTGGCTTTCAATTAGGGCTGGGCGATATGGCAAAAAATATTATCACAATATTCTTTTTTATATCAAATTCGATATCGATATTTATCACGATATTCAATCACATTTTCACATTGCACATTTTTTGGAATTTCCAAAAAAAGTAGAGAGAACAAAATCGTAAATAGTCTTTACAAAACTGCGTTGGGGCCCAGACACAGCCCATTGGCTGCAGTGGTGTCAGAGGGATCTTCTATGAAAATATTACAATATTTTGGGGTTTATCAATCGAGTGCAGTTGGCTGTGAATGTTATAAGATGATCTGTTCATTTTGAATCATAATGAAGGTAGGTGTGTGTGTGTGTGTGTGTGTGTGTGTGTGTGTGTGTGTGTGTGTGTGTCTCAAAGTGAGTACACCCCTCACATTTTTGTAATTATTTGATTATATCTTTTCATGTGACAACACTGAAGAAATGACACTTTGCTACAATGTAATGTAGTGAGTGTAAAGCGTGTATAACAGTGTAAATTTGCTTTCCCCTCAATATAACTCAACACACAGCCATTAATGTCTAAATTGCTGGCAACAAAAGTGAGTACATCCCTAAGTGAAAATGTCCAAATTGGGCCCAATTAGCCATTTTCCCTCCCCGGTGTCATGTGACTCATTAGTGTTACAAGGTCTCAGGTGTGAATGGTGAGCAAGTGTGTTAAATTTGGTGTCATCGCTCTCACACTCCTACATACTGTTCACTGGTAGTTCAACATGGCACCTCATGGCAAAGAACTCTCTGAAGATCTGAAAAAAAGAATTGTTGCTTTACATAAAGATGGCCTAGGCTATAAGAAGATTGCCAAGACCCTGACACTGAGCTGCAGCGGTTTAACAGGACAGTTTCCACTCAGAACAGGCCTCGCCATGGTCGACCCAAAGAAGTTGAGTGCACGTGCTCATCGTCATAGCCAGAGGTTGTCTTTAGGAAATGGATGTATGAGTGCTGCCAGCCATGCTGCAGAGGTTGAAGGGGTGGGGGGGGTCAGCCTGTCAGTACTCGGACCATATGCCGCACACTGCATCAAATTTGTCTGCATGGTTTTCATCCCAGAAGGAAGCCTCTTCTAAAGATGGTGCACAAGAAAGCCTGAAAACAGTTTGCTGAAGACAAGCAGACTAAGGAGGAGTACAAAGACAAATGTGTCTTGCCTACAGTCAAGCATGGTGGAGGGAGTGTCATGGTCTGGGGCTGCATGAGTGCTGCTGGCACTGGGGAGCTACAGTTCATTGAGGGAACCTTGAATGCCAACATGTAATGTGACATACTGAAGCAGTGCATGATTCCTTTCCTTCGGAGACTGTGCCGCAGGGCAGTATTCCAGCATGATAATGACCCCAAACACACCTCCAAGACGACCACTGCCTTGCTAAAGAAGCTGAGGGTGAAGGACTGGCCAAGCATGTTTCCAGACCTAAACCCTATTGATCATCTGTGGGGCATCCTCAAACGGAAGGTGGAGGAGCACAAGGTCTCTAACATCCACCAGCTCCATGATGTCGTCATGGAGGAGTGGAAGAGGACTCCAGTGGCAACCTGTGAAACTCTGGTGAACTCCATGCCCAAGAGGGTTAAAGCAGTGCTGGAAAATAATGGTGGCCACACAAAATATTGACACTTTGGCCCAATTTGGACATTTTCACTTAGGGGTGTACTCGCTTTTGTTGTCAGCGGTTTATACATTAATGGCTGTGTGTTGAGTTATTTTGAGAGGACAGCAAATTTACACTGTTATACAAGCTGTACACTCACTACTTTACATTGCAGCAAAGTGTCATTTCTTTAAGATATAATCAAATATTTAAAAAAATGTGAGGGGTGTACTCACTTTTGTGAGGTGTGTGTGTGTGTGAGTGTATGTGTGTATGTATGTATAAAATTTATTTGACATTTAAAATATTTCTTTACATACGGATATCCAAGTATGGGGGCATAGAAGCCTTTGTGACAGAGGAATGATACTGTATGGGGGTTCAGGGGTATCTCCAGAGAGAAACTTTTGAGAATGTAAAAGTTTGAATGGACCATTTTTCTATTTTCATTAAAGTGAGAAAGACTAGGCTGAAAACTATTAATTGTTTTGTCTTTCATCCTTGTCAGAGATGATGAAATCTGAATAATTTCACAAAATTAGAACAGAAATCTATTTGTCTATTATTAAAGGCTTGGAATATGCTGATTAATAAAACTAAATTTAGAAAGAAAAAACATTATGGTCTAAAGGCGATCTGGAAACACGCACCTCCAATTTCTCTGTGTACTTACATGTGGAGAAAAGAGGAAGCGGGTGCGGACAGGGCATCAGTGAAGAGTGTTTTAGTGCTAGAGAAAAATATTCAAGAATACAGCTCTGAAAGATCAGATATGATGTAACCGGCACTGTTGTTTTGTCGTGCTGTTCATTAGAGACGATGAGAGGTAGTAACCGTCATTATGATGTCTTGCAGTCAAGATGGAATCAATCTGGGGTCCGGATCCGGAATGCGGTGACCTGCGTAGTGGGGGCAATACCAACTTCATACAGTCTGAGGCGGTGTTTCCATTGATGCGAAGAAATCTGCACAAAGCCACTCCCAACGCTAGGGTTGCGCTTGCCCCGCGCTGCTGTCAATTTTACAATCCACCTCACGAGCTTGACGCTCGGCTTCCATAGGAAGGAATTGAAAGCGTCTCACTTAAATTCGCTCACTACGCACCAGTGGAAACATAGGATAAGAAAGCCAAACTGCAACATGCATGTCTAGATGTAGAACACAGGCTAAATATAAAAAATTACTCAAAAGTTTATCGTCGATATATGTTCGCAAACTCATTTGGTGACTTCATGTAGGCAGTTCTGTTCGTTTGGTTATTGATATAGGAACTCTTGTCATTTAAGTTTCTTTCATAATGTTTACCCATTTTACCGGTATAAAATTTTGCACCCGAGTCGTCCTGTGTACTGAGTATAACCGGTAATACCGTATACCGTGGCAAGCCTAAGACACAATATTTCTCCCAGATGCAGCTGAAATGTAATCTAAGGAAAAGCCCAATTATCCCTTGTTTTAGTGGAGTACCTGTATTAATCTGAGCTTTAGGTGTGTGTGTGTGTGTGTGTGTGTGTGTGTGTGTGTGCGCTTGTCATCTGTGTCGCTTCATGTTGCATTACCAATATTATTTTACAGCTTATTTGAATGCCCTTTCAATTAGTTACGAAAATGTATATAATAATTCATGGCCTGGATTATGTCTGCTTTGAGTATGATTTAAGTCCAGATGTTTTTGTATTATAAATGTATTTTTGATGAAAAGCGGAGTTTGATATCGGTTTGAGATCACCAATAAAAGAATGCATACACAAGGGGTAGTTTTCTTGTCAGAGCACACATTTTCAGATGACCTTTTCTTTTTTGAAATCTCATTATGAGCATGAGAGTCAGTATACACACTTCTGGCTGATGCTACGTTTATACACAAGCACCTCATTTTATAGCACTCTGTCTAGGGCCTATAAAATCAAATAATGTAAATTCAAAAATTAATAATAGAAATTATATTATTATACAAAAATAAGTGCTATTTCCTGAAATGCTCTCGCGACAGTATTGATTCTACTTTACATTTGCCTTATGAAAGTTGACCTTAGTTTATTAATAGTTTTAAAGCCACCTTTAACAGATTGAAGTCTGTCATTTCCAATGAGAGTCGTATGCGAGCCGCGTGGGCTTGCGACCACCTATGGAATCTGACATTTTCAGATAAATTATATCACAAAAAGCTTTTGTAATAACAGAATGTGTGATTTACATGTGTTCATGTGTCATTTAATTTTGCACAAGCACAACCTACATATTTAAAATTATATCCATGTATTTGTACATGCTGAGTTGTTGTTGTTGTCGTTAATTAGCATAACTATAAAAAGTATTAATAATTCATCAATCTCAACAAAATCACACACTGTCATTCTGAGGTAAACCTTTGGTAGCTTATCCCACAATGAATAAAATCCATTGTGAACAAATTTGACAGTTCATCACGACTGCCACTTGGGGGAGAATTTATCGTATGTGAATCTCAGAGACGGTGAAAAGGCAGATTTTGGTATAAGCAAGGTAAGTAGTGCTAACTTGACAGAAGGGTAAAGAAAAATGACACTATGAAATATTTAAATATAATTGTTAATATAAACTACAGTTTTCATTCAAATTCATCATCTTTCATCTCAGTTGAGCAGCAGACATTAATTCATTTATATGGCACCACCCTCAGGTATAAGCACTTTGCTATGCTTTCTCTGATTCAAACCATTGTTTACCGCCCTTTCATTCAACAGTGTACGTTCATTCAAAGTCACCCCCGCTACTACAAATGGCCAAGGAAAGCATGCTTACCAAAATGAGTAAGCCAATCAGAAGCTCCCCCTTCAGTCAAGATATCTGATAGATTAGATTTTAGTTTTGCGTCAACATGTTCAAGTTCATGTAACTAATGCATTATTAAGCACTAAAATGGATATCTGCAGTGACCTATGTGGATTTAATTGAAGTCAATTTAAATAGAAAATCGAGAAAGAAAGATCTAAACTTGAACAAGCAAGCTACTTTTACAACAAAGTGACAGAGATGCATTGATTTTGTGTTCAAGTAAAGGTAAGTTAATATATTTATGAATAAATCTGTGTGATTGATACTAGGTAGGTCATTGTTTCTGGTTAGTCTGAGGCTATAAAGTGGTTATCTGGCAATCATGTCCTTATGTTATGTCTGTTGTATAGTTAATGTTAGGGCACAGTGTCTGTAGACTGCTGTGTCTAAGTTACATTTGCCTTGTGCATTCAGGTTAAGATTGTTGTCTTTGGTGGTCAAATTAGTTAATTGCTGCTGTCCATTCCAGTGTTTCTGAAATGTGTGAGGCCTATGATGAAACTTTTAACTGGAAATATTTTTGTTGTATGTCAAAACAAGCTCTTCTGGCACTATGGTTCATTGTGTGATATAATGGACAAACGTGCTCTGCTCAATATATGACAATCTTTTATTTGTGTGACATAAGCAATATTACTGTCCTAAAATTAAAACAGTTTGGTTATGAAGTTCGCCACTTTTTCCATAGACTTCCTGGGTTCTAAGGCAACAATTTACATCTAAAACATTTCTGCGACATTATTATCACCTGTATAACGGCACAAGCCTGAACAAGACCATGGCTGCCATAGGTAAAACAAAGCATGGATCTTCACAAACGTGGTTGGATATTAGCCTAACATGATGTCTATAAAATAAATGATGGTATTGTTATGTGATGTGATGTCCATGTTAAGATTCAAAAGACTATACTGTGTCCAGTTTATCTGTGTTTCAGATGAGCTGACCGTGAATGGGCAGTACCAGTGTTTGGTAGAGCTGTCCACCAGGCCTGTGACAGTGTGCCATGGTTCTGGAATGACCAGCAGTAATGCCCACAACACTGCTGCACATAATGTCCTGCAGTACATCAAGATGGTCGCTAATCAACACTAACAACAGTTCTGTATTTTAACACTGAGTTCAGATCAGTATAACGGATAAAATCAACTTGAGCAGACGCGTGTACTAATTCATGAAGATGCGGCAGAGTGATTCGCCAAGGCCTGTTTCTCACAGCTTGCCTAAGAAACAGCAGACCCGCATGGAGCTTTCACACTGACAGCGTTTCTGACAAGTAAACGGTGTGCAGTTCAAAGTGAGAGTAAAGTGATTTCTGGGAGACCACACTATTTATCCTTTAACAACTATAAATTATGGTTATTGTAAGTGTCTAAGAACTATTATTGATCCATTGGATTTAACTGATTATAGTTTAGATTTATTTATTTTTTTTGTTCAAAAAAAAATCGAGTTGTTTGCATTGTTGCTTCATAAAAGCCTATAATGCAACCGATTGTATTGCTAACAATGAGCCTGTTTACATGCACACCAAAGAAAACTGCGATTACATGAGATTTTAAATGATCAAGTTGTTATTTGCTTTTGAAGTCATTCCGTGAAGAGGCATGTGCACAACATGCGCTTACATTGGATTAGCCTGTAAGAATGTCGGTAAAGGTGTTAAATGTAACGTAAAATCGGGTTAATGTGCAAAAATCTACTTGATCAGTTTAAGCATAATTAATGTAAAAACTTGCATGTAAACATACTTCAATTTGGGTAGATTACTTCCTAAATTTAATCTGGTACTGATTACAGAGTGCACAACTGAAATTGTATTCAAAAACATAATCTTTTTGATGAAACTAGATCATTTAATCGGATTGCTTTTCGATTTCTTATTGCATATTTAATAAATCTAATTTTAGGTGTATTAAGTATCAATTTATCCTCAAGAAAATAAACAACAATTTGCAACTCTGTTAATACCTTACACTGGTTTCTAAATAGGGTTATAATGCAATTCCAATAAGTTTACCACTGTGTAGCATTTTACGCTCCACAAAAATAGGCTCCGCACTAAAACTCTACTTGCAGCAACACTTCTGATGCTCATGCGTGCTGTGTAAAACAGGCCCTAGAATCAAAAGCATAGGACTTACTGCTACAAATTTAAAAAATAAAATTGATGTTCAGTCAGGTCTTATGCACTCTTAAGCAAACTTTGTTTTGTTTTTTTGCAAGCCCTCATTCAGCCTAAGTTGCGTAATGTCCTAATTTTTTTTTTTTTTTTAAAAGAGTGACATGCCCACACTAATGTTTTCATTTGAAAACACATTGTTTTTACTACTTTACACCTCTGATCCACAGATTCCACACTGGAGCAGCATTTTCCTCTGTAAATGAAGAATTTTGAAAACGCTCTCTAGAACTGCATACTTTGAAAAACGATACTTTGAAAACTAAGTTTTCAACCGAAAATGTGTTAATGTGGATGTGGCCTCATAATGTATGTGTAAACAAGCTTTTTTTTTTATTATTCATTTTCGATTTCTTATAAGGTTTAGTCTCTCTGGTTGTGAATTGTTTTTATTTATTTTTTTAAACTGTGTGTACTTTACATTTCCAAATTAACAATGTATTGTTTGCTTTATGTTGTTAGGCAGTAGTCTGTCCCATGAAACAACCATTAAATTTCACTTAAACTGCTCAGTGATCTTCGTTGTTTTCATGTAATCTCAACAGATTCCAGCATATGCACACATTCTCTTTTTGGTATTTAAAGTGATGGTTCACCCAAGAAGGAAAATTCTATCATCACGTACTCACCCTTATCAAAACCTGATTTTCTTTCTTTCATAGAACACAAAAGGAGATGTTTGGTATAATTTTAGGGACTGACAGCCTCAGTCAGTTTTCACTTCCATTTGAATCTTTTTCCATACAATTAAAGTGAATGGTGACGAGATTCATTGTGGTGACTGGGGGCATTTGAAAATTAAAAATGTTGGTTGCTGTCCCTGTCGAACCATGTGAAGAAGAGATTCAGATCATCAGGGAGTGTTTGCTGTGTTTATAGTCTGATGGATTTAATGCCTTGCCACATATTCCGGGAGTCTGAGCTGTTCTCTATTCACATTTTTTTGCAGTGCTTCACCTCTAATGCCTTTCTTCAGATTTAACCTAGCTGTTTTATAAACCTCTGGATCTCCCTCCCTGAAAACATTGTCCAAATACCTTCAACAGGTTTTGAACATCTCTGTTCATCCAAGGTTTCTGGTTGGGGAATTTACAAATACTCTTAACAGTGTCCATACAGAAATTAATATAGGCTAAAACACATGAGGCATAGGTGTTTAAGTCCGTGTGGTTGTCCTGAGTATTCCCATTTGAACATATCCTAGTTTGAGTTGTCGAGTCCTGTATTTTAGTCATGGCTCCCTCTAGTAGCTCATCCATAATGTTGGGAGGAGGAGGTAGAATAAATCTTTTATATATATATATATATATATATATATATATGAATATATATATATATATATATATATATATATATATATATATATATGAATGAGGAATGTAAGAAATTCTTACATCAATGGAAGGTCACTTTTGAAATTATGTTCCCAGCCAAATTGAGAATAGACGATAAGGATAGCTGTAAAATATTCACATGTCCCCATCAAGCGATGTCCTTCATAAAGTCAATGGAGTAAGTTATTTTGTGGTACTCACATTGCAGCCGAGTGGACCGACTCATTGAGAATTCACTTGACTGTCCGAGGAAACTGAATGCCTTTTTTGTTTCTTTTTGTGCTGGTTCGGCCAAGCGACTGAAGTTTGTTTTGTGTAGGAACAATCCTCCAGGACATCTTTGTGGATGAATCTGCACATTCATTGTGCTTATGCCTCCTGTTGGCTGGAGTTTGTTTTGTGGAGTATTTCTTGCAAGTCACTGGAGTGATTTGGTAATTTGTTGCACTTATGTAGCAGCCGAATTGGCCGGTTCACTGAACATTCGTTTGACTGTACGAGGAACAGAGCATTTTTATTTTATTTTATTGTGCTGGTTCCACCTAGTGGCT
The DNA here is from genome assembly GCA_032164185.1 of Moxostoma hubbsi. NCBI lineage: Eukaryota > Metazoa > Chordata > Actinopteri > Cypriniformes > Catostomidae > Moxostoma > Moxostoma hubbsi. The sequence continues at coordinate 17,400,485 of JAVLUX010000047.1, read as the reverse complement.
GGAGTTTGTTTTGTGGACCTTCGGGACAGTTATATGAATGAATCTACACGTTATTTGTGCTTATTCCACCTATTGGCTGGAGTTTGTTTTATAGATTATCTTTTGTTGTGTAATTCTATCTCACAAAAATTGTATAGAAACGCCAGACTTTAGCAATCCAATGGCAAGGTTGTCGCGGGGGTACTCGTAGGCATACATGGACTGTTTGAGTTTAGAGGGATGGACGGCAGTTGGCGCTGTTGTGCGGGGGGGTTATTGTGCATTTCTGTTTTTTCTAATATGTCAAATCTTAATATGAGTGGATTGTCTCTCTCAACGTGGAATGTTAATGATTGGGGCACCCCATTAAAAGAAGAAAGGTTATTTCTTTTCTTAAGCGTAAAATAAGCTGAAAATTTTGAGAAAATATGGGGTGGACATGTTTTCTTTAGTGCTGGCTCAAGTAAGAGCATGGGAGTCATTATACTGATAAGTAAGCATCTAAACTCAGCAAAAAAAAGAAACTTCTGACTTTTAACTGCTTTTATTTTCAGCAAACATGTGTGAATATTTGTATGAACATAAAAAGATTCAATAACTAAGACTGAACAAGTTTCACAGACATGTGACTAACAGAAAAACAAAAGTAACAGTCAATACCTGGTAGGGGTGTAAATATTAATCGATTTGTATCGATGCATCGATTATACAGCCGACGATTCAATGCATCGATACGTCCGCAAGTGTATCGATTAATGTGTTTATTTTGCCGCCTGTCTGTTCGCTCGGAGTTTACCACTCCGTCTCCGACATATGCGTACAACCTACTCCTAAGCTGCGGGTGGCGCTAACCTCATTATTATCTTCTACTTCACACATGTTACTTACGTATGTTCACACACACATTGTTGAGTCTGAAAGAGCGATGGAACCGTCAGAGCGAGCTGGCAATGAAAGTCAAATGTTACATACACCAGTCGGCGTCAAGTCATGGGTGTGGAAGTATTTTGGCTTCAGGAAAACAGATGGAGCAGTGGTAAAAGATGTTGCCGTTTGTAAAGAGAAAGACTGTCAGTGTGAGATAAGATACTGCGGCAATACGTCGAATCTATCCGCACACCTGAAAAGGTGCCATGGTATTGATGGCGACTCCGAGTGTAAAGAAAGAACACAGGCTTCAACGCCCGCCAAATCACTGACAACATTTTTTCCTTCCAAGTTGTCGAGCACTTCAAAACGAGCAAAAAACATCACCAAAGGCATTGCGTTTTTTATGTGCAAAGACATGAGGCCCTATTGCGTCGTAGAGAACGAAGGCTTTAGATACCTGCTCGAAGTTCTTGAGCCGAGGTACAACATCCCCTCACGTCAACATTTCAGCGAGTCCTATATTCCGAACTTCTACACCAAAGTACGTGATGAAGTTATTCAGGGTCTTATGAGTGCAGAGCGAGTACTTTTGATTCTTACTGCATTTAAACTGTTTTGTTGAGTAACTGTTCTATTTGCAAGGCCCCTGCTATAGCTCAAGCCACGAGCCATGCTTCTAAATACCTCATTCTTCTAAAATGCAAATGCATTTTTGTTATTTTGTAGTGAATGGGCTGTAGGCTTATGTCCTAGACTTTTGTTACTTTTTGTTATTATTGCACTTTAACTGATTTTGTGTAGTAACTGTTCTATTTGCAGTTCATCTACTGCAGAGGATGTGTGACCATTACCTCTTAATAAGATGCAAATTATATTTTCAAAATGTAACCAATTTTGTATAAAAGAAACGTGCAGGATTGCACTTTATTGTAACTGTAGATGCAGTAACTTATATTTGCTGTTCTATTTGCAGTGCATTGAGCACAACTGCTATAGTGTAAAATAACATACACATTGTGAATACAATACTGTTTCTATATTCTCAATAAAAGGCAAATAATTCATTTTTTGTTGATTTATTTGAAAACTTAATAGATATCATGTAAAAATATCTAGTATTGAATCGAATCGAATTGAATCGTATCACAGGGAATTCTGAAGTATCGAAAATAATCGAATCGTTGGCTTAAGAAATCGGTATCGTATCGAATCGTCATGAAGGCTCCGATTTACACCCCTAATACCTGGTGTGTCCGCCACCTGCATTAAGTACTGCACCAGATATGCCAGTTCTTGCTTTGAGATGTTACCCCACTCTTCCACCAAGGCAATTGCAAGTTCCCAAGGGAATGGCCCTAGCCCTCACCCTCTGATCCAACAGGTCCCAGACGTGCTAAATGGGATTGAGATCTGGGCTCTTCGCTGGCAATGGCAGAACACTGACATTCCTGTCTTGCAGGAAATCATGCACAGAATGAGCAGTATAGCTGGTGGCATTGTCATGTTGGAGGGTCATGTCAGGATGAGCTTGTAGGAAGGGTACCACATGAGGGTTGAGGATGTCTTCCCTGTAATGCACAGCATTGAGATTGCCTGCAATAACAACAAGCTCATTCCAATGATGCTGTGACACACCGCCCCAGACTTTGACAAACCCTCCACCTCAAAATCGATCCAGCTCCAGAGCACAGACCTCGGTGTAACGCTTATTCCTTTGATGATAAACACGAGTCCGACCATCACCCCCACGCCAAAACCGTGACTCGTAAGGTCTCTTTAGTGTCCTATATTTTTTTAACTGTGACCTTAATTGCTTACATTCTGTAAGCTGTTAGTGTCTTAGTGTCCATTCCACAGGTTCATGTTCATTAATTGTTTATGGTTCATTGAACAAGCATGGAAGAAATTGTTTAAACCCTTTACAAAAAAGATCTTTAAAGTTTCAGTGTCCTGAAAAAGGGACGTTTCTTTTTTTTGCTGAATTTACAATTCAAATGTTTCAAACAGATTAAAGAAAAATTAGGAATAGTCTACTGTTTTAGCAAAAATTCAGGGGCAAAGTCTTATTTTGGCTAATATTTACACACCTAACTTTGATGATCAGGGCTTTTTTTATAGATCTTGAAGGGATGTTGGCACCCCTCATGATATAATATTGGGAGGAGAGTTACATTTTTTTGATGGACTCAGTCTTTGATCATAGTTAAGCAAAAGTGTAACCAGAGCAACATTGACGCTTCACAGGATGTGTAAAAATCTTGGTCTTGCAAATATTTGGACACTTTTGAACCCATCTGGTAGGGACTTTATTCATCAGTCTATAAGGTTTATTCTAGAAAGATTTCTTTTTTATATCTAATTCCCTTATTTCATCTGTTCATCAATTGGAAACATTTTAGTCTCAGATCATACCCTTTTGAGTTTAGAGGTGTTGCCACATATGGAGAAAAGGAAATCATATAGTTGGCACTTTAATGTATCCCTTTTGCAAAATCCTGAATTCCAAAAAATGTTAAAGGCTAAAATCAATGTTTATAAGGAGACCAACTGGTCCTCAGTATCCTCTGTGGGCGTGGCTTGCAAGGCACTCAAGCGGGTCTTAGGGGCTGGATCATACAGTATGCCTCGTTCACCAAAAATGTTTACGATTTTGGATATATACGGGTTCGTGAAAACTTTTATTGGATGGATTAAGTTACTTCATATACACCCGGTAGCGGCAGTATAAAAACAAATGGATTCACTTCAGATGATTTTATTCTGGATAGGGGCACCCAGCAGGGTTGCCCTCTCTCCCCATTATTGTTCTGTCTTGCACTGGAACCATTAGCAGCCACAATAAGAAAAGAGGATGATTTTCCAAGGGTAGTGACGGGAAGAATGGTGCATAAGCTTTTTCTTTACGCAGATGATATTTTATCATTTGTCTCTGACCCTACTAGATCAATGTATTGCCTCCACATAATTATTAATTCCTTTTCTATGTTCTCTGAATCAATTGGTCTAAATCCGCAGCTTTGGCACTGACAGCGTACTGCCCTGTAACAGCTTTTCAGCCGGGCACCTTTCAGTGGCCTAAATAGGGCATTAAGTATTTGGGCATTTTATACCCAGCAGGTATAAAATGCCCAAATACAATTTGACCCTTTAATAAAAAGGTTTTCAAGTGATGTGGACAGGTGGGCTTCATTACATTGTATCTATGATTGGGAAGGTTAATGTTATTAAAATGAATTGTATTCCAAAATTCAACTACCTGCTACAATCTCTCCATGTAGATGTCCCTCTCTCATATTTCAAGGAATTTGATAGCAAAGTCATTCATTTGGAATGGAAATTGTCCCAGATTACATTTCAGTAATTTGCATGGGCCGATTGACAAAGGTGGGCTAGGCCTACCCAAGATTTTGTTTTATTATTATTATGCATTCTGTCACAGAAATTTGGCTCATTGGTCACTTACACCTTAAAGAGCCCCTCCCTGGTTTTGTATTGAACAGGAGGTTCTTGCCTCTATTTCGCCACTGCAAAGCCTTTCTATCAAACTAACTGGAGAACTTAAGTTGCATTTGCACAAGGTGTTTAATTCAGGCATTTATTTAAATGTTACTTTGAGCATATGGCTGAACCCACAGTTATGTATTAATAAGTCCCCTTTCTGCTGGACAGAGTGGATTATGAGGGAGTTTAAACACTCGGTGACCTATATGAGAGTGTTAAAATCCTTTGAAAATATGGTTCAACATTTTGGGATTTCCAGGGGCCCGTTCTTCGTACGTTGCTTAAAACATCCAAGATCAAATGAGACATCCAAGATGATATCATCGGCCTAATCATGATCTGGCTAATTGGGTTCTTCGAACACACCTGCCGGTTATGATTAGTATAGCTGGATTGAGTTATCTGAGATAATTGCGTGTTCATGCACTGGTTTAAAAGGGGATATGTATCGATAGTAGAAACATTGATCAGCAACGCTGCTATTGGCTGTTCACCATGGCCAAAGAGCACGCTCAGTTTTTCACCGCAGCAGAGCGAGAGTTATTGCTTGAATGTTATGCCGAATTTGAAAACTTAATTAAAACACCAGAGAACACCTCAAAGTGTGCAAAAGCCAGGAGAGAGGGCTGGCAAAAAGTAGCAGACAAATTAAATGCGTAAGTGCTCCATGTTATGGTTCTATCACTTATTACAGTATATATTCTTGTATTTTAATAATTTAATAATTGCTTAATGTGAGAGCCACCTCAGGACCCACTAGGACATGGGAACAAGTAAAAGTGAAATACAAGAATATTCTTCAAAATGGTAATCTTTTCTACTTCTACTGTTTAGTCTCTTTCACCAAAATAAATGTTAAATGATGTGTTTGTCTGTTTATAACAGCAATCAAGAAAAAGGCGGAGCAGAAAAAAACAGGTGGTGGTCCTGCACCCCCACATTATACCCCGGCAGAAGAGCTGGCCCTTGGGTTAAATGTGAACCGACCCATTGTGGAGGGCATCCCTGGGGGCAGCTCTTCCTTAGACCAAAAGCCAGGGACCAGTAGCAGAAACACCTTCATTACTGGTAAATGAGTTTTAAATTATCTTGCTACACTGTAAATAATTTGTTGCTGCATTAAATTAAGTATGCCTATAATCCAAATGGCTGGTACAGTCATTTCAACTGATAAATATTGAGTAGTGATGAATTGCTTTGACTTGTGAAGGTGAAAACTGCATAACTTAATGTACAAATATTTTGCAATATGTTATTGATCACATTTTTTCCTAATGTAGTTCATTGTAATGCTATTGTGTTCTCCTCTTTTGTGCAGTTTTACATAATACACCAACACTTTTACCTGTTCCCAAGCAAGTGGTGGCTGAAATATGTGCAGTAAGTGGACTTTTTCTAACTTTACATCAAAAGGAAAGAAAGTGCAACATTTTGTAATATCCATTTGTTTCTTTTGCACAGGACAGTGAAGAAACCCTCTCAGATGACTGTCCTTTGGAGGAAGTACTTGTAAGTGCATAAATAACTTTACTTAATTTATAGTTGTGTACATATTATTTCTGACTGCAATATGAGTTGCAGGAGGAAAGGCCAGACAGGCCTACAGACAGGCCTACAGCACAAAGTGATACAGAGATGGGCAGTGTAGTATATTTCCTTTCTATTTCTGTTGCATGAGGCTTGTGTTGGTTGTTTCTTTTTTTTTTTTTTTTTGTTAATTCTTTTTATCCAAAAATGGCACAGGGTGATATCCGTACCCTATATAAACAGCATCTACAGCAGAAAATTTAGTATTTTGACCTGAAAAAACAAAAATTAAGGGGAGAAATAGAACTTGACACCTTAAAGAAGAAAAAACTGGCACTAGAGATTGAGTTGCTTCAAAAGGAACTTCAGAGTAAGTGCTAATACACTATTTCACACAGAGTACTATTGCTGACCTTGGATAACAATACATCTTATTCAAGGCAAAAGATGACCATCACTGGCTTTTCTTGACAAAGAATAATTGAAATAAAATCAAGGAACTAAGCATGTTGTCTTGTCTTCTATTCATTTAATGAAGTTTTTTGTTTGTAAAAAAAAAAATCAAAACAAAAATGGTGTTCCACAATTCTGTCCCGTGCAGCTCTGCCACTAGGTTGGTCCAAGTGCACTGGCTGGAGGTCATCATCAGGCTGCACCTCCACCACAGGGGTCCTCTCCTTTCTGATGGTGGCAATGTTGTGGAGTATGGCACATGCAACAATAATGTCACAGGCCCTGTCAGGTGCAAACCTCAGACCCTTCAGACACTGAAACCTTTCCTTTAGTTGCCCAAAGGTCATTTCAATGTGTGGCCTTGTCCTGGCTAGAGCTGCATTGTAACGGATTTGTGGTCCGTGGTTTGGGTCAGGGAATGGTGTCATAAAATACTGCCTGCAGGCATAGCCCCAGTCACCAAGCAGGATCCCATCGTAAGCACCTGGAAAAATACAGTTTTGTTAGGCTCAGAATAAATGAATGTAATACAGTGAGCTTGATATAATTTTTTTCCTTCCCACGTTCAAATAATGTGCATAAATGTGACTCTCTGAAAATCCTGGAGTCATGCACAGAACCAGGCCATTTTGCTTCCACATTTGTGATGTAGGACATGGAGTCACACACCATCTAAGATATTTTTAATCAGTCAACTGCATACTTTTTGATTACATTACTTTTTTTATTATTTGATATATTACTCATCTGGAATATTAAGAATCGTAATAGTAATTTACCTGCACATTTACACTGTGAAATCCCTTTCGGTTCACAAAATCCCCTTCATTGGTGCCTGGTGGGGCCTTGATGGGAACGTGTGTGCAGTCTATGGCACCAATCACGTTAGGGAAGCCTGAGGAACAAATACTGTAAGTCCTACTTTTTGGCATGATCATGGCTGCATGATCTTCATTAACAATTATAATGTACCTGCAATGGCAAAAAAATTCTGCTTCACAACCTGTGGTCTGAAGTGGCTTGGAAATACCACAAAACCCCCTAAAAACTGCTTGAGTGCCAGATAAACTTTGCGAATGGCACGACAGACAGCACTTTTCCCCAAGTTTTCCGCATCTCCAATAGTGTAAAGGAAAGTGCCACTCGCAAAGAATCTCAATGCAATACAAACAGTTTGTGCCGTTGTTAAAGCCCGACTCCGACGAGTCGAACATTTAACGTGTGGTTCAAACAAATTAATAATGTATATGACACCCTCACAAGAAAAACGATATCTCTCAATAAGTATAGTATCACGCTGCGCTAAATGATCCTGTCTATCTCGCAATACGCGATTAATTCGAAAAGCTCTTCGAATTATTCTGGCACCTTCAGCAACAGGTTCTTGTCGTAAAAACGGACAAGACATGGCTGCGAAAGACTTCCCGTATCACCTCCGCTTATATAGCCGGGATCTAATCCTGTTAACATGAAATAAGCCTGCTCGCGAGCAGGTTCAAGTTTACGAACCTGTTGCTATGACAGCAAGTCCAGGATGAGCATCGAAGAACCAAACAATCCAAGATCATGCCAAATCGCCAACAATCAAATCCAGTTAAGTGAGTTAGCGACGAACGAAGAACGGGCCCCAGGTCTCAATTCTTTAGGTATTTACAACTGCACCATCTGCTTTGTACTATTTTTGGGAGTAGCATACACCCCCTAAAGCAGCAGATACTCTGGAAGTGGTTATTACTGCTTTTGGAAAACGCCATGAGGGATCTGTATTACTCCCTGTTAATTGAGAGTCTGGGGGACAGAGCTTCAACTTCTCTCAAGAGATTTTGGGAGAAAGATTTAAACTTGGTACTGGAGGATGGAGTTTGGGCTAGGATTCTATAAAACATCAAGTCTACATCCAGAGATGCAAGGGTGCACCTTATGCAATTTAAGATTTTACATTGATTCTATTGGACCCCCTCTAGATTGTATAGGCTGTGTTTTAAAGACATTGCTGGCGATGCCAATTAGAAGATGGGGACACAACGCATGTTTTTTGGTGGTGTGTTAAGATACAAGAATTTTGGTTGAGGGTTCAGAGTATTATGTGTGACATATTAGTCACTTAAATTAAATTTGGCCCCAGACTCTGTATTTTAGGCGATGGGGCGGTCATTGATGTAGGGAATAACTGCATAAAGAATAAGTCCTGGCCAGTGTTATTATAGGCAGACAGGTCATCCTTTGGGGATGAAAGTTGGCTGGAGTGCAACATAGATCTATTTAACAAGAAATGGGGCAGCTATTTAGCCTTTTTAGAAAGCTCTCGGGGAGGGGCAGTTGACCTTTTGGTTTTGAACATATACTTTGTTTTCCTAAATATTTTCTACTGTTTTATTGTCTTTTTTTGTGTCATTGTCAACTGGCATTTGACCATTATATTATTACTTTAATATGTACATTATTGTTAAATGGACCATTCTACTGAATCATAGATTCAAACTCCGAGTTGGAAACATTTTTAAATGTTTTTTTTTTCCCAAAATATTGTCCATATGTGCACCTAAGATAATTTGTATATTAGTAAAAGAACAGTCAGTTTTCATGTTTCATGTCAGATTTTTTCTAATCTTTTTTTCCTCTCCCAAAATTGATCAATACCGAAACACAGAAATACAACATCATAAACAGGGCTATATTTATCTATTTAGAATTAGCCCCACCCCCCCAAAGATGATTTTGTATAAATTTAGCCGGTGATGTCTGGTAAGGACCGGCCTTACAACAAGCCTACAAGCCCTGTAGCGCTGTCTTAGGCATCTCACAGTATGGACATTGCAATTTATTGCCTTGGCCACATCTGCCGTCCTCATGCCTCCATGCAACATGACTAAGGCACATTCACGGAGATGAGCAGGGACCCTGGGCATCTTTCTTTAGGTGTTTTCTGGTCCAACTTAAATGTAGTTTGCTCTATTTGTTCATACCTAGGAATTCAATAACTCTGCACTACTACATATGGCTGTGTGTGTGTGTGTGTGTGTGTATATATATATATATATATATATATATATTTAAAATCTTCCCAACAGTGGCTATATGATATTGACATCCAGCTTTTGACACATAGGACATAGGACTCATATGGACATAGAACTCATTCATTGACGCTCACGAAGGCAACACAAGAACCAAGAACAAAGGGGATGCAAACTTTTGAACAGGATGATTTGTGTAAATTAGAGTAAACCTTGTGTTATGTAGCTTTTGAAGGACAGTAGCCTACTACATAAAAAAAAATTGCTTTTATTTCTTATATTTGTATAAATTCTGAAAGGGGTGTGAAAATTTATAAAACAAAAGGGACATGCACAAATCTGCACTTGACTGTATATATAGTTTGTGAAAATTTATATTTTTTTTACATTTCCATGTAGTCTATTCTATCCATAATGTCATATTGCACATGTAATTCTGAAATGACTTGTCAGGTACACATTTCAACATGTTATCAGAACGCACAGGGTGCATTATGTTCGACACAGATTAAACACATGCTAAATTTAGCTCGATATATCGGCACCCACGAAGCGATGCTACACTAGGCGGTCAACTATGTCGCCTAATGTGTTGACCGTCTCTGAAATAAATGTGAAATAATAAGAATAACTGATATATTTTAAAATATGATGCATACTATTAAACATAATATAAAAGAAAACACTAGATTGACCAGTAATGCTTTGACAACAGTCTCATACAATTAAAGTCTAATAATGCATGAACATTTCATTAATTCTGCCTTTTGCTTCAGACAGTCCTTCTCAAAATTGTGATATAATAAATTAAAAGTTTTAAGGTGTTATACAGTATTTTTAACTCAAAATAAGTGCATAAAGTGGGCCACTGCTCTCCATCGCAACTACACATTTGTTGAAGGGTCTTCATTTCAATGCACTGTTTTTCATTTTCCATCCTCCTTTTTTGTTCAGTGCCTCAGGACAGAACGCATTCTCCCTCAGACCATTTTTGTCATGAAACAGTCAGAGCAATGTTGTCAGGACTGTTGACCCCACACAGACTGTGTGTTGCATATGTTGCATACCCCCATTTTTGTGCCCATGGTTTTGCACAGTAATGGGAATTATAATCACATATTGTGTATGTAAAAAGATGCAAAACACAGAAAGTTACACAATTTTATAAATATGTTCATCAGATAAGTATGATATTTAGACAAATGGAAGTAAATATATAAAAGGTAGTAAATATGCAAAATGTAACAATATGCTTTTGATAAGGAAGAAGACTTGTATGTAACGTTACTTTTAATGCACAGATCATTGTACTGTCGATGGCCAAAAAGGTATCTGGACACTTAAGTACTTTAACTTTCAAATGCTGACAAAGAAGAAGGCAAGCAATTTTGATATTATTCAATTCACTAAATACTTTTTTACAGTATTTACACTTTAAATAAAAATGTTCATGTTTAAACATTTAAAATGCTCCAATATCAATGAAGTTGACCAATCATGTTTCAAACTATTTCTCAAAATTCCAGGTATGAACAGTATAAACAAATTTTGCCCCACTACTTTTGAAGGTGTTGTACCACCCTTGTCTGCACTCCTGCAGTCAATTTTGGGTGGAATTCAAAGATAGCTAATAAGGTTTCATGTTGCAGTTCAATATTCATCCTTGCAGTTTTAAAGGAGCATTCAGTAATTTTTTCCTCATTAAAAAAGTTTAAATACTAAAGACATGAATTGTATTTCTGCAATATGTGTAGGAAATCAGGAGCACTCACATGAAACTGAAGACTTCAGTCATATCAGTAACCTTATAAAAGCTGTTTTATTCTACATGGAGAGGGTGCGCACATGGGGGCTGCCATGTTAGAATCACATGATCAGCCAAATACTACTCTCTTAATCTCAGTAAACATCATGTTATTTGACACTTTCACTCATTGATTAAAGTAATCATGGCTGACTGTGACTACAACATTTTTACAATGGCATCTGAAACTGAAAACTATTAATTTTAAATAATGCTTCATCCAAGCCTCTAGGTGTCAGTGTAAGTCCACGATTACACAAAGACAAAAGCTACTGAGTGCACCTTTAAACACTCCCTTCCTAACATATTGAACATTTTTATCACTTAAATTATTTGATGAATACATAACTTCTATTACACATTATACATACTAATATTGACTTTAGTTCATGCTGTAAAGTAGGGTGATCATACACCCTTTTTCCCTCTGGAGTGCATCGGTGGTGTACACAGATCTCAGCAGGGACAATTGCGAAAGGTTAAAAAAAAGCCACTGATCATTATTATAATTTTCATTTCTGAAGGAATATTTATTTATTTACTTAACTGTGGAATAATAAAGGCTTCTTTTAAACTTCTCTTGTTGGTGTAGCTGGAATTTGGCTTCACAAAACACAGTTGCAGCTGTTCCCTGTTCTGCAAGAGGATGTGTCTGTAGGACTGTTTCTGTACTCTCATGTATCACACGTAGCTCAACATATAAGTCATCCCCATATAGTGTAAAGAACTATTTCATTGTGGGTCTAGTGGAATGTTGTTTTGCTGGACCATATAATTGTGGGCTGCACGAATAAATGTGGGAGAAGGATTTGATAGCTCGGGTCTCTGTGTCATTTCTTTCTTCCCTCAGCTGAGCTGCATCGAGAAGGGGACTGCAGATCAAGAATAATAAATCAAATACATTGCATGACAAAATGATCTAACATTAACAAATTTTTTGCTTTTATTATATGCATATCCATTTTTTTTTTCCTTAATCACAAAAAAAACCTATTCTGTTATATTTTTCACAAAAAGCACTGTGGTATTACAATTACAATTTTTTTTTAAATGTGCCATAGTAAAACCATGGTACATTTTTAAGTACCTTTGAGTACCCTGACAATATCATGAAATATAAATATGAAATATTTGTGAATTATGGTATTAATCTGGAAATGGCACAGTGCTTGTTTGTTAGGCCTCAAATTATTTTCTTGTCTCTTCACTTTCTCTCATCTCTGCTCCCTCACTTCTTCCTGTCATTCTCTGCTGCTTCCACTCTAACCTCATCATCCTCTTTTTAGAACTGACAGTTCTTATAGTACTTTTTCTTTCTTTTCATATTAATATAATGTAATTTACTGCATTTTGTCATTAATATTTAGGACCTTAACCCAAAAATGTGGCAGAACTATGGTACATTGATGGTGTCAAGTATACTATGGTATTAATGGTTAGCATGGGCATGTGCAAAAAAATGTAATACCATGGTACTATTTTGAAAGTGATTAATCTAGTCTTTTTAGTCCCCCCCCAAAAAAAGAAAAAAAAAGTTTAGCCATGTTTTGGCTGAATTAGACCGCTCCTGCAGTTATTGGCAGTATTCAATGAAATAAATGTAACATTTATATGTAGCCTACACAAAAAGCGATGTGACTCATTATAATTAATAAAGTTATTTACTCTGCAAGTGCGCAATGTCAGAAATGTGGTTGCAATCAAGTATTATTCTTTTGATAAATTTATAATACATAGAGCAAACTTTTTATATGTTACTCATCTGAGGCAATGGACTAGCACTTGATACGTATTGTCATTTGTAATAACTGAAAAAGTTGACTATAACAAGAAAATCTAAAACGTACCACAAATCAGGGAAACAATTATCTGACAGATGGAAAAATAGACCATGAAATTTTACAGTTCAGTCCATCAGATATTCATAGTGCAACCTCTGTATGTTACCTGTAAAGCTGGCACTTAAGTGTCAGTGGAAAAAATAAAATAAAATACTAAAACACCAATTAGGCCATGTGAGGGGAGAAACAAGCCCTTAACTAAAAATTAAGAAAAAAAATGTCAGCAAAAAAATAGACTTTGTCATAATAGTTTGATTTTCAGGTTCTAGTTTACCTGGGCATAGCTGGAGGACTGAAAAGTGTGAAGTGTAAATGCTTTAAAATGATGTGCATTGTGAAAAGCGCTATTCAGGTTAAACTGACTTGACTTGTGTTGGTTGAAGGGATATATCAGACCAAAAGAAGCAAAAAGAAAAAAAAGCTAATTGTGTCCAATTAAGTTAAGTCCAAATCTGGGTCCACTGCTATAAACAAACTGGGGAAAACATGCAAAAATCTTTTCATATCAGATTTACCTGCCCATTTTGTCCTACTAAGGAACATAATCAAGTTTATTTGATTAGTTAAATGTTTGTCATTTCACAAAAGTGTGGACTCATTTACCATCACCTCATCACACTCTTGTCATTTGCTGTATGTCAGTTTAAGAGAGTCAGTGTCATTGTCCACATCCTCATCTTCAAATGATCATTGTAAACTCACAAAACCTCTTCACTGGGTAAAGATGAAGACTACACTCACTGTGCTCCTCATCATGGATCTCTATAGACCCACTTCATGTCTCTTTAACAACATTTCTTTGTAAATAAGCTGATGCCGTGGAATCATGCATGACAATTCTGCCAAACTAACTTTTATGACCTGTCCACCTTCACCAAAGCAAGTGAGAAACAGCAGATTTAGAAGATGCAGCTGTTCAAACGTCTGATGCCTGGGTTGGGCTCCTCTTAGCATCGGGAATCTGGACGTAGTTAGGAGAACATCAAGCTGCCACAGGAATAGGCTGTGGCAGCCCCATTTGGTTGACAGAGATGATGGTCAACCTAATGGGGGTGACAGTGCTTTTCTACACAAAGACCATAAGAAACTGCATGATAGAATAAGCACTGGCACATTACCCTTTTTGTGCATGAAAACATCGGAGTTCATTCTGTTGCCAAAGAATCAGATGTGGGAGGGAGCTCTGGAATACTGCAGATATCATTATACTGAACTTACAAGTTTGAGCTTGAGTTATAAAAAGTATTCTGCTCTAAGGAAAGTCACAGCCACTCAAACAGAATATGTGTGGACTGGTCTGCATTTTCTTGCAGGAGAGTGGTTCTGGGTCAGTGGAGATGATCTGGACTACACGGCCTGGACCTAGAAACCTCCGTTGTGGAGCTCTGGTTAATAATAAGTACATCTTAGCTGTCAGTAGATGGCAAGCCACCTGTAAAGCCTTCTGAAAGCCCAAATTAAAGTAATACTTGCAGTACATAAAAGTATTTTTTCCCCAAATAATTTGCTTAAAACTTAGATGGCATATTATTTTCATTTATGCATACATAAATATGATGTTGCCATTTAAAGCACCAGTTAAAAGGTAATTTTCTAAAACTGCATACAGTATATTATGCTTATATAACTATTGTGTAATTTGTTAAAAGGGGTTGAGTTGTGTTCCTTTTGTTAGACTTAAGCTTTGACCATCCATTTCTCACTGTAGGATTGACCAGTTTACATTACATCATCCATGCATATATGCATTGAATTAATTTGTAAATGAGAATGTTCCTGTTTAAATTATGAAAGCTGTCTACATTGCAAATATGAAAGTAGATTGGGGGAGCATCACCCCTCATCACTTAAACAAAATCGTCTTGCTTACTAACATAACCACCATTCCCTGATGGAGGGAACGAGATGTTGTGTCAATGTAGTGACACTAGGGGCCCCAGACATCTCTGAGCTTTGAGAAAAGGCCAATGAAAATTGGTGAGTGCAATTTGCATGCCAATCCCCCGAACATACAGGTATATAAGGAGCTGGAATGCAACGACTCATTCAAGTTTGAACTGGGAATACGTCACATGGTCTTAACGAGTCCGCTCGGAAGCACGTCATGTGGAAGGGTCCCGTGGTAGATCCTACCCGAAGGGAGAGGAGTTAATATAATTGCAGTGACCGGGATAGAGAGGCCTCTGCCCAAGGAAGACGCGGTTTACCAACGGGGAAACCCTTTTGTGGAAAATACATCACAAGGGGTTATCAACGGGATAACCAATGCATGTGGAGCATCTACCACAGTACAGGGCCAAATTGACACACGTACAGGGCCGGTGGCGAGTTTCTCAGAAAACTCACCAGCCACAGGGCTAAGGAGCAAGGACATCCAGGGTTCACACTTTTGTGAAAGCTACTAGGAGAAGGAGCGCACGTGTTTACCTCAAGGGAGGGGAAAGGCAGTATATGCAAGCAGTACACCCAGCCAGCTGTCCTGGGACTTACCTGTTTGAACCTGATAATACATGGGATGAATAAAAGGTCCCTCCTCAGGGTAATTTGCCAGGGGTGGGGGGCTGTCGCGAGGAGTGTGAGGTCCGAGAACCCAGTCCTGGTGGGCCAATAATGTCCCACTAGGATGATCTGCTCCTGGTCCTCCCTGACCTTGCATAATGTCTGTACGCGAACCACGCCCTCAAGATCCATGTGGGGGGACCAAGGGAACAATCGTGTCGGACATACTGGCGGGCTGGGCCTCGTGGCAGGGCGGAGTCTAAGGTGCCACTTGTGGCCATGCCGAGTACAGGGACATCAAAGCACTTACCTGGCTCCTTATGACCACTCCCGGAACAGCCTGGGATGGGAGAGGAAGAAATCCATCCTCATGACCAGTGGAGGCCATCACATCGGGGGTGGATGTGTGCCACAGATGGGCACGCGGGGGCGTGAACTCCACCTCCCGGGCGCCAAACCTGCCAGAGTGAAACGGTGCCTGGCGGTCATGATAACAACAGCCGTGGACACCAACTGTGAGGCCCAGGAAGTAAGCAAGCTGCTCTTTTCTTAAAATTTGGGTAGCACAGCCCTTGGGGCTTGTGGCGAAATTATTAGAAAAAGTAAACAGAGATCCACCGCCCGGCCCTCCACCGGGGGAAGGAATGGTGCTCTTACTAGCTGCGCATGGTGTCAGACTGAACAAGCCCGCTCTCCGATGCTGTAATCGAAAGCTGATCCGCTTTGCGAGCCGCGTATGAGATTGTGGACTCACCATGATACGAGGCGGCGGTCCCATTGTAGAACTAAGCGGGGTGGGGAATGGGAGATCCGAATGGAAGGTTTCCCGGTGGCGCAGCTCCCATTGAAATCCCCAAATCGATCCCAGTGCTAACCGACGCAGCCTCGAACCCGTAGGTAGAAGGACTGCGGCAGGGAGCCACTGGGGGGCTTTCCCTAGAGAACATGACCCATCCACGAATGTTGTCCCTGCGTTGGCAGTGCCCAACAAATGAGGCAGCGATAGTGGCCATGGGAAGCGGAGAGGTAACAATCCAACCAGGAAATATACACAAACGGAAAAGGCATCTTTAAAAAGACGCTCTCCATGAGTGCCAGTCTTTTAGAAGGGAAATATACTCTTTTAGAGGAAGAATATTCTCATTTAGGCTGATGAAACGTCCAGGGGCATTCTCTGCACTCAACCAGTGCAAGAGGAGGAGAAGCCGCTGTTATGCGGCATAAATCCAACAGCTTCACTGGACTCAGAGATGAATGGATCGGAAGAGTAATTCAGCTCAGTGAATACAACCGCTCGGCTCTGAAGAAGAAGTCTGAATGAGTGGTTGCATTCCAACTCCTTAAATACCCATATGTCTGGGTGAGTGGCATGCACATGGGAGTGGGTTTCCCGAAGCACTAAGTAGAACTTTAGTAGCACTTAAGTAGAACCTAATCTATATGGCATGTTTCCCAAAAGCATATCTTTCAACTGTAAATTGTCCGTAACAATGTTCAAAAATTAAAGAATTTTTTTTCCCACTCTTAAATCCATTAAACGCATCTTTCTCAGTTTATCAAATAGACATTTAATATATTATATTGTTAACACTTTATAATAAGGTGTTAGACCATCATGAACTAACAATGAACAATATTTGTTAACAGCATTTATTAATCTTGGTTAATATGTTTCTATAAAAATACAATTGTTCATTGTTAGTTCATATTAGTTCATAATACATTAACTAATGTAATGTTAACATATACTACTACACTTCTAAAATCAAAAGTTGCATATGTTGACATTTACATTGACCAAGATTAATAAATGCTATAAAAGTATTTTTCATTGTTAGTTTATGTTAAATAATGTTAACAAATGGAAACTTATGTAATGTGTTTGGCCATTGGAAAGCCATTGTACACTATTTCAGAGGTTAGAAAATTGCTGAAAAATCAGATTGAAATCAATATTTAGGCATGCAACATGATAGGTCTAAATTTACATGACACATATAATAGCATAATTATAATGGCAACAGACATATGAAATGGTTTTATTAAACAGATTTCTTAAGTAGACATACAGTATGTGAGTAATGTTACCCTGCAGTTTAAATTTAAATAAATATCCAATATAAATAATTGCAAATATGGTTAACAAAGGAGATTAGAGTGAAAGTGAGAAAGGAGCAATTCCCCCCATCTCTCTCTTCCTCCTCTTCCTTCCTCCAAAGGCTGGTTTATATCGGCTCCAGTAGCCTATATTGTAATTGGTATACATGGTAGTTACAAAATTGCATGTTGCATAATGGCTGTAAGGCTACAAGTACACAGTTCGAAGACCTCTATTTAGATGGTCTATTAATATTTAGAAAGGTCTAGGAGTAGTTCAATACTGATGCCTGTCATTTTAATATTTTTTTTGTATGCATTGGTTCAGTTTCCAGCCAAAATAACTAAACTTTAGGCTGTGTGAGATTCCCCTTATGATTCACATCCTGTGCTTTTACAATACAGGCTTTTCTTGCATCACTTTCATTAATCTATATGAAGTCATCATTAGTAGTGGACATCTGAAAACCCTTCTTGTAATACTTTCTAAATCTATTGAGCAAGTGAACATAAGAAATAAGGGAGGGACAACATCCAAGTTTCAAAGAGTCACTTGTATTATCACCCACAATATCAAACAAGTTTGTACCACACAAGAGTGACCCATTCCCCATAAACCCCTAAGTCATTTGATACCAAGACCTTCAATGACAAAAGAGCAGTTGCCCCCCACCTTTGTAAGAAAAATAATGAAAAAAAATTACTCCGTCCAAGCAGTAATCCAATCAGTAGTCTAAGCAGTAATACAAGCCGTAGTCCGAACAGCAGCCCAAGCAGTAATACAAGCAGTAACACAATCAGTAGTCCAAACATTAGTCCAAGCAGTAGCTCCCAAGTGTCCAACTAGTGAATCCAAGCTGTGCTTAAAGGTCCATACAGTCCATCTATCCAGGCCACCCATATTACTGAAGAACTAAACAAAAAGACAAACACACAAATGTGTCGGACAGCTGCCGTGAATCTCTCTATCTGTCCCATTGCAGCTTCAGTTGGCCTTTATCCCCTTCTGAGGCTTGATTAGACTGATTAGGGGCTGGGTGTGTACCATTATGTCCCGGCCCCACCCTCTGCCCTGTCACATTCTTCCCTTGTTCTCTCAGGCCATGACGTACACCAGCGGCTGGTAGGGGTCTCCTTTGCCCCTGGCAGTGGCCCTGACCGCTCCAGTTGATCAGTTAAGAGCCCCTTCGCGGTCTGTGGTCATTCGTCTGCTCCATCCTCCGGTGGATGGCCACAGCTGCTCCGTTGGGGTGGATGGTAGAAACGAGGACTCTACTATGGCGCATACTTCCTCCTTCCTGGGTTTCGGCACCAGTGTAAAGAGATTAATGGAAAGGAGGAGGTGAGAACTGACTTGACAATATAAATAATAGTTTAATAAAGAACTAAACAAAAAGAGAAACACACAAAAGTGTCGGACAACCCATAAATCTCTCTCTCTCTCTCTCTCTCTCTGTCACACTGCAGCTTCCAGTCGGCCTATAGCCCTCTCTGAGGCTTGATTAGCCTGATTAGGGGCTGGGTGTGTAGCATCACGACCTGGCCCCGCCCTTCCGCCCTGTCACAATTACACTCAATAAAGTGTGGTACAAAGGACAAAAAACTCTCTGTCCATAAACACAAAACAAACAATGACCATATGCTAACTAAATCCATGGCAATGCTGTTTATACAGAAAATGCAAAGAACTTACATTGAGCATAGAACACTAACATTCCTCAAAATAGGGAAAGTGAAGTAGATGAGGAAGAAAGCTTCAAACCAGAAACTTATCAAACTTCATACCTTCTGACTGCTTCTTTACTTCCTTATATTGGGGATAAAACCTAACTCAAACTACTCGAGTGCCCCTGGTGGTAACGATGAGAACAACAAAAATGCACAGTGAATGAAAAGAGCAAATGCTGAATGCACACAGAAACTGTTACAGTCTTACCAAAGCCATCATTGGGCAAATTCCAATCATATGTGCTCATCCCTATGCCCAACTCACTATGGGTACTCTGAAGGGAGCATGGCATCACAGTTTAAATGTAGCCTTCACTAAAAGTATTGTGAGAGGGCCCTTTGTGAAATAATTAAATTTATTACTTTTGTTTGGAACAACCTTTCGAGTGCCCTTCAAGGGTGGCCATTATATCTTTAATTATAGGTGCACTTGGTAGCTTTTGTCTTTGTCTCATCTTGGATTTACACGGACAGCTAGTGGCTTGGAAGCAGCATCATTTAAAGAGTTTTCAGGTTTCAAGCCCTGTCCCAAATTGCACACTTGATGTGGACTTACATTCTCATGGCCTTCATTTGCATGTTTCGGCGAAGTCACAAGACCGTAAGGTGTCTCATTTTACATTTCAGCTCTCCGAGGGATGCTCACAACTACACCCATTGCACCCTCAATGAGGTCTTCAGGCTGAGACCACATCAGTGTGGGCTCCACAGCGGACTATAACCCAACAGTGCCCACTGTTGGTCCTCACAACCAATCACAGCGTACTGGAGTTTCAAGGCTGGAGGAAAAAACATGGCGGACGAGGCAATGTCAATCGCAAATTTAAAATATATTTTTATCATAATTTTTTACAGATTGTCAATGGCAGATCATTATCATGTGTATATAGTATCACTTTAAAGTAGAATAAAACATACAACAGCTTTTATAAGGTTACTGATATGACTGGAGTCTTCATTTTAATGTGAGTGGTCATGATTTCCTACATATATTACAAAATTACAATTCATTTCTTTACGAGTTAAAAGTTTTTAATGTTAAAAAAATTACTGAGTGCACCTTTATATTCAGTAATAGTTAATAACCTCCGGTGTCTCGACAGGGTTACATACAATTTCCATGATTGTCAGTATTTCCACATTATTTTCAAGTTGAGAAGACAAACTCCTGGAAATTTGGGCCAAATGTTCGGCAACGTTGGACCTGACAGCTCCCGTTACGAAGCACTTAAAGACTTAAAGATTGATTTCTTTCTCACCCACACCTATCATTTCGCTTCTGATGATATGGATTTAACCACTGGATTACTTTTATGCTGCATTTATTTGCTTTTGGAGTGTCAACATTTTTGACACCCATTCACTTGCATATGGACCTACAGAGCTGAGATATTATTCTAAAAAAATCTTTATTTGTGTTCTGCAGAAGAAAGAAAGTCATGCATATCTGGGATGGCATGAGGGTGAGTAAATGTTTGGGTAAACTATCCCTTTAAGTTCTACATCATAACGAGTGCTGGTTTGGAAAAAAGGCATAACTCCATCATAAAGTAACAAGCAACATTAGATAAGATCGTAAAAGCATTAGTTGCAATGTTATCAGGAAACCAAAGTCTGATAATGTTTTTAATTTAAATTTCCGTAACCTCCGTTCCCTGATAGAGGGAACGAGATGTTGTGTCGATGTAGTGACGCCCTGGCTCCTATTGCATGGTTTTTCCGATTGCAAAGGTATTCCACAACCATGCCAGAGATATTGTGCATTCTAAGTGTCCACATCTCTTTTCTCTCCTCTCTTCTCCAGAATGAACACAAGACCTGGCTCGTACCGACTTGATCAATGCGCACTTGTCAGGTCAAAGAGTGAGGCCTGCGCTCTTGATCCTAGTCAGTACCTTTTAAGGTTAAGTAGATGTTCTTCCCACGTTTGGCTGTAGATGACGATGTCATCAAGGTATGCAGCTGCAAACCCCTCTGTACCTTTGAGAAGCTGGTCCATCATTCGCTGGAAGGTAGATGGTGCTCCATGTAGTCCGAATGGAAGGATTCGGAAATGTAAGTGACCCCAAGGTGTTCTGAAGGCAGTCACCTCCTGGCTTCCTGAAGTGAACAGAACTTGCCAATTGTCTTTACACAGGTTGAGGGTGCTGATGTAGGTCGCTTTACCCAGCTGTTCCACAAGGTCATCAACACTAGGCATGGGATTTGGGTCAAACTTAACTCGCACTGTTGACCTAACAGAAGTGGAGACTGCCATCTGGCTGCTCCACTCACTGGTAAATCGCTCAATGACCCCAATATTCTTCCTGGCCTCTAATTCCTCTTTAAGGACAGGAATGAGCCATTCAGGTACCCTGTAGACAGGCTGGCGGATGGGTTTAGGATCATGCAGGGTAATGTGTTGTGACACCAGGCTGGTCCGGCCAGAAATAAACAGCAAAACAAAGACAAAACTTGCTGTTCAGAAGTTCTCCCTCTGACAATAATCATTAATGGTATAGCCCAATTTGATGGGTGATGTTAATGCTTTAAAACGGGATCAAATCAGGAGAACTGTTTGGCTATGCAACATGTTGTAGGGCCTTGCCCCACTAAAAATGGCAGCAGAGACAACATGGCCCTTTGTTCTATGATCAAAGGTGAGACATTGAACTTGGTTTCCCAGAATGCTTCACAAGCCACATAGGAAGTCCCGCCCATGGACTCAATCTCAAACGTCATTGGTCAAAAGCGCCCTATGACTGATGACGTCATCATCTTAACAAAACTAGTGGTTCGATTTGATTTCACTCTCTGCTTACAGCCTTGCTGCCTACAACTGCACGAACTGCGCTCCTAGCCTGGTCCCAACCAGCTTCCCTTTTCAATCGTTTTCTATCAACGTTGACTACCTCCCTGCATTTCTCTCCATCACCGGACCCGAGAAATAACGCAGAGACGCGTCTTTTCGCTGACGAGCGTAAGACAAAGGACCAAATCCAGATCGTTTTCTCCTGACCGCTCAATGCAACAGGAATTTAAACGGACAACCCTGCTGAAATCACACAGGATTTCCCAAGAAAGGCTTGATATCTGGGCAGATTTCGTTTAGAAACTGTGACTTTTCTTATGAAACTAAATCATATATATTTGATTGCTGAATGTTTGATGTTTTGTTACATTTGTCTGTTTAACCTCGATCGCTGATTGCTGTGTTGATTTATGAGATGCCGATGAATCACACTCAGTCTCTTTGTACATTACATCATTGTTTTGGTCGATGCTTGCTTGCGTCGCTATCGAGTGTCTGCACGAGTGCGAGCATCAGCAACACATAGCTGGCTGCAGTTCACTTAACGGCCACATGTGTCATTAATAACAAGGGTTTCTGAATCTTACATACCGCACCTTTAAAAAAATGAAAGGAAATAGCTATACAATAAATGAGCATTTACATTTTAGAATGATTGATCAAGTCACTTTAATGAGTTGCGACAGTGTTTCAAATAGAAATATTTGATTTTATGTTTAAATGTTGATTTAAGTTATCTCCTGCAATTTCTGGAGGCAAACAAAACCAGATTTCCCCCCTTACAAGAGCATTCGAATATAACAGATTTTATACAGGTGAAAAACTGATAGCTTCTCCCATAATCAAAGAGGTCCAGGCTTTAAAGCCCTTAATTGAAGTTTTTTAATTTGATATAATTCCCACAGGTTTGACCATGCATGGCTCGCTATTGAGTATGTCAGTGTAACAATGGTTTCTATAAAACAAACTATAAAATATCGTTATGGAAAAAAACAGTAGCCTTAACACACAATTAAAACTGCCTTGTTGTAGTAAAAGCTAAGTAGACTTCTCCTTCCCCTTTTATAGTTTATAGTTTATAGTATAGTTTTCTCGTGTTTTCCTCATCAGCACTGTTTCGAATGTCGGATCTGTCTGGCCATATGCAATGTTTGACATTCTCCATATTGCTGCAAAGTAGAAAATTTGTGGTTGTGAAGGTTCCCAGGGATGACACTAGTCAACAGGTTCCTTCAACAAAAGTGAGTACTTTTATTTAGTTTCACAGGGCGCTACAGCACACCAGCTTCACAGAGGGAAAATAACTTTGTTTTGCACAAAGGTTTCAGCTTCACAATATTCCTTTGTCTCAACACTTTAGGTTCACAGAACTTTCTGAACCACACCGTCTCTCCTTGGTCTGCTGGCTATGTGGCTCTTTTATGCCACTCTCCCCATGTTCACTGTAATCAGAACAGGCATAACTTAGCTCAGGTGAAAGCAACTTACTGCTCTCTCTCTCTCCGGACTGACACTTGACCACGCCCCCGCTGCCACAGTGGTTTAATTCAGATTTTGTGGTCTGCGCTGCACTGTTTTGCGCTCCACGCTATCCAGTCAAGCCTGGTTTGTGAAAGTGAATGGAAAAAGGAGGGAAGTTGAGAAAATCAAATTTGCATCATAGTACATTAAATTATGACACATCAAGATGAAGTACCAAAAAGTAATTGAGTGCTCGAGTGGAATGGTGTGTACATCACACACAGCTATCGTACGGCTTCAGAAGTGTTGGAAAGACTTGGATTTATAATTTTTTTGGAGCTTGACCCATTCACATTTATTTGGAAAGCGAAGTGGGGACAGTTGTTGTATAACTTTTTTTTTCTTTCTTTTTTTGCAATTAGCATTTTTATTGATTCATAAGTTAACACAAAGAAACAAATGTATAATGAATAAATCACTTCTAACATTAAACCCCTACTATAACCACTCCCCCTACCAATCTCCAACCCTGACCTCCCCACAAACACCCCTGTGGTCAATAGAATATAGACACACACACATAAAAAAAAAAACACAAAACGACAATAACAAAAAAGTAAATACAATAATCAAGTATAATTAATAACTAAACTCTGAATTACTCTCTCCACAGCCCCTCCTCGAGACTCCAAAAACATTAAATAATTGCCCAGTTTCTTATTGAACTCCCATCCTTCTGCTCGACCACTCCTCGAAGGCAGCCACCCTCCCCATCTCTGCACACAACTCTGGGAACGAAGGTGCTCACCTGCCTACCAATCATCACACTGGTCAAAACCCAATTTTTTTTGCATGCCACTCACAAAAACAGTGCAGAGTATGTGGCGCAGCTATAAATACAAACAATTTTCAAAAGATCTCAAGACCCCAGCGTTCAGTCACTGAGTGCATTAAACCCCCTCACAATCCAATCTGACCAACAGAAAGGGTGGTAGTTCATTCTGATTGGGTATCTCAAGCTGGCAGGACGTGCTACTCCTGTTTTTACATCATTTATTAAGGCGGTAGTTCATTCTGATGGGTATCTCAAGCTGACAGGATGTGCTACCCCTGTTTTTACATCATTTATTAAGGCGGTAGTTTATTCTGATGGGGTATCTCAAGCTGACAGGACGTGCTACCCCTGTTTTTACATAATCTATTAAAGCGGTAGTTCATTCTGATGGGTATCTCAAGCTGACAGGATGTGCTACCCCTGTTTTTACATAAATTATTAAGGCGGTAGTTCATTCTGATGGGTATCTCAAGCTGACAGGATGTGCTACCCCTGTTTTTACATCATTTATTAAGGTGTTTTTAATATAAATAGTAGCTCATTCTGAGAAAGAAGCATATTTTGTTAGACAATATGACAGCTTGAAATACCAGTAGCACATCCTGAGTGGGTAGGACAGATTTTCAGAACACCGTCTGCAAAATGGGGCCGAACGATGCCGAATGGGTGACGATAAACTAAAATCGTGTAATTGTCCTTGTGTGGTCCCCACAACATAGGTGATTTCTGGTTTTACTATCCTTGTGGATACGAACTATCAGGCTCAATGCACTGTACTCACTAAAATGTTGCTTTAACCATCCTAGTATTATTGGTACTTTTATTATTGTTGACATTATTATTATTATTATTATTATTATTATTGCTGTGTAAATAAATTATAATGCACAAGTTACAAATATCTTGAAAATTCTTTATTTCCATTAAATTTCAATTTGCAAATATTTTCATTAATTAAACAAAAGTGAGATCCAAAAACCCTAACTAGAAACATGAAACATAAACATGAACATGACTAAACTAGACTTGACACAAACAAATAATGACTTGACTAAATCTTGACTTGGATTGGCTTGGCCTGACTTGACTTGAACAAAACAAAATAATAACAAAATTACATTAACAATACTCCACAAAGGACAATGGCAAACATGAGGGCTAAAATAAAGTTAAGAAGACCACCAATGAAAATACAAGACTGAAAACAATGTAACAGACAATGAAACATGGACCAATAACAAGACAAGACTAATAAACAAAGGAACCAATCAGATAAAAACACATGAAACATGGCGGGAACAGAATAATCACATGACTAGACAAGGAAGTGAACAGATTTCAAAAAGAAGGACCTGAAGACATGAACAGTACTAACTTTTCAAAATGAAAGACACGAAAAACAGGAACCAACAGAATAAACATGACATATTCCCTCCTCTAAGGGGTGGCTCCCGACACCCCAGCACATGATCAAAAACAGAATAAACATGACATAAGTCCATTGTTCTGTAGGGAGCTGGGGGGGTGACTTGAGGGGTAGGGCGTGGCGAGATCGGGAATGGGGCATGGGATCAAGACATAAATCCATTGTTCTGTAGGGAGCTTGGGGGGAGAGGCTCGAGGGGTGGCGCCAAGGTGGAGTCGCAGGGATGGAGGTGGGCCTGGACCGTGGCGCAGAGGCGAGCCTGGACCATGGAGCAGTCTGGGGTTCGAATGAAACATGGCATGGAGCAGAATGCGGTTCGGCTGTGACATGGTATGGAGCAGTCTGGAGCTTGGCTGAGACATGGCATGGAGTAGACTGAGCTTCGGCTGTGACATGGCATGGAGCAGTCTGGGGCGTGGCTGTGACATGGCATGGAGCAGGCTGAGGTGTGGCTGTGACATGGCATGGAGCTGATTCTGGCGTGGCTGTGACATGGAATGGATCTGACACTGGCGTGGCTGTGACAAGGCCTGGATCTGACTCTAGCATAGCCAGGCACCTTCCTGCAATGGTAAAAGAACACCATCAAAATGTTGCTGCTTTTTGGCGTTAAAAAGTCACAATAAATGTGATAAATGTCATGACGTGAAAAAAGTCTCTACTGTCGTGAATTCAGGGGCGCAGAACTATCTGAAAAGTGGCTTCTGATTAGGCTATCACCCAATGTCATATAGATGCTGGCTATTGTGTAATACAGGTGTTGGCAACCTATGGCACGCTGCCAGCATTGGCACATGTAGGGGTAATCATTGGCATGCCAGCAACTGCGAGAGAGGAGTAGACTATACTTATATGCACCTACATTCCAATCTACATCTTGATGTAAATCCTTCCTCATGATTATGGAGTGTGTTTTCATTAGCTGAAAGGAAAGCTAAACACTATTAAAGTGTTATGAGACTCGTGCTGCACCTGCACTTCTCTTTCGATTAATCGCGCAAGTATATGCACCTGCTTTGCTATGGTCAGACTGCGCAGATGACAGCCTACATTCCGTGTTTGTTTCTTTTTGCTTTCAGAACAACACGTCATGTAATAAGGAAAACACCACTATTAATCCTTCATTGACACAGCCATTGACTAGGAAAATAAGAAATGGCACTCAATGTCAAAAAGGTTGCCGATCCCTGGTGGAGTCCAATTTGTGTATTATATAATTTAGTGCCTTGCAGATATAACTTTAACTATATTACTATATTTATTTATATATACTATATACTATATTTAAGAAATATAACTTTCTAGATAAAATGTTTCAGATTTCCGCTTTTAAGTATTTTACACTGTAAAAATTACAATATACTTTTCTTTAAGTTGATGAAAAACTGCCATGTCTGCAACACCGGATAATGAGTATTAAAGCCGAGGCGTCATACAATTTCTTTGCACGTCGGCCAAATATTTTAAATATTATGTATGATTTCCAAAACAATTGTCGGGATGAACACAGAAAATGAGGGGGAGCATTCCAATTAAATTTCTACGCCACAGTTTAAAATAGGCTGGGTTTATAGCAAGTGTTATGTCGGAAGTCAAGTGAGCAGCAATACAGCAGACCCAAAATTAAGGGGAAATTATCTAATTATTTAATTAATCAGCTATTATTTTATGTTGATAAAGAAAACAAAAAGCGTTCATATAACGTGATATTATTACCTTACCTCTGTATCTTCTGTTGGCAGTAGCACTGGTCGACTGTTGAAATTTAAAATGTCCTCACGAGACCAGTTTTAACCCAACTGGGTGCGTTATTATAGAAACAACTCAATAAACGTTAGGGATAACCCAACAGAACGACCCAATATGTTTAACCCTGCTATTGGGTAAAATAAATAACCCCAATTTTTTTTGGAGTGTACTTATAGTCCAGTTTTTTTTCTGTGTAGAAAGAAAATACAAATGACATCACTTCAAATTTAATTTCTTTTTTTTAGACAACAATGAGATTAAAGACACACCACCTACTGGTGATGATGTTAATCAAAAGATGCAGACACAACCAATGTCTTTTGGAATCCAAAAATTTTGGTTGAGGATACAGAGTTTTATGTGTGGGGAATTGTGCTTTCAAATTTTATTTTGCCCCAGACTCTGTATTTTAGGAGATAGGGCGGTTGTTAATTTGGAGAATAACCACATAAAAACTGGTTCCTAACTAGTATTATGATTACCAGACAGACAATTTTTAGGGGTTGGAAGTCGGCTGGAGCACCCCCATTTCAGGAGTGGTGTTCGGAGATGGCCAGGGTGGCAGCTTTTGAGGAAGGGTCATCCAGAAGACTGGGGAATTTAGACCTGTTTGTGGAGGCAAAAAAATTTTTTTCTGGAGTGCTCTCAGGGAGGGACAGTGGGGAGACTGTAGTGGATGTGTGTGATTATCATATTTTTTTGTTTTGGTTTTTTTGTGTCTGTAATTATGACCAAATATGGTTAAATATTGATTCTGTTTATTAATGTTTTGTTGTTCTAGTTCAATAAATTAATCAATAAAAACATGTTAATCACAAAAAACTAACAAACGTCCAGGGACGTAACAAAGAGCAACCCAATAATCAAGTAGTGAAACAACAGATCAGCTGAAATTTGCAATGGGTGCAATTATATTCTATTGGCAGCTCCTCAGCAGTCGTGACATCAGGGATGCAAGTTAAGTGTTCCCACCTTGAACACAAATTGTACTGCACCTAAAAAGAGTCAAGTGAATTAAATCAACAATATATCAAATCAAGTTTACACTGTGAACATGGTGAATCTATGAGTCATTTACCATGGTAAAGCTGTCAGAGATATTATTGCATGGGTTTATTTTGTTACAGGCTGTGCAGAGGACATTAACATTACCTTGTGGGGTATTTACCAAAAATACTTTATCACTACGATCCATTTTATCAATACATTGTGCTTGGTTATGGAACCTTGATAATAAAGGAACATTACCAATGCCAAGTATATGCTGATGAAGAATACAAAAAGGACTTTTACAGACATCATATCAGTCTCCAGAAATGACTTTAAAAGGCGATTGTGAATTTAACGGCAAATAAACTTATCGCTATGCTCAATTAATATGAATGCTATACAATTTCTGGACATTTCCACAGATTATGGATCCGTCTGGACATTGAGAGCTGTTCCTTTAGGTAATCCTCTGCAAACTAACAAAAAAAAAGTTAAGCAAGAACATTATTATACATGATTTTTAAATACTTTGTTTCTCTACTTTTAAAACTAAGACAACACAGCTGCTCCCATTCATCCGTTGCTCATGTTGTAAACTATGTGTAGTCCAAGTCGCAATCATCAGATTGTGACTTTGCATGTTTAAAATGTAACCTTTAAAAGCAAAGATTTTATATTTGAGAGCACAGGTACATATTAAAGATGCAATCATTTTTTTGCCTCAGTAACTGTTTAGGTTTCACTGACCAATATGAAAGTGTTCTTGGACTTATACTAACACCTATTATTACATGGCTGTCTGGAATCCTCAATTCTGATCAATGGCAATCTAGTGGTCTGCTATCTCCTTGTAATAGCCTGAGAAAGACATATCAGACCGGTCACCCGGGTACTGCATGCCATCTTTACTGCTTCTATTAAGTAAGCTAATAAAATATTTTCAACTGAAATTAATGTTTAATGTGCATTTATTAATTAATTTGGCAAGTAGTCTTATAATAGTCTCAAAAAGTTAGATGGTAATTTTCATAAAATTCACAGCAACAAAACTCAGAGGTGGATTCCAGCAGTTCAACTACATATTTGTTCTCACATAATTTCAACGCAGATCAATGTTTCATGAACATGTATTTGTTTATTTGCAAGTAGTCTTGTAAAATGCAGAATAATGAAGAGTCAGATGGCCATTTTTACAGAAAAAACACAAAAAGCAATCCGACACGAACCTGAGGCGGATATACTTTAAGCTGTTCAGCGATTTATTTCTTCTAACATAATTACATAATTTCAACGCAAATCAATATTTTATGTCCATGTATTCATTTATTTGGTTAGTAGCTGTGTAATAAGCAGGATTATGCACAGACAGCAGGTTGTTATCACATAATAAACCCTGACGGGCCTGTATATTCTCCCTTACAAAGTGTGGGTGGAGCATCACACAAAAAGAGTTTTGCTTGGTTACCAGTGTGTGGCAGGGCGGAGGGCGGGGCCGAGTTGTGATTATACACACCCGGTCCCTTATCAGGCTAATTAAGCCTCCGAGAGGGATAAAGGCCGATGGCAGATGGTGGTGCTACGAGAGAGATCGTTTACGGACATGTTCGTCACGTGTGTGTGTGTTTTGTCTTATACGTTTATCATTAAAATATGATTTATATTGTCAAGCTGGTTCTCGCCTCCTCCTTTCCCTTGAACTGCTTTACACAGTGTCACTGTAGTACTGCTCTATTCACTGTCAGCCATGATTACTACATTCGTGACAGTGATTAGTTTCCTTAAAGGTGTGCTAATTAATTTTTTTTCACTGCACTGGCCAGTAAAGCAACCATGAAATTATTTGGTTCACTCTTAAATTGATCAAAAGTAGTATGTTTTAAATAATTTTTTAAAATGTGAGCAATGACCTCCAGTTTCTATGCATCTTCCTTTTGTAAGCACCTTCTTTGCCTTGTGGATCTTCAATCATGATCACCTTCTCTAAAAACTTGAGAATCTGAGACATTTGTCTTTTGTCCAGTTGTCTTTTTATTTCCTCTCTCTTTCCATTTCTGAGGTAGACTTTCATCTGTCTTAAAAGGTTGACCTCCCTCCCATTCCACTGTTTTGGACTTATCCTCCAGTGTCAACAAGTCAATTTCCAACTCTACGGCTTTCCGTTTCACTGAATGTGACTGATACCTTTCCAATTCACTGTACTTCTCATCCAGTCTCACCTGGTCAACATGCAACTCAAGTTGGCCTTACACTGCTTGCCACTGTTCAGCTAACATTTCTTTTGTGTTCTTCCTTGTATGGTTTTACAAGGTTTAAATTGTATGTGGTTTTCAAAATAAATCCTTCCTGATTTTTTAGTACAACTGTCTTTCCTCTGATAGTGGAAATGGAGTAGGGCCCAGAAAAGTCTGGCTGGAGACTACCCCCCTTCCATAATTTTTTTGTGCATTAAAGAGTAAAATCTTGTTACCAACATTGAAAGTGATGTTCTTGTATTTTTTATATTTTTTGCAAGCATTTTATATAGGCCTCCTGTTGCTTTTTCTGGGATTTCACTATATTTTCACTTGCCCTTTCTTTAACAAGTTCTATTTGTTCTGCTCTGGTTTCAACAAATGATTCAGAAGTGTGGGGGAGAACAGTGTGTGACAGCTAAAAGGTAAAAAAAAAAAAAAATAGTTAGTGCTACAAGGTAAAAAAAAAAAATAGTTAGTGCACCTTAAACATAACTCAAGTGTTAAATAATATGCAGAGTAAGCATATAGGTGCTGTTAGAAACTCAGCTAATCATAACAACAATACTATATTTACACTGCTAGGCTTAATGCACAAACTTTTGACACGTATTAACTTTTTTGTTGTTGTCTCTCTTGTTTACTATTAGTTCTAATCCCATGTTACAATTAATATCTGTTAGTTTTAAAACATTGCAAACATCTATTCAGTCCTTTCTAATATTTTACTCTAATATTTTACTAGTGATATATGGCTAATTGATATTGGCACTAATAACTTTAATTCACATTTTCAATTATGTATTATATATTTTAAGAAAATGGAAACAGTTCTGTTTAATATTATAATGTTTTACATTAATACCCCACAAAAAAGATGGAAACTAACCTGTCTTTCGCGAACCACTTACAGAATGTTCATGTATATAATATGTGCAAACAAAGCATCAAAAATGATTCTCGTGATTTCTACACATTCGTTCTGCTAATGAGCTGATGAGATTAATCAGGTGTGTTTGATTAAGGAGAAAATGTAGTGTTGGGAAGCCAAGTCTATGACCATAAAAATTTATTTAACATCACCACATAGACAACTAGCCAATTTAATATATTACGCTAGCATAAAAACGTGGTTGTTTTTTCATTTATGATGTCTTGTCAGTTCAAATCAAATCAAATCACTTTATTGTCACACTACAATGTACACAAGTGCAACAGTAGGTGAAAGTCTTGTGTGCAGTTCCAAGCAACATTGCAGTCATGACAGTGGCGAGACATATACCAATTACAATAAACAACATATTTACACAACACGATTTACATATCAAATGTACATATACTTACACAACAGAATCCTATTATACAATGTACAGTAAACAATACACACAATATAGAATACACATACAATAAAAATAAGAGTATATAAAATATATATGCAGTTGCTATATTGTGGAGAATATATTGACAGTCCAGTGTGAGATAATAAGATTAATAAAGTGCAGTGCTGATTGTTGATCGTGAGAAATCATGTGTTCAAAAGTCTTATTGCTTGGGGGAAGAAGCTGTCATGTATTTGTATCACAGAAAATGCAGAAATTATTATAATTATTGAGATTTGTATTTACCATAAAATACTATATATATAATTGTTTTATTATTCAGCAAGATTTTACTTTTCTCACCCAAACTCGTGATTTTAAAGGCAAGGTAGCTCAAAATTCTGGGCGTGTCTTCAGATATACAATTTCCAAGGTAGAAAACGTCTTGCGCATGCGCAGTACGTGTGGGTAGCACATTCTGAGGTAGGTCAGATTGTCAGAACACTGGCCCACCGGGAAAAGTCCCGGATCTCAACATGGCACGTCCACACCTGCATACTGTAACTGCGACCTCGTGGTGCTTTCTCTAATTAATACCGAAGCTCAAGAAATTTTTCCGGTGCGTGTCATGCTGCTTTTTAACGCTAGAACGCATCCTGACACTAGGAAATATCCCCAGGGAATAGGCACATAGCCTAATCCATGACGCGAAAATACACGCAGTGTGCTATACTGTAGGCCTGGTTTGTCAAGTGTTGCACCTCCACCGTCTTATTGCTCATATTGCATAAACAGAACTATGAGCTGATCATTGCGGATCCATATAGCGGAATCAGCTGATCCGGATCCGACACTTATTTATATCTGGACGGCAGAGATTAGGACATGAGCAGTGAAGCTACAAATTTGCTACGCGGCAAAATGGTTTCGGCCTCTAACGGATCCTCATGTAGATCTAACCGCACAATGGTGGTGTGTGTGGCCTTGCTGGTGCCGCTGGTTGTCGGTTTCGGGATACTGTGCGCTTTGGCGGCCGGACCGCTCCACGCACAGTGCGCGGTTGAGTGGTATGTAAACCGCAATCACCACAGCCATAATCCCGCATAAAACAGCATTTACCGTATATAGGCCTATTATAAATGTTTCACATCATTCAATATTGTAAATGTATTTATTATTAAATACAAGTTTAGCTGTAGCCTAGAGGAAGATGGAAAACCACGGAACAAATCTTATCTCTACACTCTATTGATGGCTATAGGCTCTTAGTCTTGACATTTTATCTGAACATCAACATTTGTGAGATTTATTACATCAGATCAGCTTTAAAGGTCAATTGATCTTATTTGTCTCAATGGATAATAGTGATCTGTGAATTTATGTTTGATAGGTTTTATTTTTTATTTTTATGTCCGTTAGTTAACAGAAGATTTTGTGGATAAAGTAATGTGTTAAGATATGTGGAGTAAATCAAATATTATGTTTATTTTTAAATGGAAAAAAAGAAGATAAAGAATCCACAATTCAGATACATAATCGTCATATTTAATAATAAAATATAGGCTAAAAAAGTGGATAAATTCATTCTGAATTAGTATTCCTATTATGACATATTTAAAAATAAATATATATGGGCATCTGAATATGTATACATTTAGAGACTGTTTATTAATTCATACAAATAAGGTTAACTTTGAGATTAATATTTTTGGGGGGATTCTGTTATTTGATTTGTCTGTCATGTGATTGTCAAAATACTTAATTTTGCAGATAACTTAAAAAAAATACATTATTCAGAATGGTATTAGATGTTTTTATACACTGATGAGCCAAAATATTTCCTGTCAAATATGATGTTGGTCTTCCGTGTGCTGCCAAACAGTGGCAACCCGCCAAGGCAAGGACTCTACAAGACCCCTGAAAGTGTCCTGTGGTATCTGGCTCCAAGACATTAGCAGCAGATCCTTCAAGTCCTGTAAGGTGAAGCCACCGTGGATTGGACTTCTTGGTCCAGCACATCCCACAGATGCTCAATTGGATTGAGATCTGGGGAATTTGGAGGCTAGAGCAACACCTTGAACTCTTAATCATGTTTCTCAAAACATTTCCAAACAATGTGTGTAGTGTGGCAGGGCGCATTATCCTGCTGAAAGATGCCACTGCCTTCAGGAAATACTATTGCCATGAAGGGGTGTACCTGGTCTGCAACAATGTTTTGGTAGGTGGCATGTGTCAAATTGATATCTAATTGAATGGCCGGACCCAGGGTAGATCATTGCCCAGAGCATCACACACCCTTCTCCGTCTTGTCGTCTTCCCACAGTACATCCTGGTGCCATCACTTCCCCAAGTAAACTGCACACACGTACATGGCCGTCCATGTGATGTAAAAGAAAACAGGACTCATCAGATCAGATGACCTTCTTCCACTGCTCCAAGGTCCATTTCCGACGCTCGCATGCCTATTGTAGGTGCTTACAATGGTGGACAGGGGTCATCATGGGCACTCTGACAAGTCTGCGGCTATGCAGCCTCATATGTAGCAAGTTGCGATGCACTGTGTGTTGTGACACATTCCTCAAGTAACCATCATTAAAATTTTATGTGACTTGTGCCACAGTAGTCCTTCTGTTGTTTCGGACCAGATGGGATAGCCTTTGTTGCCCTCGCGCACCCAATACCCTGTTGCCGGTTTGTGGTTTGTCCCTCCCCTACTGTCTGTAGGTACTCCTTGTCAACGTCGCTCAGGTCTTTCAACATGTTGACTACGAGAACTAATTGCTTACCATCTAATCTACCCAGACCTTGACATGTGGCCTTGTTAGGAGATACCTGTCATAATGTTTTGGCTCATCTGTGTACATTCTGTTCAAGTGAAAAGGTAAAGTTACACCCTTGAGGAAACATGCCCCCCTCAGATTTGGGGCAGAAGGCCCCCAGTGGAACATTGTTGCTGGTGTTATTAATGTTTTATTTAATAATTAATATAATTCATGGGGTTATTATTTATTATTTAATAATTCCATGAGTTAGATACATTTCAAACATTTTTATAACATAATTATAACCTATAGGCTAAAAAAAGTGGAACAATTCAATCTGAATTAGCATTGCTATTATGACATCTCTTAGTTTTTAATTCATACAAATAAGGTTAAGTTTGAGATTAATATTTTGGATTTGGATTCAGATGTATTTTATACATTCTGTTCAAGTCAGATATCAGCTGGGACAGGTTTACCCAGGTATAGGGTCATCTTTCCCCAGTAGTAACTAAAAGGGGGCATATACCTTCATCTTCCCAAAATTAGGCCTATTGAGTTATTTATTCTACATGCTTGTTTTTTTATTTTCAGATTTTTAACATGGTTTTGTTTTTTTAAGGAAAATCGGCATCCCCTGCTTTGACGTCTCCTCTCTTTTGGTCAACCAGATAAAAGAGTGGTCAACAGAAACATGTCCCGGAAAGAGTCAGAGATGCTTTTATTCTGTGAGTGTGTGTGGATATAAAGACGAAAAGTGTAACAAAGCAGCTGTGGTGGTTCAAATTCAAGCACTTGTCTCTGTCATATAATGTAATTCCAGCTAAGTTTGAATTATTTAAAACTTACAAATTACATCTCTGAGCAGCTGAGGTCTTTAACGCTTTCAAAACTCTCACATACATAACAAGCAAATTCACTGTATGCACTAATTTGTAGAAAAAGAAAACTAATCTTGAACTTCTCAATTTCTTAGGGTTTCTTGTGTAGTTTTCTTGGTGTTCTCCTGTGATGTTTTTAGGCATAGGATTTCAGGTTTATGTATTTGTAACAACCACTTGTCATATGCCATATGTGTATGTTCTTGTAAGTCACTTTTGTAAGAAAGAGTGTGCTGGGAATATACTGTAAATGTAAGGTAAACGTATGCATGGGCTGTAATTGTTTCATATCAATAGCTGGTATCAGTAAATGCAGAGGACATCACTGCTACACACACTACACCTATGATGAGGTTTGTGGATGACATCACCTTTAACCTCACCAGTCCAGACCCAGACACCTGTGATGTTAAGGTGCGTTTGAGAAATGTACATTTTACACATTCTCACAAATTTTTTCACAATTCATTTTGATCCTATAGCTTCTATGTGCCTTTGAATCCCTCCTCAGGGCCTGTCTGTCTCCCGGAGCTGGTATGCCATTTTAGACTCAGGAACAAACTACTTGAACATGTATAACCTCATGAGAGGTGAGTGAGAGAGACTGAGGGTGAACATACATCTAAAGCAATAAGACTACCAATTGATCGTTCCTTAAGCCCTGCCTTAAAAATCATATTAACCAATCCTATCTTAGCAACTGTTGCTTTACACCATTTTATACAGTAAATTTTGGCTTTTTCTCCTTTCTGAAGTAAGTTTATGGAAGTGTTTTTTGATTCTGTAGTTTTAAAGAATTGTATAGAAATAATCCAACAATAGGGCAAAATAATGACACAATACCCAAAGAGGATACACAAGGTATTATTTACTTTCACTAACCTTTAAATACATCTCGAGATATGCATGCTGTGGATTAAACTTAAATATAAACTAAATGTGTAAGAACACATGTAGCATTAGTAGGGACATCTACATTCACACCTGATCGCAAAATGATGTTTTAATGGTTATTTATGTATTGATTCAGATTGTAGTACTAGAGGCGACAGTAAATAAATAATTTACAGTACCATAGTATGTTGTAAAAACATTAGAAGCAGTTCTGTTCACTAACACTAATGATAACAATTGTAATCACTATCAAATGAGACTTTTCTTTTTACAATGTCACACTTTATTTCAGCCCACAAAATAATATCCTTGCAATTTTTATAACTTTTTATTATTATTATTATTATTATTATTATTATTATTATTATGAAAGTCATGTTGTTTATGGAAATGACCTGTTAATTACATCTGTCAATCATTTTGTAAAGCTTGAGTGAGCAACTGTTACTTAGGGGATGGAGCTTAATGAAGGTTCAAATGATCAAGCCTTCCTAAAACTGATTCTCTGATTATACGTTTGTCTTGGAATTCGGGTTGTAACAAGAACGTGTACAAATGTTCAGATTATTACTGTGGATACTCAAAACTCTTCTAATTTTTGTACTGTATGTCAGATTATGTCTAAAATGTTAGATCAGATCTCTCTCTATCTTTCTCTCTCTGTTTGCAGGTAGTGGTCTCTCCTCTTCTCCTAGTTTTACAGAGTCCACAAGTGACCATTTGTGTACCCAGTTCTCTGTTGCTCAACAGAAACTTTGCGTATAAGATTCCTGTATGCCTCTAGCTCACCACATATGAATAAAAACACATTAAAGAGCTTTTAGTAATTTTACACCAAATGTAATTTTTTGATTTTGTGTGAGAAATGAACCACCACATCCTCACACGGTTCTACACCAGCACTGTAGAGAGCATCCTGACTGGCTGCATCACCGCCTGGTACGGCAATAGCACCGCCCACAACCGCAAAGACCTGCAAAGGGTGGTGCGAACGGCCAGAAACATCATCGGAGGTGAGCTTCCCTCCCTCCAGGATATATATAACAGACGGTGTGTGAAGAAAGCTCGGAGGATTATCAAAGACTCCAGTCACCCGAGTCATGGGCTGCTCTCACTGCTTCCATCAGGCAGGCGGTATCGCAGCATCAGGACCCGCACCACCCGACTACATGACAGCTTCTTCCCACAAGCAATAAGACTTTTGAACACATGATCCCTCATGATCAACAATCAGCACTGCACTTTATTAATCCTCATTCTGTCAATATATTCTCCCATTCAATTAGTGTTTATATATATTTATACCTGTATCTAGTGTGTGTATTCTACATTGTGTGTATTGTGTACATTTGTTATGTAAATTGTTGTGTAGGTATGTGTACATTTGTTATGTAAATTGTTTTGTGTAAATATGTTGTTATTGTCACTGTCATTACTGCATTGTTGCACGGAACTGCACACAAGAATTTCACCTGCTGTTGCACTCGTGTACACAGTAGTGTGACAATAAAGTGATTTGATTTGATTTGATTTGATTTGATTTGATTTGAGAAATGTATTCAGTAAATAAACATGTTCAACTATGAAAGACAACTTGACAAAGAGCACAATAAAATCAGTATCAATCACATCATTCATGAGTTTAAAATATGAAACTGATATAATGAAAATACTCGTATTAATTTTACCCACAAGCACTCTGTATTGATTCTTCTGAAAAGTTTCTTACATTATCATCACTTTCAAATGGTACATAGTCAGTAATCACATGACCAAATATTAGCCATGCAACTAAACTCAGCAAAAAAGAAACGTCCTCTCACATTCAACTGCTTTTATCTTCAGCAAACTTAAACATGTGTAAATATTTGTATGAATATAAAAAGATTCAACAACTAAGACATAAACTCAACAAGTTTTACAGACATGTGACTAACAGAAATTGAATAATGTGTCCCTGATTAAAGGGGGGTCAAAATCAAAAGTAACAATCAGTATCTGGTGTGGCCACCAGCTGCATTAAGTACTGCAGTGTATCTCCTCCTCATGGACTGGACCAGATTTGCCGGTTCTTGCTGTGAGATGTTAACCTACTCTTCCACAAAGGCACTTGCAAGATCCTGGACATTTCTGGGGGGGAATGGCCCTAGCCTCACCCTCTGATCCAACAGGTACCAGACATGCTCAATGGGATTGAGTTCCGGGCTCTTCGCTGGCCATGGCAGAACACTGACATTCCCGTCTTGCAGGAAATCACGCAAAGAACGAGCAGCATGGCTGGTGGCATTGTCATGTCAGGATCATAGTATGTGAGCGGAGCGAGGAGTGGAGTGGCATGATTTTGCCTGGAGCGAGGAGCGTGCCATTGAGATTGCCTGCAATGACAACAAGCTCAGTCTGATGATGCTGTGACACACCGCCCTAGACCATGACGGACCCTACATCTCCAAATCGATCCCACTCCAGAGTACAGGCTTCGGTGTAACGCTCATTCCTTCAACGATAAATGCGAGTCCGACCATCACCTAGTGAGACAAAATCGCAACTCGTCAGTGAAGAGCACTTTTTGCCAGTCTTGTCTGGTCCAACATAGGTGACATTGTTGCTGGTGATGTCTGGTAAGGACGTGCCTTACAACAGGCCTACAAGCCCAGTCCAGCCTCTCTCAGCCCATTCCTGACAGTCTGAGAACTGATGGAGGGATTGTGCGTTCCTGGTGTAACTCGAGCAGTTGTTGTTCCCATCCTGTATGTGTGATATTCAGATGTACCGATCCTGTGCAGGTGTTGTTATACGTACTCTGCCACTGCGAGGATGATCAGCTGTCCTTCCTGTAGTGCTGTCTTTGGCATCTCACAATACAGACAGACTGTGCCTATACTAGGCCAACAGATCTTTATTTTACACATCTTTATCTGCAATCCTCATGCCTCCAAGCAGCATGCCTAATGCACGTTCATGCAGATGAGCACCCTGGGCTTTTTCAGAGTCACTGCACTTATATAGCATGCCTTTTTAACCTTAGCGGTATTCTAAGTGCTTTACACTGCGTCTTATTCACTCATTCACACACACATTCGCACACACATTCACACACAGAGCTGCCATGCAAGGCGGTAGCCTGCCATTGGGAGCAACTTGGGGTTCAGTGTCTTGCCCAAGGACACTTCGGCATGTGGAGTTGTGTGAGCTGGGAATCGAATCAACCCTGCGATTAATGGACAACCCATTCTACTACCTGAGCCACAGCCGCCCTAAGAAAGTTTTTATAACTGTGACCTTAATTGCCTACCGTCTGTAAGCTGTTAGTGTCTTAATAAACGTTCCACATGTGCATGTTCATTAATTGTTTATGGTTCATTGAACAAGAATGGAAAACATTGTTTAAACCCTTTACAATAAAGATCTGTAAAGTTATTTGAATGTTTACAAAATTATCTTTAAAATACAGTGTCCTGAAAAAGGGAAATTTCTTTTTTTGCTTATTGTAAAGGGATTAGACGGGCAAGGAGGAGGCAAGAACCGACTTATATATCAATGTATATATATATATAAAAAACACTTACTGTCAACATTTACTGTCCCTATTGTGTCCTATGCAAAGCATGGAAATTCCCTGCCATTTTATTCATGCTACATTGACCATTGTTGCCAACTTAGCGACTTTGTCGCTATTTTTAGCGACTTTTCAGACCCCTTTAGCGACATTTTTTCAAAAAAGCGACTAGCGACAAACCTTAGCAACTTTCCAAATTCCAAATATCGCCAGTACTGCAACCGTTTTACTGGACATTCGGCTATATACTTATATAAAAACAGTATGAGCACAGTTTAGGGGAGATAACCGTTATTATAAACTGAAGTAGGCTACAGTACCGACAAATTAGGCAGAATGCAAATACGACACGATGACGTCATTAATATGCTAATGACGCATGACGTCATCTGGCGACATTTAGCTACTTTTCGAGCAGGCTTTAGCTACTTTCCATTGAAAATAGTTGGCAACACTGACATTGACACCGCAAAAATATCAATGTAGTCTCAACTCAAATGGATTAAGTAAACTTACATTTTACTCATTTAAATGGATAGAATGCAGACTATTGTAATGAAACTGAATCAAGTTTGGACGTATTGTGCATTGTGATATGCTATTCTGCTCACTACAATTGTACAGATTGGTTATCTGAGTTTCCGTAGCCTTTCTGTCAACTCAAACCAGTCTGGCCATTCTCTGTTGACCTCTCTCATCAAAAAGGCATGGACTTCCAGTAATGGCATCCAAGTGAGTAGCCACGTTTCTCCATCTCTGCCCGCTTGCTGCATTGCTGTTTATTATTCACCTTCCCCCAGCCCTCAC
This sequence comes from Moxostoma hubbsi, assembly GCA_032164185.1. Lineage (NCBI taxonomy): Eukaryota > Metazoa > Chordata > Actinopteri > Cypriniformes > Catostomidae > Moxostoma > Moxostoma hubbsi. The sequence goes on along the minus strand of JAVLUX010000047.1, from coordinate 17,359,467 downwards.
AAAGTTTTCATATAGGTATTTTACTAACAGATCAAAATGCCTAAACCTCCAAAACAAAACAAAATGGACCAGTCTTTTGAAATGACAGAAGATTCTGCTACCTCAAGTGATGCTAATTTTAGAATCGGCCATGGTGTCAACTCCAAAAGTATGTTACCTGATTTCTCATTGGAAGCTCTGCACAAACACATCGCCAATGTTGTCACAGAAGAGGGTTAGTGCACGCAAAAGTTGCTGAATTAGGTTTCCGCCAAATTGGAATCCAGACTGGTTGAGAAAGTTGATAGTATGATCAAACGCATTGATGATGTCGCTGCGGCCACCGACTCCATCGCTGCTCGTCAGACTGAATCAGAGGCTCATATTTCTGCCTCGGAAGATGATGTCACTCCGCTGAGGGGAAAACTTGCTGCAGTGGAGAAACTAAATGCGGTGCTGACAGAAAAGTTAACAAATTTGTATGGATGCACCAGAATCAGAATCAGCTTTATTGCCAAGTATTCTTACACATACAAGTAATTTGTCTTGGTGACAGGAGCTTCCAGTGCATAACAATACAAAAAATAATACAAAAACCAAAACAAGACATAGATAATAAAAAATATCTATATAATTATGTGAGCGCAGCGTAGTTCTAGCGGGAAGACTAGCAGCTGTACATCATCACACTATTAGCTGGGTAATTCCTAGCCAATCGCAGGTAAGCCATTGCTTTTATAAGTCTGCTCACAATCTACCACATTGCTGTTTCAGTGCGCTAACATGGCAACCTCCACCACCCCACCACCACCAGTTGAGTCCCGTCCCGCACGGGGGGTAGGCTCCACGCCCCTGCCTCCTATCTCCGGCAGGATATGAAGGTTCCGAGTACAACTCCCTCGGACCGCCAGACGGAGCCTACGCCAAAGAGAGACATTACTTTTCTGTTCTATATTCATCAAATAAATGGCATCTTAAACCTCACTCAAGCCTGCGTGTCTTCCCGATAGAAATGTTCATACACACAGTCACACACCTGCATTCATACATACATTCATACACACACATCCGTAGTGCAAATCTAAAACAAATCCGTTATAGTACAAAAATACAGTGTGTTATGTACAGTTTTTTTTCCCTTTGTATGTAATGGCAGAAGAGGTTATGTTAGATAATATAAATAGACTTAAACTGTTTATGAGATGGATAGCCTGAGGGGAAAAAAACGTCCTGTGCCTGACGGTTCTGGTGCTGAGAGCTCTGAAACGTCGGCCAGAAGGCAACAGTTCAAAAAGGTAATGGGCTGGGTGAGTGGGATCCAGTGTTATTTTACCAGCCCTTTTCCTCACTCTGGAAGTATACAGTTCTTGAAGGGGGGACAGGGGGCAACCAATAATCCGCTCAGCAATCCGAACTGTCCTTTGTAGTCTTCTGATGTCTGATTTCGTAGTTGCACCAAACCAGACAATTATTGAAGTGCAGAGGACAGACTCAATGACTGCTGAGTAGAACTGTATCAACAGTGCCTGTGGCAGGTTGAATTTCCTCAACTGGCAAAGAAAGTACAACCTCTGATGGGCCTTTTAATGTGGGTCTCCCACTTCAGGTCCTGTGATATGGTAGTGCCCAGGAATCAGAATGGCTGCCACAGTGCTGTTTAGAATGGTGAGGGGGATCAGTGTTGGGGTGTTCCTCCTAAAGTCCACAATCATCTCCACCGTTTTGAGCGTGTTTAGCTCCAGGTTGTTTTGACTACACCAGTGAGCCAGCCGTTCAACCTCCTTTCTGTATGCAGACTCATCGTCATCTTGGATGAGGCCGATGACAGTGATGTCATCTGCAAACTTCAGGAGTTTGACATAGGGGTCCTTGGTGATGCAGTCATTTGTGTAGATGGAGAAGAGTAGTGGGGAGAGCACACATCCCTGGGGGGCACCAGTGCTGATTGTACAGGTGCTGGAAGTGAATTTCCCCTGTCTCACAAGCTGCTGCCTGTCCATCAGAAAGCTAGTAATCCACTGACAGATAGACATGGGAACAGAGAGTTGGTTTAATTTATTCCAGCGAATAACTGGGATGATGATGTTGAAATCCGAACTGAAGTCCACAAAAAGGATCCTTGCATATGTCCCCGGTCTGTTGGCATGGCGAAGCTGTCTGAGTTTTCCTGTAAACCATGGTTTATCATTGTTGAATGATAAAAAAGACCTAGTAGGGATGCACATGTCCTCACAGAAACTTATATATGATGTAACAGTATCTGTGAGCTTGTCCAGGTCTGTAGCTGCATCTTCAAAAACACTCCAATCAGTGCAGTCAAAGCAGGCTTGTAGTTCCAGCTCTGTTCATTAGTCCATCTCTTTACTCTTTACAACTGGCTTTGTTTATTTAAATTCTGCATGTAGGTCAGAAGAAGATGAACCAAACAGTGATCTGAGAGTCCCAAAGCTGCACATGGGACAGACCGATATGCATCCTTTATGGTTGTGTAGCAGTGATCCTGATATATTTCTGTCTCTGGTGGGGCATGTAATGTGCTGTTTGTATGTGGGCAGTTCACATGTGAGATTTGCTTTGTTAAAATCCCCAAGAATAATAATAACTGAGTCCGGGAATTGTTGTTCGGTGTCTGTGATTTGATCAGCCAGCTGTTGCAGCGCTAAGTTCCCAGATGCGTTTGGCGCGATATACACACTCACCAGAATAAATGAGGAAAACTCCCATGGTGAGTAGAACGGCTTACTGTTAATAAAGAACGCTTCCAAATTAGGACAGCACATCCTCTTTAACGTTGTTACATCTCTACACCAACATTCATTGATGTAAATGCATGTACCACCACCTCTCGTTTTCCCCATTAACTCCGCGATGCGATCCAATCTGAACAGCTGGACGCCTGGAATGGCTTCACTCAGCCAGGTTTCTGTGAAGCACAGTGCAGCAGAGTTTGAAAAGTCCTTATTTGTACGTGTGAGGAGATGTAGTTCATCCGTTTTGTTGGGAAGAGAGCGGAGATTCGCTAGATGAATGCTCGGCAGTGCCGCACTGACTTAGTTTAACCAGCGCACCGGCTCATTTCCCTCACGTTTAAACAACACAGCTGCGCCTCTGACTAAAATGTCCAGCAAAACGTCTGAATATTCAAAAACCGGGAAAAGATTATCTGGTATGTGCTGCCGAATGTTCAGCAGTTCGTCCCTTGAAAAACTGACTGGAGAAAGATGACTAAACACTGGACAAACAAAAAGAATAAAAATAAAAATAAAAAAATACAAATAACAAAAGAATTGGAGAGCTCCACACCGAGGCAGCCATCTGCGGTGCCATCATGCTTGAAAAACGGTGGGACAATATCAGAATTCTAAACTTCAAGGGGTCAGTTGAGGGAAGCAATCTAATAACATTTTTTGAATCATTTATTTCCAAATTGCTGGGGCTGCCAGTAACGTGCATCACAATTGATCATGCACACCGTGTATTCTGTGTGCCTACAGATACAGATACAGATCTGTTTGTACAGTCTTTGCCCTGCAATCATCAAGATCCATCGCTCCAGAGATGTCACCATGATACTGTCCGCAGCTAGATGCAATAGGAATCTCCAGTAAGAGGGTCAGTCTTTCTGCATTGTTCCTGACATCTCTAGTCATCCACACCGCGAGGAGAGCTTTTAAACCGATCTGCGCTGAACATATTAAGAAGGTCATTAGTTTCCACATGAACTTCCCTGCCATGTTACTTTTCAAGGTGAATGGCCTCCAGATGTTATTCAGGGACCCTAAGGATCCCAAGTTTTTTTCTGGAGGGCAATATATAATCTCTCTCAGGCTCACCTTAATGCTGGGTGGTTGGTGAGTAAGTTCTACTGATTATCTTGCCTGATCACCCCCTTCTGAACTTATTTTGACTGATTATTTAATTTTCTTTTTCTTTTCCAACAGTAGTTTTTATACTCTTATCTGTATAGCATTTAAGCTCCTTATATTTTATACTATGTATGTGGTGTGTATGTATGTATATTATATAATATTTTAGTTTATATATATATAAAATAGATAGATAGATAGATAGATAGATAGATAGATAGATAGATAGATAGATTAGAATTGATCTATCATTTTGAAATACATTTCTCTGTTTTAGTTTTGAGACTGGGGAGAGTTGGTTCATGTGTAGTGATCTTTTTTATCTTAAGTCTCTTTTTCTAGGATTTAGCTAGGTTAGCAAGCAGGTGTGTTTCCTCTCCTTGTGTCTTTGTGTTTTTAGTAGAATCTAGCTTATTTATTTTTGCTCCACAGGATTTATAAACATGGGTGTACCCTATCTTCTCCTTGTTTTGTGTTTGTATTTATATATATCTGAGTTGGTTCACTTAATGCAGGACCAGAGGTCCTTATACCACTTAGTAACCTGTGTTTGCTCAAGCCGCCATTGCTTTATCTCTTTTTATATTATGAATGGCTGATGAAATTCCTTAGCCTTAATGTAAGGGGCTTGAATAATCCAGTGACGCGTGCTGCTATATTGGACCTCCTTCATAAACAAAGAGTACATATAGCCATGTTACAAGAGACCTACTGGGTCAAATTATTCAAAACTCAGTTCATGTGTCAGTTTAGGGACTTTGTTAATATAAAGAAAGGTTTAGTTGATGACCCAAGGATATTTTGGGATGCCTTAAAATGGTCCATTGGAAATAATGCTATACGCTACGCTTCCAGTATAAAGAAAGCTTGTTCAGCTAGATTGCACGAATTAGAGCACAAATCTTTAGTATTGGACAATCTATTACAGCAAAATTTTGATGATGACGTCACGCTTCAGTATGACCTTGTGAAGAAAGATATTAATGCTATTCTGAAACGTTGTGCTGAATTTTTAATACATAGAACACGCTAATTATATTATTTCAATATAGCCAGACCCAGCCACTTATTTGTTCTAAAACTGAGGGCCAATTAACTTTTCTCAGACATCACCACAATTAAGTCAGGTGATGGTCACATTCTAACTGAGCCCTTACAGGTTACTGCAACTTTCCCTTTCTATGCTCAGTTACACAGCTGTTTCGCATGACAAGGATGCTTGTTACAACTTTTTGAATAAAATACAAATTCCCATGCTGTCAGAGGATGATTCTCTTAGGTTAAACACTCCTACTACTTTGAATGAGCTTATGGAAGCTGCTTTGGATATGTGTAGTGGGAAATCCCCAGTCTGGAATTTGACACAACTATCTGGGACATTCTGGGCCCTTTTCTCTTTGACCTAATCCGCTTTGGAGGATCTTTCTCCAGAGATTTGAATATTGCAATTATATCACTTCTGCTGCAAAAAGATAAGGACCCAAAGGATTGTGCCAACTACAGGCCTTTGTCTCTTTTAAAATGCCTATGTAAAAATATGCTAAAATGCTTGCGCGTAGGCTACAGCCTTTTATGACAAAGCTTGATAACTGTGACCAGATGGGTAGGATCCAGGCTGGCATCAGATAATGTAAGAAGGATATTCAACTTAATGCATACTACATGGTGCCTCTTCATCGCCACATACCCCTGCTATATTTTCAGTAGATGCTATGAAGGCATTTGATCGCTTGGAGTGGCAGTATCTTTGGTCAGTGCTGGAGGTCATGTGTCTGGGGCCCTCCTACATACGTATGATTAGTGTGCTGTATGCTAATCCAACAGCGATGGTACTGACTGTTAGAACCTGTGCCTCCCTGTTTAACATAGTCAGAGGCTCCAGACAGGGATGCCCCCTAAGCCCACTTCTTTTTGCGCTATCTCTGGAACCTCAAAATCAGCATTTCTACCACTGAATGACCCAATGAGAAACACTACCCACAGATATACCTGTGGTAAAACAATTAAAATATCTGGGTATTGAGATTTGTGCTTCATTGCAGTCCTTTATCAAAATCGTCTCGGGTTACTTGTGTAACTCTTGTTCCCTGAAAAAAGCGGAACAAGATGCTGCGCTGCTAAGCGCTATGGGGAAACAATCTTATTGTGAGCTGCTCTGAACGTGTGTGTAACACGTCAATGAAATTGACTGGAATGTATAGCCTCGGTTGGTGAGATCATTGGACGCACCTGTGGCCAGGCTATAAATAGGAGGCGTCACCAGAGTGTCGTCCCAGTGCGGCAAAAGAAGCGCAGCATCTCGTTCCGTTTTTTTCAGGGAACAAGGGTTACACAAGTAACCCGAGACGTTCCCTTTACAAAAAGCTTCACTTTGATGCTGCGCTGCTAAGCGCTATGGGGAACGAAATGCCCACGCCGCCGCACTGGGGCTGTCCGGAACCCTGATCGTTGTGAAGTTTTTTCACAGAACGCGAGAGGTTCCAGACATGAGCTTGAGATGTCGACTCAAGGGCATAAGCCCGGAGTAGCAGAACATCTAACACCATAAAATCCGAAGAGTGTGTGCGGAAAGGACTAGCCTGCCGTATCACAAACCTGGTTAGACATGAGCTTGAGATGTCGACTCAAAGACATAAGAGTCCGGAGTACGGAGCATCTAGCCCACAAAGTCAAAAGATGAGTTTGAGAAGCCGACCCAAGGGCTCTAACTCAAAAGTTCGTACCATGAACTTGGATTTGGCATGAGCCTGGGATGTCGACCCAAGGACATAGTCCGGGGTAGCAAAAACATCCTAGCCCATGTAGAAAATTGTAGAATGTGCGTGGAGAGGACCAGCCCGCCACGTCACAAACTTGTTCCTGCATGAGTTTGAGATGTCGACTCGAGGGCGTAAAAGCCCGGAGTAGCATGGACATCCAAACTATAGAATCTAATGAATGTGTGCGGAGAGGACCAGCCTGCCGCATCACAAATTTGCTTAGACATTAGCGTAGATGTCGACCCAAGGGCATACCGGGGTAGCAGGAGCATCTAGCCAAACCATAGATCCTGAAGAATGTGTGCGGAGGTGACCAGCCTGCTGCATCACAAACTTGCTTAGACATGAGCGTAGATGTCGACCCAAGGGCATAAGAGCCCGGGGTAGCATGAACATCTAGAAACATGACCATGAAACCAGATGAATGTGTGCGGGGAGGACCAGCCTGCCGCATCACAAACTTGCTGCAGAGAGAGGCCTCTAGCTGAGGCTTTAAAGGAGGACAGCCTTCTGGTAGAGTGCGCCCTAAAACCTACTGGCGAAGCTTGACCACGCGCCTCGTAGGCCGGGGCAAAAATGTACCTCACCCAAAGTGACATAGTCTGCCAGGAAGTGACCGCCCCCCGGTCATGGCTTCCAAGTGAAGAATTGCTGCCCTGACTTTACGCCACTAGCAAAAGCGGTGGACATAAGTCTGAAGGGTACAGACTGGACAGAGTCTGAGAAGTCTTAGCTGCTCCGGCGTTACAAACGGCAGGGAGCAGAAGGCTTAGAAAATAACCGGCCAAGGGACGCTAAAGACACCTTGGGCAGGTAGTTAGGGTGAGGGTGCAAAGAATGCTTTTGGTCATTCTGGGGCAAACTCTAAACAGGCCGGCAAAAGAGACAGAGCCTGTAGGTACCCAAGTCTCCTTAGAGACGTAATTGCCATAAGAAAAACCATCCTGAGAGTCAGAAGTCTACCAAACGCTGACTCTAGAGGTCTAAAAAGGGGTCTTACCCTGTGAAGAGGTCCTAGCAAGGACGCCTCTTAGGGGGCACCCCGCCCACCAAGGCGTGGCAAACCGCAGTGGAAGCCACATAGAACCTGGCAGTGGCGAGGCAAGTGCCCGCTGACAGTTCTTTCTACAGAAAATCCAGAACTGAAGCAAACTGGCAGTTAGCTGGTTCTGTAATATGAACTTAGGGGGGGAAACTGGGTGACTCGGGGAGAAGTAGAGGAGACATTGCGCTATCAAAAGAGGCGAAGAGGTCCTCTTCTGCCCTGTAAAATCTACCCAGATCAGTTCCAAGTGGAGGGAGCCGTAGCACTTGAAATGTTCTCGGAAACTTCAATAGAAAGCCCTGTGAACCTCAGTTGGTACCCTTAGGGGCCAAGCATGAAAGTTTTCACAATTCGGACCAGTGATGAGAAGGTCCTTCCTGTCCGGAATCGCCCAAGGCGAGCCGTCAAGGAGTAGAAATTCGAGACACATATCCTGTTTGGCCAGCGCAGTGCCATTAAAAGGAGGCAAGACCCTTGCTGGCGAACCTTACCAAGACTCCCAGGAGCAGAAGAACCGGGGGACACGTAAGTGCCTTTGAGCCCAGACCCAAGGGGGCTGGGTGACTTAGGGAGAAGTAGAGGAGACATTGCGCTATCATAGAGGCGAAGAGGTCCTCTTCTACCCTAGATTAGTAAATCTGCTCCCACACACACACGGGCATCCAGGGACGAAACTGCCCTGAGCTGCCCTGGGCCCCAAGGAGGATCGAACGTGCCAGAAATTCAGCTGACGTGAACGTGGATCCCCTGATGGTTTATGTAAGAGGCTACCACTGTATTGCCCACCCGCACCAAGACATGGCAGCCTCAGGAGGAAGTATTTCAGGGCCAGAAATACGGCCATCAGCTCGAGACAGTTACTGTGACAACCGAACTGATGACCCTCCTATCCCTTTAAGCCGGACGACCACTTAAGGCCGCTACCCAGCCCGTCAGGGAGGCGTCTGTCGTTAGCAGCCTACGACGACAAGACGCACCTAGAGTGGGACCCAAGGTAAGAACCGGGGTCTGAACCACATAGAAAGGGAACGAAGCACTGGGCGCGTAACCCTTATTTGCCTGAGGGGACTGGCCCTTGGATGAAACCCCCTGGCTTTTAGCCACAGCTGAAACGGTCTCATATGGAGAAGGCCCAAAGGAATCACCGTGGACGCAGACGCCATGAGACCTAATATTCGTTGATACTGAAGAACAGTGCAACCTTGACCTAGCCTGAGATTGCTCAGGGAGTTCTGAATAGAGATGACACGAGCGGGAGACAACTGTGCCTGCATCGTGATCGAATTCCATATGACCCCTAAATAGGAAATTTTCTGGGTCGGGGAAAGAACGCTCCTTTGGCGTTGAGTCTCGGACCCAGGGAACCTAGATGAGCCAAGACGATATCCCTGTGCTGAACTGCCAGTTTCTGAGACTGGGCTAGGATCAGCCAGTCGTCTAGATAATTCAGAATGCGGATGCCCTGGAGTCGCAAAGGAGCCAGTGCCGCATCCATGCATTTCGTGAATGTGCGGGGTGATAGGGCTAGGCCGAATGGAAGGACCCGATACTGGAAGGCTTCGTCCCCGAAAGCGAACCTCAGGAACTTCCTGTGCTGTGGCAGAATTCCAATATGAAAATATGCGTCCATGAGGTCGATCGTGACCAGCCAATCGAGACGTTGGAACTGAGACACGACGGACTTGACTGTTAGCATCTTGATCTTGAGCGTCTTGACCGAGCGGTTCAAGGCACGAAGATCTAAGATCGGACGCAACCCCCCCCCCCCTTCTTGGGGAACAGGAAGTATCTGCTGTAATAGCCTGACTTTTTCTCTGGAAGGGGAACATGTTCTATGGCCCCTTTTTCCAAGAGATTTTGCAGTTCTACCTGAAGTAGACATGCCTGTTCCGGGCTTACGGTAGTGGAAACCACACCGTTGAAGCTCGGAGGGCGGCAAGCCTTTTTCTACTGTTTTTAGAACCCACATAGAAATACCTGGCAGAAGTTTCCACGCTGCCAGGTTCTCTGAGATGGGAACTAATTTCAAGACTTCCTGTCGAGGGGGTGTCGAATGTTCTGTGTCCTGGATTATGGCAGGGAGCAATGGTACATTCAACATCTTGTTGGAAACCTCTGTCACCCGAAACACCAAGGGTGGCGGGAGTGAAGTGGTTTCGTGAGGGTATCGGGAGGGCCAAAGTGAATGATACACGCGCCCCGTCCCGAAGGGAACTACCCTCACAGGGTTGGATACAGGACCGTCAGGGCTTCTTTCTCTTGGAGATACAAGCCCTGAGGTCTTGTTTGGGAGGTTGCTGAGGGCGACGAGCCTGTCCCCAATCTCTGCGAGGGGGAGCACGACTTGCCACGCTCTGTTTTTGAACCTCCCTCCTAACAGAATCAGGGCGAGACTGGGTGACCGACGGCCTCGCCCCCTGAGTGCGACGAGGAAGAAATTGCCCAAAGGCTTCCTCATGGCTTTTCGCCTCCTGGAATCTGGAGATAACCGAATTCATGGCGTCTCCAAAGAGACCAGAAGGCGAAACTGGGGCATCAAGGAGGAAAACTCTGTCCTTATCCTTGATGCCGGATAGATTAAGCCATAAGTGCCTCTCAGTGCTGACCAAAGCGGACATAGACCGACCAATAGCACGGGCTGACTGCTTGGTGGCACGGAGAGACAAATCCGCAGCTCGACGAAGTTCAGAAAAAGCTTCGTCGTGGAGGTCTCTTCCAGCACTCAAGTCTTTTAGTAGGTCAGCCTGGTACGCCTGCAAGACAGCCATGGTGTGCAGCGCAGCACCAGCCTGACCCGCCGCTTGATATGCTTTCCCAACCAGCATGGAGGTTACCCTGCATGGCTTAGAGGGGAGAGCAGATTTCTTAAGCGACGATGCCGAACACGGCGAGAGATAACCCGCAAGTGTCTCTTCGACCGGTGGCATCTTTAAATACCCTCGCGCCCAGGATAGTCGAATATACTGACGTGGAGGGCACGTGAACGCGCGAGGTATAAGGTTTATTCCAAGAACGAGAAAGCTCGTCGTGGAGATCATCAAAGAAGGGAAGGGACTGATGAGGTGTTCCCTTCCCTTGGTCACCAGACAGAAATATGTCTTCTAACTTAGAGTGCTTGGGGGGAACTTGGTCACGTGGCCAATCTATTTTAAGTCTGGCCACCGCGCGAGTAATCACATCGAGCAGCTCCTCCGAAGATTTAGAATCGCGATTGGAGTGCTCAGATGCAGTTAACTCGGAATCTGATCCAAGGGAATGGAGGTCCCCCTCGCGAACTGAAGAGGTGCCGAAGCACGCTTCAGGATCACGCAAGGGACCAGCAGGATCTGGGGAGAGAGCGAGCGAAAGGGGCGAACCCGTCTCTCGCTCCTCAGCCAGATCCATGCGAGAGCCCCACGAATGAAGTGTGGGTGCCGGCTCTCGGAAGTAAGCAAGGCGAGCGCGAAGCATCCCGACCGAAAGTAGGTCGCAATGCGCGCACCCGCCCTGTTCCAACGCGAGAGTAGCGTGCTCTTCCCCCAAGCAAACAAAGCAAAATTGATGCGTGTCCTTGTCAGACATAGAACGCTGACAAGGAAACACGCATTGTTTGCCCTGTTTTTCCGCCATTTTCCCCTTTCTTTTTCTTTTTTTTTTATATATATATATAAAAGAGAGAAGGAAGGAAAAGACTTAGATTTTTTAACAAATTTCTAACAAGAGTTTTGTGAAAACACACAGAGAGAAAGCTCTGAAGAAAAATGTCTGACGACACTCTGGTGACGCCTCCTATTTATAGCCTGGCCACAGGTGCGTCCAATGATCTCACCAACCGAGGCTATAAATTCCAGTCAATTTCATTGACGTGTTACACACATGTTCAGAGCAGCTCACAATAAGATTGTTTCCCCATAGCGCTTAGCAGCGCAGCATCAAAGTGAAGCTTTTTGTAAAGGGAACACTTACGTGGGCATCCTGTCTAAAATCACATGTGATCTTGTTAAATGGTAACCACTGCCAAACTCTCTTAGATCCCATGGTTCTATAATTAAAATGAACGCGCTTATTTATATTATAGCATATTTAATATTATAGCAATATTTCTTAGGTGGAAGAATGCTTTCTACAAACATTGGTAATTTCATTTTCAAAGGACAGATTGGTATCAAATATAACACCTAAGTTCTTCGCTGTTGAAGATTATGTAACAGTACATCCATCAAGAGTCAAATTATATTGTAGTGGCATATTTTTAGAGTTTTTTGGTCAAATAATTAGTACCTCTGTTTTGTCAGAATTGAGTAGAAGGAAATTTCTGGCCATCCAATCTTTTATTTCATTGATACACTCTGCTAATTTGGAGAAATGTAAAATCTTATCAGGTTTTTAAGAAATATAAAGTTGTGTATCGTCGGCATAGTAGTGGAAACTTATTCCATGATTCCTGATAATATCTCCCAGGGGAAGCATATACATGGAGAAAAGCAGTTTTGTTTGGTTTGACAATTCCTCGTTTACATAGACAAAGTGGTAGCGATCTGCTAAATATGACCTAAACCATGCTAATACAACTCATTTTGTCTGACTCCAAGAGAGTTGAGAATATCGATAAATGCTAATCCCAATGTCTCACTTTCATTATCTATGTGAATGTTGAAGTCACCAACAATTAAAGCTCTATCTACTAATTCAGAAAATTCACCAAGGAAATCAGAATAAGGCCTGGGGGATCTGTACATAGTAGCAAGGACAAAAGACAACAGAGATTATTTAATTATATCTGACGTTGTCACATTAAGCATTATTAGTTCAAAAGACTTACATTTATATCCTGTCCTCTGAGTAACACCAAAAACGTCACTGTAAATTGTAGCAACACCTCCTCCTCAACCCTTCTGACAAGGCTCATGTTTATAACAATAACCCGGGGGAGTAGATTCATTTAAACTAATATATTCATCCGGTTTAAGCAAGGTTTCAGCCAGACAGAGCGCATCCAATCTATGATCTGTAATCATTTCATTAACAATTAGTACTTCAGTAGAAAGAGATCTAATGTTTAGTAGCCCTATTTTTATATGACGTGTATTTTTAATTTGTTTGTTTTGTTCAAGTTTGACCTTAATCAAATTTTTTCTAAATGATTTAGTGAGGGTATTGTGTTTGGTAGTTCGGGGAACAGACACAGTCTCTATGAGATATCTAGGTGATACAGTCTCTATGTGTTGTAGTTTATGTAACCTGTGTGACGTCTCAAGGCAGCTAGCAGACGTTCGGATTAACCAGTTTGTCTGCTTCCTGATCTGGGCCACAGTTAGTCAAATACTATCATTATTAACCTTTTAAAGATCCTGCAATATTTGCCAAAAACGCCTAAAAAAGGCCTACCCAAATTAAAATGCATGCTGTTCTTGAACCCTTTGGAGTATATGCATGCTTTTGGTCTCTTTTGAAAGGGGAGGCTTTGAGGTTTGTTCCTAAATAGTCAGAATCACTGTAAGTCTTGGAGACTCCAAATGACCCTTTGTAACCACAGACACATAAAATGATGCTATTCTTGAATGCTTTACTGTACAGTCATAATTTTGGGCTCTAATGAAAGGTTACACTTAGAGCTAATATATTCCTTATTCAGATTAACTGCCAATTATTGCTGACACATAGTAACTGAAGCATAAACACATTAGTGTTTTTTTTTTTCAATTCTTGAAAACAAACTTTCTACAAATAAAGAGACAAAACAAGTTCTATTGAATTAAAACACTTTAATATTATAACTCACTATAAATAGATATACACACACACATGCTACAATGATTGGCATGTTGCCAATAACTTGTAATTTTTTATTTTTTTACAAATGTTCGGTGGAATCCGTATTAGAGCACCCAGATGTGCCCCGGAAGAAATATTTTCTCTTTTTTCTGATAAATATAATTTGTAAATAGTTGTGTGTGTATGTGTATACATATATTATATTTTTTTTGTATATATCTATATATATATCTATATATATATCTTTATATATATATATATATATATATATATATATATATATACAAAAAAATATAATATATATATATATATAATATAATATATATATATATATATATTGTGAATCTAAAATCTCTCCTAGGGCACCAACAGAGCCTGGGCTAGCCCTGATTCCTCAATACGCCTGTTCCTCAAAAACATAGCAAGGAATACATGCAAAAATATTTGCATGGGACATAATTTGTCTTGTCTTACAGAGAAGATGATGTGCTTTTTCCAAGTTTGTTTTCAAAGCTCTTTAAAAGATTTTCCTGACTTGCAAATGGCACCATTATTTAGCTATAATATGAATTGTAAAAATACATTATAAAATCCCCAGCTTTAAGGTTGAGTTAGTACACAAAGAAGGCCACCTCGGTTTGTTGGTGCGCTGTTTTGCTTGAGAAATACAGTGTTTTGTCAGAATACTGGGAGCTCTTTCACTAGAAAAGCTCATGAACATCAGGGTCACAACGTTTTGGTAGATTTATTTCCTACTTTTATCACCACATCTGTGGAATTACTGGACATTCTAGTCAAAGGTGCCCTCACCTTTGCACATTCAGCGAAACGCCGGAGGAGAGGGAACGTACCGGCGAGCATGTGCATCTCTGCCGAGGCGGATCACACACCATTTCCAGGAATATTCCTCTCTAATGTATGTTCGCTGAGCAACAAACTGGATGAACTCCAGCTCTTGGTGGGGAAAAACAGAGACTTTTCTTCATCTTTCGTTTTGTGCGTCACGAACATTTGGCTGTGTGGACTGACAACGGACTCTGCGCAGCAGCTGGCAGGCTTCCAACTCTTCAGAGCGGATTGCATGGAACTCTCAGGCAAGATGAAATAAAGGTGGAGGAATCTGTTTTTAGACTAACCGTGGCTAGTACAGTGATGTGACTGTGATTCAACAGAAATGTTCTCCTGATCTAGAATCTTTTATCATAAACTGTAAACCCTTCTTCTCCCCCCGTGAGTTCATCTCATTCATACTGGTCTGTGTTTACATTCCACCGCAGGCTGACGTGCAGGATGTGCAGGGCATGCTTGCCGACCAAATACTGTGTTTGGAGCGGACAAACCCGGTCTCCTCAGTTATAGTCCTCGGTGACTTTATCAAAGGTAATCTCATTCATGAACTCCACAAATACAGACAGTTTATTAAATGCCCGACCAGAGAGGAGAACATTCTGGATCACTGTTACACTACAGTAAACACGCTGTCCCCCACACTGCACTGGGTCACTCTGACCAGGTCATAGTTCACCTGATTCCTGCATACAGGCAGAAATTAAAAATATCTAAACCTGTTTTGAAGACATCAAAGTAGTGGACCAGTGGGGCTGTGGATGATCTGCAGGCATGCTTGGATGGTACTGATTGGGATGTATTCAGGACTGCAACCAACAGTCTGGATGAGTACACAGAGGCTGTGACATCCCTGGTTCACAGAGGAACCTTGGTTCACAGCCAAACTCAGACAGAAGAGAAAGAAGCGTTTAGGCGTGGGGACAGAGACAGGTTCAGAAAGTCAAAGTACAGGTTTAGTAAGGTGGTGAGAGATGTCAAACAGCTGTACTTTGAGAATCTACAACAGCAGTTCTAAGCCAACTACGCTCCATCTGTCTGGAAAGTGCTCCGACAGATCGTAAACTCCACTAACAACTTGAACCTGGCCAACAGCCTGAATGAGTTTTACTGTTGCTTTGAAAGACAATGGGACATTCCTGACAGCATCAATCAACTCCAGCCCACATAGCTCTAGCCCTACTCCACCTCCCCCATCACAGCAGGGGCCTGGTCCTCTTCAAAGCTCCTTACCTCAGAGGCCCCCTCCTCCCCACCACAGTGACGACTCTCTTTATCATGGAGAGATACGTAAACAGACTATTCAAGAGACAGAACCCCTGCAAAACAGCTGGGCCTGTCTCTCCATCCACTTTGAATCACTGTGCTGATCAGCTGTCTCTGGTGTTCACAGACATCTTTAACACCTCAATGGAGTCATGCCATGTGCCAGCCTGCTTCAAGACCTCCACCATCATACCCATCTGTAACACAGTTCAAATTCATGGCCAAGGAAGAGGCGAGAAACCGGCTTGACATATAAACTAAAGGTTTAATGGTAAACTCAAAAGACAAACACATAAGACGACGGACATGTCCGTGAACGATCTCTGTCTCTCTTGCATCGCCATCCGCGAGTGGCCTTTATCCCTCTTGACGGCTTAATTAGCCTAATACGGGACCGGGCGTGCGTAATCATGCCCTGGTCCCGCCCTCCACCGTGCCACATTCCTCCCACGTTCTTTCAGGCTGGGGACCCCCGGCCTGACATACATCCCCTGGGGGGGGGCGCCTCCCGTGCGGTCTGCCGGCAGGTCATCCCCATCAACCTGGACGATGGAGGGGGCAAGGGGAGGGAAACAACAACAATTAAAAATGGGGGGGGAGGGTTCCTGCACTGGGCAGTACCTCCCCTCCCACAAACACCATAATTTAAAAAAGAGGGGAAAAGCCAACGCAGAGCGGCAGCGAGAGAGAGAGGAGAGAGAGATTTAAAAAAAAAACTTACTCGCCAGTTCTCTGATACGCCGTAGCTCGTTCCTCAGCCACTCCTCCACCCTCTACCGAACGGCAGCCGCGCCTCTCCAGGCGGATCCGAGGCAGTCCTCAGCCCCTGGTGGACGGAACGCCCCGCCGCGTTCTCAGGGAGCCGAAGGGGACTCCCCCGCCCCTGGCAGTGGCCCTGACTGCTCCAGGTGGTCGGCTATAGGAGCCCCTTCTCCCCTCGCGGTCGGCGGCCATTCCTCTGCGTCCAGGCGGCTGGGCTCCTCGTCCCCCGGCAGATGGCCACGGCTGCTTCTTTGGGGTAGTGGCGAGAACTCCGCTACGGCATATCCCTCTTCCTTCCCGGGTTTCGGCACCAATGTAACATAGTTCAAGTTCATGGGCAAGGAAGAGGCGAGAAACCGGCTTGACATATAAACTAAAGGTTTAATGGTAAACTCAAAAGACAAACACATAAGACGACGGACATGTCTGTGAACGATCTCTCTCTCTCTTGCATCGCCGTCCGCGAGTGGCCTTTATCCCTCTTGATGGCTTAATTAGCCTAATTAGTAATCTAATTAGTAATCACGCCCCGGTCCCACCCTCCACCGTGCCACACCATCCCTAAAAAAACAAGGACCATAGGGGACTTAATGACTTCAGATGTGTCTCGCTGACCTCTTTGGTAATGAAGTCATTTGAGCGTCTTGTGCTGTCCCACCTCAAAGCCATCACTGATCCTTTCCTGGACCCCCTACAGTTCACCTACTGTACATAGCTAACAGATCAGTAGACGATGCAGTTAGCATGACCCTCCACTTCATCCTCCAGCACCTGGACTCCTCAAGAACTTATGCCAGAATCTTGCTTATGGATTTTAGCTCCATCTTCAAAACCATCATCCCGGCTCTGCTGCAGGACAAGCTCTCCCAGCTGGGTGTGCCTGACTCCACATGCAGGTGGATCACAGACTTCCTGATTGATAGGTGGCAGAACAGGAGGAGTCTCTGACTCCCAGACTGTCAGCACTGGTTTAACCTGCCGATGACAATAATGCAATTCTACACCTCCATCATCATCTGGTATGCTTCTGCCACTGCCAGGGACAAAAGCAGACTGCAGAGTTTCATTCATTCTGCTGATAAGGTGATTGGCTGCAATATGCCATCTCTCCAGGACTTGTATGCCTCCAGGACACTGAGGCAGGCAGAAAAGATTGTGGCTGACCCCTCCCACCCATGACACATTCTTTTTAAGACACTCCCTTCTGGCAGGAGACTACAGTCCATCAGGACCAACACCTCACACTACAGGAACAGTTTCTTCCCATTTGCAGCTAGGACCCCCCTGACACTTCATGGACTTTTATCCCACCTTCATAGACTCTACACGTTACATTAACATAGTTTCCACATCTGTCTTGCGTCAACTTAAAGAACATACAGGTGCTGGTCATATAATTAGAATATCATCAAAAAGTTGATTTATTTCAGTAATTCCATTCAAAAAGTGAAACTTGTATAATGTATACATTCATTCCACATAGACTGATATATTTCAAGTGTTCATTCCTTTTACTTTTGATGATTATAACTGACAACTAATGAAAACCCTAAAATCAGTATCTCAGAAAATTAGAATATTGTGAAAAGGTTCAACATTGAAGACACCTGGTGCCACACTCTAATCAGCTAATTAACTCAAAACACCTGCAAATGCCTTTAAATGGTCTCTCAGTCTAGTTCTGTAGGCTACACAATCATGGGGAAGACTGCTGACTTGACAGCTGTCCAAAAGACGACCATTGATATCTTGCACAAGGAGTGCAAGACACAAAAGGTCATTGCTAAAGAGGCTGGCTGTTCACAGAGCTCTGTGTCCAAGCACATTAATAGAGAGGCGAAGGGAGGAAAAAGATGTGGTAGAAAAAAGTGTACAAGCAATAGGGATAACCGCACCCTGGAGATGATTGTGAAACAAAACCCATTCAAAAATGTGGGGGAGATTCACAAAGAGTGGACTGCAGCTGGAGTCAGTGCTTCAAGAACCACCACGCACAAACGCATGCAAGACATGGGTTTCAGCTGTCGCATTCCTTGTGTCAAGCCACTCTTGAACAAGACACAGCGTCAGAAGCGTCTCGCCTGGGCTAAAGACAAAAAGGACTGGACTGCTGCTGAGTGGTCCAAAGTTATGTTCTCTGACGAAAGTAAATTTTGCATTTCCTTTGGAAATCAAGGTCCCAGAGTCTAGAGGAAGAGAGGAGAGGCACAGAATCCACGTTGCTTGAAGTCCAGTGTAAAGTTTCCACAGTCAGTGATGGTTTGGGGTGCCATGTCATCTGCTGGTGTTGGTCCACTGTGTTTTCTGAGGTCCAAGGTCAACGCAGCCGTCTACCAAGAAGTTTTAGAGCACTTCATGCTTCTGACCAATTTTATGGAGATGCAGATTTCATTTTCCAACAGGACTTGGCATCAGCACACAGTGCCAAAGCTACCAGTACCTGGTTTAAGGACCATGGTATCCCTGTTCTTAATTGGCCAGCAAACTCGCCTGACTTTAACCCTATATAAAATCTATGGGGTATTGTGAAGAGGAAGATGCGATACGCCAGACCCAACAATGCAGAAGAGCTGAAGGCCACTATCAGAGCAACCTGGGCTCTCATAACACCTGAGCAGTGCCACAGACTGATCGACTCCATGCCACGCCGCATTGCTGCAGTAATTCAGGCAAAAGGAGCCCCAACTAAGTATTGAGTGCTGTACATGCTCATACTTTTCATGTTGGCCAACATTTCTAAAAATCCTTTTTTTGTATTGGTCTTAAGTAATATTCTAATTTTCGGAGATACTGAATTTGGGATTTTCATTAGTTGTCAGTTTTAATCATCACAATTAAATGAAATAACCATTTGAAATATATCAGTCTGTGTGTAATGAATGAATATAATATCCAAGTTTCACTTTTTGAATGGAATTACTGAAATAAATCAACTTTTTGATGATATTCTAATTATATGACCAGCACCTGTATATCTGGTCTATTGCACTTTTTATTATACTCAAACTGTGAGCTTTTCTTTGAACTGTGAACAACTGTGAATATTTGCACATTATATGGTTCATATTCTGCACATATGTTGCACATCCCTGCTAAACTGCACATATTTTGCACAACTGTACAGCTCCTTTATTAAAAACAGTCCAGTTTACTTTTTCTATATATATATTGTATCTTAAATGTAGTTTATTATTTATCTTATTATGTTTATTGATATTGTATGCATCAAACATCAAGGCAAATTCCTTGTATGTGAAAACTTACTTGGCAATAAATTCAATTCTGATTCTCATTCTGAATCTTACATCACTGTATTTGGGTTTGCTCCCTCAGAAACTTCAAAAGTCTTGTCACACTTTGTTGCCTTCAGGTGTCTTAATCAAGCCAACGTGATGGCATTTCCTGCATTTTATTGAACTTCAATTTGAATAGAAACTCACCAACTAAGATGGTCACTTCATGCGCTTTTACTTAATAAGCACATTCCATTAACACATAGCCACATCAATTTGTCTCTGTGGTTTATTCACAAGGTCACAAGTTCCACTTCAAACAAAAAGCATCTGAGATCAGCAGAAAGAATCAAAGGTTTGTGTGATAAGGAGTTGGATGGCAGGGCCGGGCCAAGAGTGCACACGCCCGGGACCCAATCGGGCTTAACAGCTGAGGAGAGGGATAAAGGCGAGCCTGATGCGGCAGTTCGAGAGAGAGAAAGAGAGCCACATGTGTTTATGTCTGCCGTGTGTGTGTTTATGTTTGTGTCTTAAGTTTTCATTATATATTACTTTGATGGTTTGTCCAGTTCCTGTCTCCTCCTTTCCCATTTTAGTCCCCCCTGTTACATTGGTGCTGAAACCCCGGAAGGAAGAGGGATTTGCTGTTGTGGAGTCCTTGCCACTGCCATCCACCCAAAGGAGTGAATGAGGAGTTGCTGTCGGCTGCCTAGAGAGAGAGAGAGAGAGAGAGAGAGAGAGAGAGAGAGAGAGAGAGAGAGAGAGAGAGAGAGAGAGAGAGCCACATGCAGATGCCATGTGTATGCTTATGTTTGTGTCTTTTTGTTTAAGTTAAGTTAAATATTACTTTGATGGTTTGTCCGGTTCATGCCTCCTTTCCCATTTTAATCCCCCCTGTTACAGTTTGTATACATTTTCTCATATACAACTAAGGATAATGTCCAGTCACATTGTAAAAGGTGAAAAAAGCTAATTTTAATGTGCAAGTCCTGGTGACAATATGCTTGTATTACATGTCAGTAGTTTGCTAGCTAAAAGGATTCCAACACCATATATATATATATATAGACACATATACATATATACATATACACACACATACATATATATATATATATATCTCACACACATCTACATATACACACATATATATATATATATATATATATATATATATATATATATATATATATATATATATATATATATATATATATATATACACACACACACACACACACACACACACACACACACACACACACACACACACACACATACATACATACATACATACATCCACACACACACACACACATATACATATATATACACACACACACACACACACACACACACACACACACACCTAAAGGATTATTAGGAACACCTGTTCAATTTCTCATTAATGCAATTATCTAATCAACCAATCACATGGCAGTTGCTTCAATGCATTTAGGGGTGTGGTCCTGGTCAAGACAATCTCCTGAACTCCAAACTGAATGTCAGAATGGGAAAGAAAGGTGATTTAAGCAATTTTGAGCGTGGCATGGTTGTTGGTGCCAGACGGGCCGGTCTGAGTATTTCGCAATCTGCTCAGTTACTGGGATTTTCACGCACAACCATTACAAGGGTTTACAAATAATGGTGTGAAAAGGGAAAAACATCCAGTATGCAGCAGTCCTGTGGGCGAAAATGCCTTGTTGATGCTAGAGGTCAGAGGAGAATGGGCCGACTGATTCAAGCTGATAGAAGAGCAACTTTGACCGAAATAACCACTTGTTACAACCGAGGTATGCAGCAAAGCATTTGTGAAGCCACAACACGCACAACCTTGAGGCGGATGGGCTACAACAGCAGAAGACCCCACCGGGTACCACTCATCTCCACTACAAATAGGAAAAAGAGGCTACAATTTGCAAGAGCTCACCAAAATTGGACAGTTGAAGACTGGAAAAATGTTGCCTGGTCTGATGAGTCTCGATTTCTGTTGAGACATTCAGAGGGTAGAGTCAGAATTTGGCGTAAACAGAATGAGAACATGGATCCATCATGCCTTGTTACCACTGTGCAGGCTGGTGGTGGTGGTGTAATGGTGTGGGGGATGTTTTTTTGGCACACTTTAGGCCCCTTAGTGCCAATTGGGCATCGTTTAAATGCCACGGCCTACCTGAGCATTGTTTCTGACCATGTCCATCCCTTTATGGCCACCATGTACCCATCCTCTGATGGCTACTTCCAGCAGGATAATGCACCATGTCACAAAGCTCGAATCATTTCAAATTGGTTTCTTGAACATGACAATGAGTTCACTGTACTAAAATGGCCCCTACAGTCACCAGATCTCAACCCAATAGAGCATCTTTGGGATGTGGTGGAACGGGAGCTTCGTGCCCTGGATGTGCATCCCACAAATCTCCATCAACTGCACGATGCTATCCTATCAATATGGGCCAACATTTCTAAAGAATGCTTTCAGCACCTTGTTGAATCAATGCCACGTAGAATTAAGGCAGTTCTGAAGGCAAAAGGGGGTCAAACACAGTAATAGTATGGTGTTCCTAATAATCCTTTAGGTGAGTGTGTATATATATATATATATATATATGTGTGTGTGTGTGTATATATGTGTGTGTGTGTGTGTGTGTGTGTGTATATATATATATAGCACAAACACATATACATATACAAAGGCTAGCTCTAGGGACGTGGAATATCACCTCACTGGGGGGAAAGGAGCCGGAACTGGTGAGGGAGGTGGAGCGTTACCAGTTGGATCTGGTGGGGCTTACTTCGACGCACAGTTTTGGCTCTGAATCTGTACTCTTGGATAGGGGATGGACTCTATTCTCCTCTGGTGTTTCCCAGGGTGTGAGGCGATGGGCGGGTGTGTGGATACTCACGAGTCCCCGGCTGAGCGCCGCTACTTTGGAGTTTACCCCGGTGGACGAGAGGGTTGCCTCCCTACTCCTACGGGTTGTGGGGGGGGAAACTCTGACTGTTGTCTATGCATATTCACCGAACAGCAGTTTAGAGTATTCAGCCTTCTTGGAGACCCTGAATGGAGTCCTGAATAGGGCCACAGTAGGGGACTCCATAGTGATGCTGGGTGACTTCAACGCACATGTGGGAAATGACAGGGACACCTGGAAAGGTGCGATTGGGAGGAACGGCCTCCCCCATCTGAACCGATTGTCAAACGTCGGATTGAAGAGGAAAAATGCGGGTTCCGTCCTGGCCGTGGAACAACGGACCAGATCTTTACTCTTGCAAGGATCCTGGGAGTATGCCCATCCGATCTACATGCGTTTTGTGGATCTGGAGAAGGCGTATGACTGGGTCCCCCAGGAGAGACTGTGGGAGGTGGGGGGTCCCTTCTTAGGGCGATCCAATCCCTGTACGTCCAAAGCAAGAGCTGTGTCCGGATCTTCGGCGCAAAGTCGAGTTCGTTCCATGTGGGGGTTGGTCTCCGCCAAGGCTGCGCTTTGTCACCAATCCTGTTTGTGATATTTATGGACAGGATATAGAGGCGTAGTCGGGGTGGAGAAGGTGTGCGGTTCGGTAGGCTGGGGATCTCATCGCTGCTTTTTGGCGCCTCCCTAGGGAGGTGTTTCTGGCACGTCCAGCTGGGAGGAGGCCTCGGGGAAGACCCAGGACTAGGTGGAGAGATTACATCTCCACACTGGCCTGGGAACACCTCGGGGTCCCACTGTCAGAGCTGGTTAATGTGGCTCAGGATAGGGAAGTTTGGGGCCCCCTGCTAGAGCTTCTGCCCCCGCAACCCGACTTCGGATAAGCGGTTGAAGATGGATGGATGGACTTTGTAAAATAGTCAATTATTAGTTTGTGGTATGGCTCTTTCGAAAAAATGATTAAACCAAAATTTAAAAAAAAATTGGCTCTTTAGTGAAAAAAGGTTCCCGACCCCTGGCCTATATGATAAAGGTGGCCCTGGCTGAGCATCAGCTGAATGTGAGCTTGACTCATGTGACCTGACAGAACTAACACTATGCTTGATTTAAGAAGTCCTGATTTCAAAATTATTTAACATAGCTCTACATAAATTAGGAGTTTATTAACCTTTAACAGATTTTATTGTTTTTAACATCTGCATTACAATTCAATGTTTTACTGTCAAATGTGCATCAAACAGTCCATTTTTGTTCTGCAGAGGCAGAAGTCTCAATAGATTTGTTAAATAGAATATTCAATGTGGGCTCACGTTGACTGATCTAATCACAATGGATTTGTATTTGTTAATAGAACACATGAGATGTTATGGAATGCCAAATGTGATTTAAATAATCATAAAATGTTTAACCTTTTTCTGAAATAGTTATGGTGAATGCAACAATCTTAATTTGTAGCTCAAAAAAGCTATTGCTGCGTCCCAATTCGCATACTATCCGTCCTAAATAGTATTCGAAAATAGAATTAGTACGTCCCAAATCGTAGTATGTTGAAATGAGTGTTCCAAAGATACCCGGATGGTCTACTATTTCCGGTCAGAATCCGAAGTGCAGATCGATGCACACTCTAATGGCTAATATTGTCCACAACCCATTGCGTGCGGGAGGGAGGAGCTTTGAGATGATGCAAACATGGCGGCCGGATGTGGCAGCAGAGATGCGCCCTCAGTTTTTAAGTGTAAGAACTTAAACGTTTAGCGCTAATTAAAGTTATATTTTATTGTCTCATAATATTAATGGATTTGTGTTGTGCAAAAAAAGTACCGTGTTTATCTTGTAGGGTCCGATGAAGACACTGAGCGCCTCATTAACTGGCGCATTGCCAACGACGATGTTTGTTTAACTGTCGCAGTGCGCATAACTAGGCAACCACGTTCTCTTCCATTGCATGACGTCTTCGTAGTATGTTCCAGAATGTGCATACTCTTTTGCTACACACTCAAAAGTATGTACTTTTTCTTCTTCTTCAAAAAAAAAAAAGAGTATATACTTTTAGGTCGTAGTATAAGTAGGCGAATTGGGACGCAGCCTATGTCTGTTTCATAGGTATTTACCCAAGTTGACAAAATTGACCTTATATCTATTGTGCCTTTTACCAAAAACATGGAGGCCATTTACCCCAAGTGTGCTTGTACCCCCATTGTACCCTTCTGGTATACCGCTAATATGCTCCTGTTGAAGCCATAAGTCCAAGTTACTTAATTATCATTTATAAAAAACTGATTATAGTGGAATTTCTTGTGAAGAACTACACTAACCATGAACACTGAAGAGAAAGATTCACCAGTCAGAATCTAACCAACCACTGCATGAGATCTGCAGCGACAGCCAACTTCCATGACCCACTGTGAATGACGCAAGCAAGTCGGTCCCTACACTCACAAACTACTTGCAGTACTGTGCAAAAGTTTTAGGCACTTTTGAAAAATGGTGCATAGTGAGGATGTCTTCAAAATGTGCATAAATACTATTAATTTAATGTCACACAAAGTAAACAAAAACAAAAAAACTAAATCAATATTTGTGACCACTTCTGCCTTGAAAACAGTACCAATTCTCCTAGGTACAGCTGGACACAGATTTTTCTTGGTTGTGGGCAGACAGGGTGTTCCAGGCTTCTTGGAGAATTCACAACAGTTCTTCTATCTATTTAGGCTTTCTCAATTGCTTCTGTATCTTCAAATAATCCCAGGCTGATCCCCTCTCTGTGGGGC
This sequence comes from Moxostoma hubbsi, assembly GCA_032164185.1. Lineage (NCBI taxonomy): Eukaryota > Metazoa > Chordata > Actinopteri > Cypriniformes > Catostomidae > Moxostoma > Moxostoma hubbsi. The sequence goes on along the minus strand of JAVLUX010000047.1, from coordinate 17,334,274 downwards.
CATGACATATGTTCAGGTTTGGAATGTTTTTGGAATGATAAATGTTTTCCAACTGAACAGACTGAATATTAAATGGAGCATATGACAATAGGATGCAAAGTAATCTATTCAGTAATCAAAATACTTTTTTAATGTAACTGTATTCTGATTTCCGATTATATAAATTGAAACTGTAGTGGAATACAGTTATTAATATTTTGTATATAAAATATGTATTCCTCTTACATGTATCCGTTACTACCCAACCCTGCATCTGTTGCAGGGCTCCCTGTTCTTCTATTCTATTCTATTTGCAAAAGGAATGTTTGGGAGTGTAAAATGTATATTTCTTATTGACATACCAAAGCTGAAAATATACTGTGTATTTACAATCCCAGCCTTAATACCAGACACAAAGAGAAGGGGGGAAAGTGCCATGAGCAATGCCAAACAAATAAAGTAATTATAAAATTAAAAAATTAAATAAAGTAGCTCTCGCTCTAATGTTTTAACCTCTAATCTGACTAGAAAATAAGAGTAAAATAAAATTGTCTGAATCTACTCAAAAACTCAAAACAAAAAAATGTAAAGCAGGTGGCACTCTCTCCTTACCTGGTGTGCCTCAACAGTACAGAACCTCCAATACGTTTGTGCACTATGTAGATCACGGGATCTTTCACCTGTCAGCTTCCCCTCAGAGTAACAAAAATAGGGAAAATGATGACAAATAGAAACAAATAACAATGAAAAGTGGAAAAGTAAATGAGGGACGATTTGGGGACCTCAGTGGGAACTTCTCTGCTGGGAAACCCCTTTGGATAATGTATCTGTCGTCTTGGGCATGCTATCGTCTCTGGCAATCTTGTTGAGCAATGTAATAACGATGAATTACATTTCTCTGTATGTTTTAATAGTTCCTTTAAAAAAAAAAAAAAAGGAAGTTAAAACTGTAGGCTACACAAACACTGTGATGCACCATGTTTGTTTATGTTTGAGGTAGTCACATAAAACTGCTATATAGCCACGTAACATGTTACATTACCGTTCAGCTCACAGGTCAGTTGAAAAGTGCGGCTTATGATAGGATCCAGATTGCCCCGGCCATGATCCAGCAGAGCACAGGCTTGGCTCAAGAACCATAGCAATTTCGGTTGATAGGGGCTGTAAAGGAGTGACGTAGATGTGGGTTTTGATAAATCAATCTTTTTAATGGCCACAGTCTCGTACAGAGCTTCTTTCGCAATGGAAACAACTTAGGACACACAACTATAAACTGAAAACAGATCACGACAACGCTGGGCTGCCGTGTACGTGCAGTGCTCTCTTTCTCTCTCTCTCCTCTGGAGGTTCTGTGGCCGCTCTTATGCTGCTCTTCCCATGCTTACTGAAATTAGAGACAGGTGTTAGACATAATTTGGCTCAGGTGCAAGCGTCCTTACCGCTTTCTCTCCCCAGACGGACGCTTGACCACGCCCCCGCTGCCACAGGGGCTATCAGAGAACTGAGGTGTTGGAGGTTCTCCAGAGGGTTCTGTCGGTGTGGCAGTTGAGGAACCCCAATGGTGCTTTTAACCTATCTTTTAATCTAGTGCATAGAGCAGGTCTAAAATTCTGATGCCTTTTTTAATCACACAATTCCACCAACTCCTAACATGGTTGAACATACTTAAATGCTTTAAATTAGTGTTTTGGCAAATACAGAAATCTGTCAATGTACTGGATGAAGTCATTTAAAAAAAAAAAAAAAATATGTTTTTATCAAATTTTAACATTTTTTTAACCTAGACAAGCAGTGG